>CAKMXY010000006.1:0-235516 GCA_928865425.1 Ustilago cynodontis | reverse complement strand
AACATGAGTGTAGTTTGCGGGTGGCTGGGGGAGATAGTGCGCAGAAGAGTGGGGGATGGGAGGTTGAACCCAGTCTGCGTCTTTTCCGTCACCTACGGCTGGGTTTTTCTTGTTCGTGATAGTAGCCGATTTGGGTGGACCGAAGGAGTTTCCAAGCGGATACGTAATTACTTGCTGACTCTGCTGGTAAAGCAATCCGAGAGCCAGACGGTAAAGCTTCGTCCAGTCTTGATCTCCAACCTTATAGGGAGCAGGGGATCCTTGAGCAGCGGTAAATAGGTGAAGATTTGATTACTGGAATCCCTCAACCATGCTGCAAGGATGTCTCCGGTAATAATAAACGCTCGAGGAAAAGCAGTAGTGTGGTTGGGATTGTTGAGTTGAAGATCCGTCCAGCCGACCGTAGTGTCTAAGGTGTTCGGGTATGCGTTGGTGAAGATCCGACGGAGTGCAGGGTCTGTGATTTGGGAAGTGATGCGTTTGATCTCTGCTTCAACCAGTTTTGAGCGGAATCGACGCTGGTGGACTGCAGGACGAGCGTCAGGGAGGGAAGAAAGAGGCAGGGATGGGTTGGGTTGAGGCCAAGTGTATTCGGGGTCTCCATAGGCGTCTTCGGTTGCTCGACCGTCGGCGTTGCGAGAGGTGAGAGGGGTGGGGAGGAAGGCTTGTTGGGTTTGCACCACCGCAGCGGATGCATAGGTGATGGCGAGGGTTGTGATCGGGATGAGGGGTGATAGCTTCATCTTGACTTGCGACGGTGTAGGTGGTGGGAGGAGTTAGGGTAACGAGAGCAGATGGAAGAGGAGAGGTGAGACTTATACGTGTGGGGCAAGGCGGGGTCAATGCTTGGATGGGGAGGTATGAGTGACTGCCTAACTCGAAGGGAGGAGCTAGAAAGGGGGCCGATTCGGACCGATGAAGCGAATTCCAGTGTTCGGCTGGCTGGAAGGTGCTCCTGTACTACGCCTTGGACCGAGAATGGAAGGCACGACGAGGAGAAGGAGGAACAAAGAAGGAGAGAAAGGAAGAGGGTTGCTGGGGTAGCAAAAGCCGCAAAAGCACCGTTCGTGCAGACTCGCTTCTCTCTCCACTCTAAGCGAAGCCAACGTAGGATCGGCCATAAGAGAATACACCAAGCATTTCTCGCTCAGCTCTCATGTGGAAGCTTCCACAGCCGCTCAGCTCAGACAACTTCATACTGAGCAGCGACTCGACGCTGCCACCATCATAAAGAGGTTCGCACCATACAGTAGAGGGGACAAGGTCACCGGCGAACTTATTTTCGACCAAGCCAAGAGCTCGGCGTCTGAATGTACCGGTCCTACTTTGACAGCTCAACAAGGGACGAGATGCTCGAAGTTTAGGATGCAAAAGGATGCTTTAGCGAGGTTGAGAGGGGATGCTTCGGTCTGTGTAACTTCGGTCGACGAAGAACGGCGACGGCGGCGGTCATGCAGTTACCAATGCGGGGAATGGAGAGATTTGCGAATCGGTCAACTTTTTCGCCGATGCTGTAGAATGACCGGACCGCAAATCTCCTCTACAGTATCCTTTTTCGATATATGTTTGACCGACACCTGACACAAATTCTCATGAGTGAAATTCTTGCGGATCCGACCTAAATTACTAATCCTGACAAGTGGATGATTGGCGCGACTGGAATTGCCGCAGCAAGCGCACAAACGGCACAGAACCAAGGCTTCCAGTTTGGTTGTGGGCGTGCAGAGAGTGTGTGTGTTCTTTGACGCCATCGCAGATTCGCCTTCTTTTCCACCAAGTCTTTGTACCTCACCCCACAGTATAATTCGTCAAGATGTAAGTTGTCCCCATGAATCGGCACCATGGCTATGCAGTATGGGATGGGAGAAGAACTGTTTGGATTGGCATGGGCTTGGTGACCTTGCCGAACGGATTGATTCTCTGCCAAGAATTGAAGGAACAAGAGCATATCGATGTGCGAAGATCAAAGGTCTAGTATTGGATTGCTGACCCCTGTCACATGCTTCGTTTCGTATCCCCTACCAAACTGCACTTCACCTCGACTCATCTTACACCGCCATACATGAATTGCCATTTCCAACCACACTGCATCACCTTTCTTGATATCGCATCTCACACCAATCTATCGACTCACGCCAACCTCACACCTCTCCAACTCTTTCAATCCATCATTTATCGATTTGCAACTCCAACAGGGCCAAGTCCAAGAACTCGTCCCAGCACAACCAGGTGCGCAAGGCTCACCGTAACGGTATCAAGAAGCCCAAGACCAACAAGTACCCTTCTCTCCGTGGTGTTGACCCCAAGTTCGTCCGCAACCAGCGTTACGCCAAGCACGGAACCGAGAAGGCACTCAAGGCTGCTCGTGCCGAGGCATAAATCATCCTTCTTTCCACCCTCGCCATATTAGGACCGGTTCCAGCACATCGCTGACTGTAACATCATGATCGATTTGCATACGTAAAAAGTTGCGTTTTCGACGCATTACACCTCCATCACCAACCAAAATCTATACTGCATTCAAACGCTTCTCTTGCTTCAATCTCGACGACGGTTTGTGCATTTGCGGATACCGATCGCCAGGCGTATTTGTCGCCAGCAGTGTTCGAAAAGCAGCAGCGGACCGAGTCAGGAGCCAGGCGGACTATTTGCAGCGATCTGGTAGGAATTGGCGATGATCATGCAAGTTACACAAGGAGACTTTTTTCAATCGCGATGATGAGATAACCATCGGCTCGAGCATCTGGCTACTTGCGCTCGGTCTTGTGACGGTGGTGGTCCCGTTCGGTGTACTGCTGCTGGTCTGATGGTGCCGAATTTTGTGAGAGTGTTCGATGATGAGACGATTACCACATGAGACATCTGAGCGGCAAGACCTGAATACGACCACAGTAAGGGATGTGAAAAGGTGGAACAACAGAACCAATCTGAGCTGCCAGAATCGGTCCGCTTTCTACAACGTTCACATCCGAGTGTCACCTCACAAGACAGCAATCGTCGTGATCCAGCAGCACGGGGAAAGTCGCACTATCCTCCATGCTTCTCAACCAAGCCCAGTCTATCAAACTACGACCAAGTGAGACACGATCAACATTGCAAAAAAAAAAAAAAAAAAAAACAGAAAACGACAATGACTAACAAACCAAACCAGAGCGAAATATACAAGTACAAAAAACAGAATGCGACTCACTGAAAACGAAACGATGACTAGGTGTCATGGGTGCGGGGGGGCTACAAACAATCATGAAGCGGCCCTGCTGAAAACACATCAATAGGATGCTTAGGGGTTCGTAGGAACTGAAATACGATCATAAAGCGGTGGAGCTTCCCAAGTAGCTCTTCTCCAATCCAACCCATCGTGTTGAAAAATATCCTCGATCTCTGGTGTTTCATTGTTACTCGGTATTGAAGGTAATACCACAGTTTGTGTTCTTCTCCTAACCGAAAATGCTCCATCTCCTAGCGCGGTGAAGGTAGAAGCAGCGAGATGGTCGTTTCTCGCATCACGTTGTGCTCTAACACTGTTGGATGAGAGTAATGGAGCAGAAGCTACACTAACAGCTCTCGGCCTTGACGTCTCCGGATCTCTTGCTTCTATCGATTCAGAAGGTCGTGATGAAGGACTTGAGACCGAACTTCTCCCTGAAGGAGGAGCTGTACTCGGTCGTTGCAAAGATTGAATGATAGCTTCGTTAGACATCTCATTGTAAGGTGGGAGACGTTCTCCTTGAGCACGCCATTCTCGTTCGGCGGTACGAATGCGTTGGATTTCTTTGTTGTGTGCGGCGAGTGCTTTGGCTTGGTTTTTGGAGAGACGTTTGCCGTCTTCGGATATGGGACGTCCTAGGGAGTCGGTGCGGAGGAGGAGTAGCCGTGCTTGCGTGATTTACGCTTGTGAAAGAACCGGGATGAGGCTTTGAAGGATTCGACGGATAGCACGACCAGCAGGCCGACTGCTGCGACTGGCATTGGGGTTGCAAGCGGGAGATGTATGGAGCCCGTGAAGAGCGAGGCAGGGGCGAGGGTGAGAGGAGAGCTGAGTGTCTGCTTGAGATTGAGAGTGCGCCTATGGATAGGAAAGACGAGCTGAGCTTCGAGAGGGAGGCGCGCTGGGTGGGGTCGTCGCGAGTGGGTGATGCGTAGCAGCTGTCCGAAGTGTGTCGAAGTGATGATAGAAGAAGTAGACGTAGATAGGATGAGTACCGATGGTGATGGTTGTGGATCAGGATCCTTTGAGCACTTGAGAGGATAGGGATGGTTGCTGGGATGAAAGACCTGCTGGGTTGGCGGACGAAGATTGCGGTATGAAGCACTCGAAGCAGCGGTAGGTACACGAGAGAGCCAAGAAGATGAGTAAACGCGAAGCGAGGAGGCTCGAGGGCAGATGCAATTGCGAAGATGCAAGGCGCGGCAGGAGGTCCAAGCAGTTGAAGTGTTACCAGCTATTGCTTTCCACGATGTCGGCGGTGCAGCAGAGGAGAGAAGAGAGTCGCAGCTGCTGAAAGGAGTGCCGGAACAGTAGCGGCAGGGCAGAGAGGTGGTGAGGGTGATGGAGGTGCCGGGAACAAGCGTGCCGAGATAGAGAAAGGAAGAGGAAGAGGACACCAGCAAGCTTATGCTCTGCCTAACTGTGATTGTCTATCTTGTCAGTGTGCGGATGTTGTGCGGCAGGACGACTGCAAGAAGTGAAGTCGGAAGGAGTAGGAGGGCAGAAGGCTGAGAAAGATCGGCGCCGCCTTATTTCTCTTTACAGTCGGACAAGACTGTGTTGTGTTGCATTTGCATTGCTAATTGTTTGTGCTCTTTCTTCCATATCCTCCATAGGAACACGCCAACTTGGACTCAGCGACTGGCTCGAGCTGCAAACGATCCACACCTATGCACTGTGACGAGGTGGGTGTGAACAGGAAAGAGGATGCCGAAAGTGGCAGCGAAAGATACGCGATAAATGGAAATGCTTACGCTCGGCATAGAGTATGTCGTACTGTAGCAATCACATTTCTCACAGTAACCTTCGGAGCAGCCGCATTCTCAAGGGTCTTGTTCTTCACGGCAAAGTGTGAGTGTGTCAGCCATCATCGGCTCTTGGCCGAAATGGAACACGGTCCGGCGCGAGAAGAGTGTCGTAGCGTGTGTGATTTTGACAACAGCTGCACTGCCCTACGCTGGCAGTCACTCTTTTTTTGTTTGACACGCAGGTGCGCTGAGGCGCTGCTGTCTTTGCCAAGGAATACTTTGAAGCGGCTCCTCCTGGCAAAGCGCCCTCACACATGCCAGAGAACATGCCACGGTCCACGAAAAGCCAAGGCTTGGCGACTCCTTTTCTTTGCAACGCTTTCACTGTGACTCTTTTGCGCGCTCATCCCTCCATTATCGCGAGCGGCTCCCAGATAGCGATGTTGGCGCGGCAGTGACTGTACTGTAGATATGGCAGAGAGTTACGATGGAGAAGAATCACGTTTCCACGGCAAGACGTGCAGCCAAGACGGCAAGAAACGGCCGCGAGTATCTTGGTGGACATCGGTCTCAGATCGGAAGTGGGTTATGGGCTGATCCCGATCGACACTATCAACAGCCCACACACGAAACCATCTCATCTCGCTCTCCGTCATGTTTGGGTGGGCGAAGCACTGGTCAGTTTCTGCACAAAGCATCAATGACGTTCGGAACCTTCGAGACCCCATTAGTCGCAATACCGTAGGCAAAGGTGGGTGCAAGAGTGTGTTCCTGCGGAACGAGTGATGGTTCATCTCGGTCTTTTCACGTCAGAGGGATAGCATCGACAGAAACGATCTCACGCATTGGAGATCGTCGACATGCAGTAGAGAAGGCGCCCGATGCCAGATCTCGTTCAAGGCGCTAGAAAATAATTCCGACTTTTTTTCCACGCAAGTCTATGTTAGAGGTATCGACAAGCGCTTTCAAGCAGGGTTAGCTCATTTTGACCTGCAGTTCATTTTCTTGAATAGGACAACTCGGCTATCATTTTGTACACCGGTGTTGTGGCAGGATCTTTGTTTTCATTATGTGTGCTTCTTCTCTTGCAGCTCGTTTCTGCTGCAGCCACACCGGAAGACACTCTCCTTTGTTGAGCAGCGTGAACGGTACTTGAGTGCTGTGCTCGCTGCTGGTAAATGTCGGCGAGAGGGTGTGCCATGCTGTTGGTGCAGCGACACCAGATGCAAGGAGGATCAACGCGCAGGCACAATAGAACCGCTGTCACAGTGAAGCTCTTCACAGGCCGCAGGCTCAAAATCTCGCTGTTTTTCGCGTTTTTTTTTTTTTTTTTCTTCTTCTCAGCTGCAGGGCAACAGCACAACAACGGTCTCTTTCTGAGAGCGCGTCTCGACGCTCTCTGACGTCGCTCTGTTGTTCTTTTTGAGCAGCAGCAGCAGCTTCTTGCTGCGCGTGGCTTCTCCTCCTTCTCTTCTTCTCATCGCAACCCGATCCTCCCTTCTTCCCCCCTTGACTCCTTCCTTCCGACTCGCCAACGTCGTTGCAAAAAAAGATGGCCGACTCTGCTGGTCTTCGCACTCGTAGCGCTGCCGCAAAGGCCGCTGCTACCCTAACAGCAAATCCAAATCCTTAAACGGTCACGCCAACGCCAACGGCAATGGCGCTTCAAGCGCGCTGCTGTCCAGGACGACACCGACGACCTCGATGAGAAGAAGCGAAACTACGTCCCCAAGCATTCTTACCTTCACGTCGATCTTAACGACGATCAGATCATGGGTGGAGGCAAGCAGCAGACTCTCGTCAAGTACTCGCCTGGTATCGTCATCTCCGAACAGGGTCGCGAGACCGACAAGAAGCTCGATGAGCACTCTGACTGGGAGTTCGGTGGTCCATGGGGTGTCACCGCCATGATGACGCTTTTCCCTCTGCTCATGTACTACCTCTGGATCTGCCTTTGGTTCTACGACGGCAAGCTGGTGGTTCCTAACTCGGTCGGTGACATCTGGCCCTTCCTCCAACGAATGGGTGCTCATGTGCGCGACAACGCCTACCCTACCAAACGTGCTTTTGCTGGCTATGGTGGATTGATGCTTTTCCAGTTCTTGCTTGCGGTCGTTATGCCTGGTTACATGCAGGAGGGCTTGCCTGTTCCTTCGTTGGGTTACAAGACCTTGATGTACAAGTGCAACGCACTCTCCTCGTTCTACGTTACCCTCATCACCTGCGCCGTGCTTCATACAACCGGCCTTTACCGTCTCACCACCATCATCGAACACTTTGGCGAATACATGACCGTATCCATGATCGCTGGTTACGCCGTCTCTGCTGCCACCTACTTGCACGCCGTCTTCACCAACACCACCCACCGTATGTCTGGCAACTTTGCGTACGACTTTTTCATGGGTGCAGCGCTCAACCCTCGTATCGGCTCCGTCGACCTCAAGATGTGGGCTGAAGTTCGTATTCCTTGGGTGCTGCTCTTCTTGATCAGCGTCAGTGGTGCTTGCAAGCAGTACGAGGTGTATGGCTATGTTACTCCCAACATGGCTTTCATGGTTCTTGCTACTGGCTTATACATCAATGCCTGTGGTAAGGGTGAAGAGTGTATCCCTCAGACGTGGGATATGTTCCACGAGAAGTGGGGTTTCATGGTTATCTTCTGGAACTTTGCAGGTGTTCCCTTCACCTATTGCTACAGCATTGTTTACATGGCTGCCCACCCTCCTTCGTACTACAAGTTCAGCACACCCACCTACGTCTTCATGTTCTCGCTGCTCATCTTTGCGCACTACGTCTTCGACTCTTCCATGGCTCAAAAGTCCCGATTCAGGATGCAGCTGCAGGGCACTTTCAAGCACCGTTGGACTTTCCCGCAATGGCCTTGGTCCACTCTCAAGGACCCTAGGTATTTGCAGACCGAGCACGGTAATGCGCTCTTGATCGATGGTTGGTGGCAGTTCTTGCGCAAGCCTAACTACACCGCTGATTGGACTCAGGCTTTCTTGTGGGGTGCCATTGCAGGTACTAGGTCGATCATTCCTTACTACTACTCGGTCTTCTTCTTGGCAGTGTTGACGCACAGATGTGCAAGGGACTTCGAAAGGTGCAGCAAGAAGTATGGCAAGGACTGGGAGAAGTACTGCTCTATTGTCAAGTACGCTTTCATTCCTTTCGTTTACTAAGCTCTCCGCTCGAGCTAGAAGAGACGGATTCAATCTCGCATCCATCTTCCTTCTCTGCTTTCGAAGGCAGAGTTCAGGGTGTTCTTCAAGGTCCGTTGCCAGTCGAAAAGGAATGCCGACGAGCCGATTCACTGGTATCTTTCATTCCTTTACTCGAACTCTTACCTCTTCGTCCAGACCGGCTTCTACAGCCAACTTTCAGCTTTCCTTGAGCCAGACCTCAGAACCTTTGCTTTGCCATTTCTTCTGCTGTGGCGCTTTTGACGACGCTCGTAGTCTTTGTTCCTTCGCGGGTCTCAGTTGGAATCTCTAATGTACAACATCATCCTCCCCGAAAAGGCAGCCTGTAATCTCCTCATGTCCCTTGTGTCCCTGGAGTCAGTTCTGCTCGGTCTTCGTAAAACGCCCTGAGATCGTGCTTCCATAGAAGATCAAAATTGTGGTTTTTGAGCGTTGCCCGCAGACGAGGAAGTGTGTTCCAAGCAAATCCGGCAAAGCAAAACCTTGGAGATAAGTTAAGCCTTCGCCCGTTAATTGAGCCGAGAGCGCGGCTAAATCGGCCTTCTAAGCGCCCTGTCGAGATACGCACGGCCCCATTCTTTTCTTCCTCGCTTCCATCATACTTCGCTTGGAAGGAAGTCATTGCTATTCGTGCTCGGCTTGGGTGAATGCGGGGAAACCGGGCTCTAGCACGTGAGCATTTGTTACGCTTCCAACTGACCAAAGCATGAGATTGAGGATTGGGGCTGGTCTTGTGACTGATTGCAAGCCACTTTGTACTTAGCTTGAGCGGAGGACATGTAGATGCTGATGCTGAAGCTGGCGCTAAGGTTCATAGCCGGGATTTTCACTGAACGAGTGTGGGGAGTGCGATACGATATGTACGAGCGGTCTCGTCCTTATCTAGCACAGCAGCAGGTCTGACAGCAGGGATGCAAGCGAGGATATATAGCCGTGACACTTCCTCCTCACTTCTGCTCGCCCCCTTTCCCCTCGTTCGAAGCAACTTAAGCTCCTGTTCATTAGACAGCTCCTCACACCGCTGATACTTACTACATACAAAGATCATCAACAATGACGGACTACATCCAAAAATCAGCAGCATACCTCGCCGAACGAGATGCCTCGATCCCTTCCTCTCTTCTCTCCGATCTCTCTTCCGCTTCCATCCCTCCTCTTCCTCACGAACCTCTCCCACTCCCCTTCTCCAAAACCGAACCTCATAAACCAGACCCAACTACCATCTACGACACTCTCGACTCCACCACCGTTGCTTCCAAACTTCTCTCGCTTGAAGATAATGCCATCACCACAACGCCCATTGAAAAATTGCTGGATCTTTTGGTTACAGGCAAGCTCTCGTCTGTCCGATGCACCGAGGCGTTTCTGCGCAGAGCGGTACTAGCTCATCAGCTGGTGAACTGCTGTACGGATTTCTTCCCCGACCTAGCGCTTGCTCGGGCTAAGGAATGCGACGACTACCTCGCCAAAAACGGGAAGCCGATCGGTCCGTTACACGGCCTACCGGTTAGTCTGAAAGACCAGTTCCACATCAAAGGTACAAAGTTGACCATGGGATATGTGGGGTGGATCGACAACTCTCCGGCGAAGGAGCACAGTGTTATCACTGAAGTGATGTTGAGGGCAGGAGCGGTGTTGTACGTCCGCACTAATGTTCCACAGAGCCTGATGAGGTGCGAGACGCATAACCACATCTATGGACGTACTGTTAATCCTTTCAACCGTTCCTTCACTCCTGGTGGGAGTAGTGGTGGAGAAGGAGCATTGGTCGGCATGCATGGTAGCCCTCTGGGTCTTGGTACTGATATTGGTGGTTCAGTTCGAGTCCCCTCCGCTTTTAACGGCTTATGGGGTATGCGTCCTAGTATGCACCGAATCCCCTACGAAGGAGCTGCCAACAGTTTCCTCGGTCAAGAAAGTGTTTCTAGTGTGATCGGACCAATGACGCATAGTTTGGAAGGAGTAGTCACTTTCATGCGCGCCGTACTCGGCGAAAGGCCCTGGGAACTTGACCCTATCCTGGTATCAATGCCTTTCAACGAAGATGCTTTCCAACTTAAAACTTACAACTTAAAGCTGGCTCCTCGGCACCACAAGAATCACTATCAAAAGGTGGGAAATTGTGCTTTGCGATCGAATGGGATGATGGAGTCGTTCATCCTCATCCTCCCATCATTCGAGCTTTGCGAGAGACAAAGGCGAAACTCGAAGCTGCTAGACACACCGTCATTGATTGGAAACCTTATGATCACCTGCGTGCGTACGATATTATTGGGAGGATTTATACAGCTGATGGAGGAGAAGACATTCGTCGATCTTGCGAACAAGGAGGAGAACCGGTCATGTATAACCTCATGGCAGATGGTAAAGAGCAGAAACATCTCAGCACCTTCGAGTCTTGGCAAGTCAACCAAGAGAAGAGCGCATACAGAAAGGAATACCTGGACTACTGGGAAGCAACAAAGGATCAAACTGGAACGGGTAGAGCTGTTGATGCGATCATTGCACCGGTCAGTAGTTGGGCGAGCTGCAAACATGATCTGAATGATTATGTGGGATATACAACCCAGTGGAATTTACTGGATAGACCGTGTGTGGTGTTCCCTGTAAGTCATGTTGATGTGGGAAAGGATAAGAAGATGAAGTTGGAGAATCCGTATACGGGATTGGGTGAGGGAGTGGATCAAGAGTATTGGGATCGATGTAAGTGCCATAAACCCCCCTCCTTATTTTTTTCTTTCTTTCTTTCTTGCGTTGTACTCGTTGAATTTCGTTACTGATGTCATACTTTCTTCTGTCTGTTTTGGGAATCTCAGATGAACCGGAAGAATGGTCCGGTCTCCCAATCAATCTTCAGGTAGTAGGTAAAAGATTGCAGGATGAAGAACTGTTGGGTATCGCCAAGGTTATTCGTGATGCTGGAGCTACTCTGCACTGATACACCATTTTCAGCTTATTAATGTCAGAAAGTGGTAAATGTAACAAATCTGGATCGCGGGCGAAAATGGAAGGCTTTATCGCGCGTAATCGGATGTCTGTGCGTGAGAGTGACACAGTGGAGGTTTCGCCGCCGCTTGCCGGGGACTTCTGATGTGTGTGTGAAACCGTCATCTTCTCCTTCTCTCCTCGTCTATTGCTTCCTATCTGTCCTGCACTGATCCTTCTCCGTCTTACCCAATCTCTATACAACACTCTTACTGCATCTAGACGGCCTTTCATACCAACAAGCACGGCGGCAGGACATCACACCATTGCATTAGCGACGAAACACTTTGGCATCGACACGTTACGGTCATCGAGTAAGATCGACCCTCAACCTTTACGAAAGCATTGTTTATCACCAGCAGCATCAAGCACAACAGACAAGAGATTAAGTCGAAGAGTGAAAGTGCGCTCTCATCGGCTCGTTCAGATCGACAAGCGCAAACTGCTACCACTTCTAGGTGCTTGAACTCTGCATCTCGAAGCATTCACTTCTTCACAGCATCCGATCTTCAAAGCCTTGGTGGCAATCGGAGCACGCCATCCTCAGGTCAATCTACATAGCTTTCTGTGTTCGCTGGCAGCAACTCCAACACTTTTCGTTCTAACCTAGTAGGCGCAGTTGGCGAAACCGTCCTGCCTCGGCAGCAGCATCCCGGGCGCCTTTCGCAACCTGTCGCAACCTCTCCTCCGTACGAGAATCCGAGCCACTATACGAAAGCAATCACTCTTTTTGACTCAAAAGGGTCAATTCTGGAGCCTTGCACCTTTCGGCTAGACCTGCGTTGCGTGCGGTCGCAAGCGCCTAGAGGGTCGGCAAGCAAAGGTTCACAATGGTCCTCCATTCGTCAGCAATAGCAGGAGCATGTGCAGGTTTAGTCTCTTCCGTCGTAACATGTCCACTCGACGTTGTCAAAACTCGTTTACAAGCACAAGAAGGTCGTAGAAAACCACAACCTGCTGCTGCACCTACAATACCTCACCCCGTTCCCCCTACTCGACCACCACCAAATCCATCACAGCCGACGTATCTCGGTCTTCGAGCAACCTTACGCAGTATCTACGTCAATGATGGCCTACGTGGATTCTATAGAGGTTTAGGACCGACAATTTTTGGGTATTTGCCAACGTGGGCAATTTACTTTACGGTTTATGACAATTGCAAGTCTCTTTATCCCTCTTGCACTCCTTCGGAAGAATTCGTCAACCATATCTTGTCGGCTATGACAGCGGGCGCTGCTTCAACCATCTGCACATCCCCACTCTGGGTCGTTAAAACACGGTTCATGTTGCAAAGCACCAAGGACAAAAGTGTTAAACCATACAGGCATACGGGCGATGCATTCGTTCAGATATT
This sequence comes from Ustilago cynodontis, assembly GCA_928865425.1. Taxonomy (NCBI): domain Eukaryota; kingdom Fungi; phylum Basidiomycota; class Ustilaginomycetes; order Ustilaginales; family Ustilaginaceae; genus Ustilago; species Ustilago cynodontis. The sequence goes on along the minus strand of CAKMXY010000006.1, from coordinate 223,018 downwards.
TAGGAGTGAAGGTTTGAGAGGATTCTATAAGGGATTATTACCAAGTTTGTTTGGTGTAAGTCACGTTGCCGTTCAATTTCCACTTTATGAATCGTTCAAAAGTCTAGCTAGGGAGAGGTTGGAAAGAGCAGGGCAAGGAGGAGAATTGGATGCAACAACGATCCTACTCTGCAGTAGTAGTGCTAAAATGATTGCGAGCGTTACAACTTACCCCCATGAAGTACTAAGGACTCGGTTACAGATGCAACCCAGAAACCACACCCCAACATTGTTGGGTTCAACAACATTAGGATCCACCACACCCATGACAATAGACAAAGCAACATCAGCATCAGAAAATTTAGCAGGACGCAGGTACACAGGCGTAATTCAAGCTTCTCGTACAATCCTAACCCAAGAAGGTATCAGAGGATTCTATAAAGGTATGACGGTCAACTTGGTCAGAACAGTCCCAAGTTCTGCACTAACCATCTTGACTTACGAGTTGATCATGCAACATTTTGAGTCGCCTACTGATGATGGCTAAATCAACAAGCAATCCAAACATATTTTTTTTTTTTCGCGCTTGTGGTGATGCTAGAATGCGTGGAAACAATTCCCAACCGCTAATGAGCTAGTTTTGCAGACAGCAAACCAGCTTACCATCCGCCCCAACTCTCGCTTCTGTGCTCTTCAATCTTCGCAAGCTTCACTTGGCCAAACTCAACATCAATCACAAAACGCCAAGCCTAAAGCCTGAAATGCAATTGCACAAGCCCCCAAAAGAAGGGAAAAAAAAAAGAAAAAAAAAAAAAAAAAAAAGGAGTAGTTACTCCTACAGTCAAACTGTCATCATCCGCCTGCTTCGATGCGTTCTACACCCCTTGTTTATCCTCCATCAAAACCTCTTGACTACCTCTCCCATCGTAGGGAGGTGGAGGAGGAGTTCTAGCGTGCATCTGAAGTTCATTCCTTGCATCTTCCAATGCTTGCATCGCCTTTCCTTTTCCTCCACTCGCTCCACTTGCTCGATTCCTTGCAAACTCGGGACTATCTCTGCCTCCAGCTCCCATAAGAGGTTGTGATTCAGCCCCATTGGTTCGCCAAGTATCTTCTCTTTCATCATCCTGCGAACCGAGCGATTCGAGATCCACACTAAGACGGGAACGTCTTGAACCATGACTTGGTGCAGGAGATGGTCCACGCCAATTAGCAGGTAAAAGTGAACTTGCCCATTGACCCAAGGACTGACCTGCCGTGGAGCCAGGCCCAAAAGAAGAAAGCGAAAGCGGCGACAACCCATTACCTCCACCCTGCCCCACTCCCGCAAGCTGTTGAGAGCTGGCACTACTACTAGGACTCAACTGTTGACTTGCTGTTGAGCTTCCATCGTCTCCCCTAACAAAGTACGCAGGTAGATAAAGCACTCCATTCTTTTTCTTGCTTGGACTGTTATCTCCGGAATTCGCCTCCATTTCACTTATCGCATCGCCTCGACTCGAAGGCCTACTCAAAGTCTGTCCCATCCAAGCCAATACACTTTGCGGTGCACTCTCTTGACGAATCGGTTCGGGATCTTGCAACTGGAACAGAGGTAAACTTAAGCGTGTAGGTCGAGGAGCAGGCATGGAAAGTCGACTGTTGGGGTTGGCTGCTGAAGTGCTAGCCACTGTGTCTTGTAGATCTGTGAGGGCAACACTTTGATCTTGGTCCGTAGTGGATCTTCTCTTTGATCTTCTCCTTGATAGCGATCGACTAGAGGTGCCAATGGGTAAACTGATGCACCGCCCTTGACCTCTCTGACTCCTTGTTCCATTGCTTGCTCTTCCAAATCCAGCCCTGTATCCCATCCTCCACACGAGAAACTCGGCAACAGGGTGCGGATGAGGCCCATAGCCAACCACGCAAACACCGAATAAGATCAACACCCTTCCATACTTTCTCAAAAGATCAAGAAATCTGCATCGTTGGCATGCCAACTGCTTCCGTAGAAATGGCTGAAGAATGCATCAGGTGCATCTTTGGGCTTGACATTCTTTCCATAAAGAGTCTTGGGCAGTACCCTTACCCCCTTGAAACCGGCATCAGGCTGCTTAGGCGTGCTGGGGAAGGCAGGGCCATGTACGTCAACATACAATCCATAGCTCGCGGAAACAAACATGGGACCTGTACTGAACATGACTGTCGGATAGTTGGTGAGGTACTGATGATTAAAAGTGACCAAATTGTGGATGAGCTGATCCATAAACGGATGTGCTTTGGCTGAGAGCATCACGTCGTTGGATACACCAACTGGGATGGTCTTGGGAAGGATCACTTCGAATCGCAAAAGAGGGTCGAATCGACGCAAGCATCCGATGTCGAGATCCATGTAGATACCACCATAATGGTGCAAGACAAAGTACCTGATCGCATCGGCGCGTTGAATAGGATAGGGATATGCATCAAAGACAGGCAAGAACCAATGATAATGCTCTGCAATGAACTTGCGTGAATCGGCATCAGTCCACAACTTGTACTCGTAATCCGGATGCATGGCTGCACATTCATCTCGAATGGCCTGCCATCGTGGAGGCAGATGTTGATCTTTCCAGGTTTGATGGATGATTCGTGGGATCTTTTCTTTGGGATTGCTGGGATCCCACTGTTTAGGAGAGTTGTCACGCCAAGGTTGAGGACGGACAATGGTGTCATCTGCATCGGATGCCGTGGCGTTAGATGCAGCGGGGGAAGAGGAAGAGGAATGGGCGATCTTGGCAAGCCAAGGAATGCGTGCAGGCCAACCATCAGGACCGTCAGGAGAAGCACCGGACTGGATTTCTTGCCATGTTCCTAGTTCCTCTGGGAGAATGTATGCTGAGGAGTCGATGGAGAAGTAAGCATTTGCAGTGGTGAGAACCACAATGGTTCCTGCGAGAAAGAGACCGAGAAGGACGAGGAGAGTGTGCGAGGTGCGCCTCGACAGCAAGGAAGCCATGACTGTAGATGATCAAGAGACCACGTCAAGCGGAGGGATGAACTATGGTCTCAACTCGACAATTGTCGCAAGACTAGCGTGTAGGATGAGATGGGAGTGTGATCCAAGTTCAGCGGCTGAGCGACATGGGCTCAAGACGGTAGAAGGTGCGAGCGGGTGAAAGGAGGGGTCGGAAGAGCCGTCAATGCTGATTAGTCGCAGTGGGCGGAAGATCCGAAGAGCAATGACTGAGCCTCCACAAAAGTTGCCAAAAGAAAGAGTTGCGTTGCAATGTTCTGCGAAATCTTGGCTTGTTAAGGCTCGTGGGAAAGGCGGATCGTCACCGAAGGAGTCTATCCTTAGTGTGCCGCCGCCGGAGCTCAACACGCGAGAGTCGAGAATGATTTGAGGCGATCACTGCAAGTGTTAGTGATGTTTCGAGTGCCTCGTTCGATAGGTGTGGGTGATAGAGCCAGCAAGTGGGAGAGAAGAAGGAGGAGGAGGGGGATGATGATGGCGAATCAAGAATGAATGGCGACGAGAAAGCCAAGCACGAGATGAAAGCCATTCAATGCACAGAAAAAGACACAACGATAGAGCGCGGATGGGGCATAACAGCACGATAGCCACCAATCTCAATTTCCCCCCTTCTCTCCTGCTCTATTGTTCGCTGTGTGTTGATAAAAAATAAAATACGAAAAAGTAAAGGAACGCGGGCAGAGAGAGCACGCGCCCTTCTTTTGGTTTGGGTCTGGAAAATGAGTCTCTGCGTTGTGTTTCTCTCTTTTTTGAGTTCTCGATTCAAGCCATTTTTATGCGAGAAAAGTGAGGCACATACACACAGCAACAAGCGAAAAGGATTGCGCATACTGTAGTCCTTGTCTTGCTCGCCGGTCAAACACACGCAGATAGAGAGAGAGAGAGAGAGAGGGCAGGCGCATGCTCACATTGGTGCCGGCCGCGAGAGTTCTCCATCGGACCTGGTCCGACTTGATCGTCATCCCTTCTGCTGTAACTCGGGAGAGCAGGTGATAGCGACAGAGAAACAAGATAGTGCTGTGATGGTGCAGGTAGCATCAGAATGCCAAGCATGGGTGTAAGTGTTCGCTCGGCAACGTTGCTTCAGCGCCCAAACTGCACTTGCTGCTGCACCAGCGAAAAAGAATGAAATTGTGATTGACAAGCTGTTATTCAGTTCCGACCTTGATCCCATCGGGCATTTTCTCTCCATTCAGCCCCGATTCCACCTCCCAAGCATTGTATCCCCGCATCTCAGCTTGTCATGTGGTCAAACAATCTCGTCAAGCCTACAACACAGTCGCGGCTTGCAAAGGCAACCTCAAAGAACCACGAGCTGTTCCTGAGAAAGTCAATCCCCGCCGCCGACGTCGAGCTGAAGCTTGTATTCAACCCAGCATGAGGTTGAAGCGACGTCATGTTGTAACTCGCTTAACCAACCCCGCAATCGTCAGAAACACGCCCTCCTTCTCCCCTCTCGCTTGAACCGATATCGAACGCCATCATACACCGCCCCCGCCAACTTAGACTTGGAGCTCAGCCTAAGTTACTTTACTTGCTCTTCCATCCTCACACTTCCCTCCTGTGCTTGTACTTGTTGGTTTGGTCCTTGCCTATTCCCGCGGAATTCTCACGCACAGCCTTCCTCAACATAGGCTCACTCAACCGCTGACCTTAACCTACCTCACACGCTACTCATCATCACAGCCTCCAAATTGTGAACTTGCGTACCCCAAAATGCGAATATTGCCAAAGATATGCGAACGAAACAATGAAAACAAAACGAAAACCATAAAACTATCACGAATCAAGGCCTACGACAAAGACAACTTTTCAGCCACCTTGCTCAGAGTCTCTGCCGTCTCTTGATCCCTTTCATCTCGATCTCGATCTACGAGTTGCGAGTATGTGAGTGGATGAGGTGTTGATCCCATCGTCGATGCCGATGTCTTTTGCTGCTCCTTCAAATGCTGCTGCTGCTGAGGAGCTTCGAAATGCCTCGATGTGAGAACCGAGCTTCCAAGCGGTGACGAAGAATACGGTGTATGATGAGGAGATCCACCGCTAACCAGACCTGCTGCAGCACCTATCAGTGGAGGTGTGCTGGCACGAGGAATAGGTTGACAAGGTGTCTTACGAGCCAAAGTCGACTTCCTCGACAAAGGTCTCGAATCAGCAGGTGCACTCGTAGTACCCGAACCTGTTCCAGACCCACCACCATCCTGCGCTCCTCCTCCTCCTCCGCCCGACTCCGCACCAACACTGCTCACTTGCGTAGGCGTAAATCCAAGCTGCGAAAGCGTAGCACAAACATCAATCTTCTCCAACGGCTTGGCCAGCACAGCATCGAACAAAGACCCAGCCGCATCGATGGGCTCGCCACGGTCAAACGAAGCCAAAGCCACAATCGGTGTGGTCGAATTGACGTTGCGAGTCGACTTGACCATTCGCGTTACGTCCTGTCCGCCAACAATGGGAAGTGTGACGTCGATGAACATGACAGCAAACTTGTGGTCTCCCATCGCAAGTCGCACTGCTTCTGCACCGTCACGGACCGCAGTGCATCGACAGCCGAGCTTGACAAGAATGGTCTCGAGCATGCGAAGTGCGATGGGATTGTCTTCAGCAATCAGACATGCAATCTCGCCCGATTGTGCTGGGGCGGATGCACCAGATGGTGTTGCTGCCGGTACGGCAGGAAGAGGTGCAAAAGCGTTGGTCGGTGAGATGGAAGTCGTGGGAGAGATAGCTGTGGTACTTGAGGCAGCAGCGATACTTGAGCGGGGAGGCTTCTTTGAGCCTTCGTGCTGATGCTGTTGTGATTGAGATGCCTGTGATGGCGGCTGCTGCCAATGAGAAGGCAAGGCAGGTCGATCAGCGATCCCTGCCGACTTGGTCCGCAGACGCGATGGCATCGAGTTGCGTCGCTCACCACCGCTCGAAGCCTCAACAAGCTGCTGGCGTCGTCGATCGACAATACCGATGGGCAGAGCTGCCGAAGGAGATGGATATGATCTTCCAACACCGCTGCCTGCAGGATCGCTTGAAGTGGCACCGCCGCCATCTGGCGTTGTGGCTGGCAGCTCCGAAGTGCGGCGGCGATGTGCTGAATTGACCAACTGTCCTGCAGGAGAGGTTGGCGCTGTCGAGCGAGACGGTGTCGAACCCTGAGATGAGGCACTCTGTGCTGGCGAAGGTGGACCTGCAATCGTCTGCGAATGAACACGCTGAGCCGGTCGGCCTTTCGCGGAGAAGCTGCGATGGCGCGTGTAGATAGCTGACTGCTCGAGCGCCTTGGTCAGCGCCGGCATCTGCTCCTCTCGCATCTTGCGAATCACCTCGTCGTTGGCTTGCTTGAGCACCGGCAAGTTCTTGTAGCTGAAGTTGCCAAAGTCCTCGTTTTGAGGCGTCGAGCTCTGTGGCTGCAGTGCTTTCTCCAAACGGGATCGCATCCTTGTAGGTGGCAGTCCAGCCGTCTGCACGAACTTGTTGCCCTCAATGGCACGGGCGAACTCGCGTGTGCTGTGTGCAGGCTCGTCGTCAAAGTCATGATGGCTGCTGGCACCACGCAGATCGAAATAGTCGGTCGACTCTGGATCGGTGACCTGAGGCACGAACGGTCCTGGTTCGGCAGTGACATTATCCCAGTCGAGCCCGTTAAAGAAGGGATGGTTCTTGATCTCCTCTGGTCCACCAGAGCCAAGACGTCGCTTAGGGTCTGTGCACATGAGCTGCTCCATGAGATCGCGTGCCTCGGGTGATACCTCCACGGAGTCTTCCTCCCAGTCGATGCGTCGTGACAAGATATTATCAAACACCTTCTCGGGCGTCTCGGCATGGAAAGGAGGGACACCATATAGGAACTCGTAGAGGATAACACCGAGCGCCCACCAATCGACAGCAAAGTCATCCATACCAATACCTAGAATACTCTCCGGCGCCAGGTAGTCAGGTGTTCCGACAAAGCGCTTGAGTGTGTTCGATGCTCCGTCACCTGAGGAAGGACCGAGGTTGTCATTCAGCAGTGGGTGAGCGCCGAATAGATTGCCTGGACTGTCGATGTGAGCTGAGGGCAGCGGCTTGGGCACGGCGCGCTGAGAGTCGGACTCGCCTGAATCGCTAGCATCAGTCGAAGAGCTTACAATGCGGCCTCGCTGGGGAGCAACAAAGAAGGACTGGTTGCGCATCATGCCTCCAAGACCTGGCGTCATGGGTGAGAAGGAAGCTGCCGTGTCGCCAGCAGTCGTACCTGCCGGTGTCGACAGAGCTGGCTGTCGAGCTTCAGATGCAAACGAAGTTGCCGAGCTAGGAAGCGACCCGCTGTTCGAGTCACTTCGCGATCCGCGGCCAGCAAAGCCAGCACCTGCAGCAGGTGACGACGAGGATGCAGCGGCAGCAGCAGCGACAGCCTGACGGGTCTGACGACCAAGCAGACCGATCTTGGACAGACCAAAGTCCGTCAGCTTGAGGTGACCCTTTTGATCGATGAGGAGGTTATCAGGCTTGAGATCTCGGTGCACAACACCCTTCAAGTGGAGATGCTGCAACCCGATCACCACTTCAGCAATGTACTGACGAGCCCATTCCTCCGCCAAACCACCGAGCACCTTGCAGAGCGAGGCGCAATCTCCCCCTGGCAGATACTCCATCACAAGATACAAGAACTCGGCACTCTGGAATGTGAAGAAGAGCTTGACCACGAAGGGAGACTGGTTCTGCGTCATCAAGATCATACGCTCGGCCTTGACGTTGGTGATCTGGTTTTTGGCAATCATATCGGACTTCTTCAGCACCTTGATTGCGTAGTAGTCACCTGTAGTGCGCTTTTTGGCAAGGAAGACGCTGCCGAAAGCACCCTTGCTGATGGGCTTGATGATGTCAAAGTCCTTGATCGAGGATGCTGTCGGTCGAGACGAGGGGGCTGCAGGTGGGATTCGGGGCGACAGAGGCATCGAACCCGCCATGGGGCTCTTGTGCGAGACACTGAACTTGCGATTGTGTCGGTGTGACACCCCGAGCGATTCGCCATACAGGTGAGGTGACAATGGCGGTGTCGATCCCACGCCATCGCCTCCGATCGAAGGCAGATGTGAAGAACGTCGAGGTCGGCTGACGGCGCGGCGCTGGGATGGCACAGCTGCCGAAGAGGACATGACAGCTGCGCTGGCTCCACTGACGGATCGAGGCACCAATGCATCCGTAGCTGAAGAAGGCGGAGCGAGCCCTGTGTTGCCGCGTGGGATCGGAATGGGCGCAAGGTGCGACGAGCCGCCCATCTTGTCATCGACCGCAGGAATGTCGTCCTCGTCGGGAGTATTGCCACCCATGGCTGAAAACAGGGTCGAAGAGAGAGCCGGGGTGTCTCGATCATCTCTTTCTAACAACATCGATCCCGATAATAAGCCATCATCTTCCTCTTCCTCGTTGTCGTCCTCCTGTCCTGTCTCAGCCTCATCGTCAGCGGCACTAGACGACAGAGTAGATGCGAGGCGGCTGTGTGAAGGCTTGACGTGCATCGGCGAGTCTGGCGTACGAGGAGTAGGAGATGACAAGCTCAACGACGAGCCGGTAGGAACCATGCCCTGCGAAGAGAGGCCCTTGCCGGATCTCGAGCTCGACCCTCGCTGCATAGGGATGGCAGCTGCAGCCGTCTCTTCTTGCTGAGCTGGCGGAACTCCGTCATCCTTCGAAGTAAGTCCGAGAGCCTGTGTCTGTTCCACCGGCTCTCCGATCTGCTGATCGCTTGCTCCATCGCTGACATCTTCGCCGCCAGACTCCGAAGCCGACGCCGATGAGCCAGGCGAGCTGCCAGTGCCCTCCTCAGCCTCAGACAAGGCAGAAAGAGCTGCTTCTACCCGTTCCTCCCACTCCTGTCGTACAGTCTCAACATAGACAATGGTGTTTAGCATGCGGTTGACAGCGCTCATCTTGCCACGCATCGCCGTCTCGACATCGGTCATGAGCAGATCAAGTGCTGTGTCGTCCAATGCGGGTCGTCGCCATTGCTGGACAGTCACCACCTTGTTCTCGGAAGTGGGAGAGAGGAGACGCTGCTTCTCGATAGGCTCGTTGGCGTACTCGTCCTTGATTGCTGGCGTCGAAATCTCACAGGCTGTCTGCAGCACTTCGATCGCCGAATCAAGCGCACGCAGATGCTGCTTGCGGATGGCGGCAGGAGGTGGCTGGCGTGGCGAGATGGAGCGGTTAAGACCTTCCAGGGCAGAAGGCGGCTGATTGGAAGCAGGAGGAGTCGTGATGGCGACGCCGCGGTACTCGAGCGCAGGCTCTGCATTCTGGCCGGTGAAGGCTTCAAGGCGATTGTGAAGATCCTGGATGGCTCGACGTAGTTCACGAAGCCCTTCGTTGCATTCACCGATCTCCATATCGAGACGATGAGTCTCATTGCAGATCTCGCTGTGTTTCTCGAAGAACCATGCTGGAATGTCTCGTTCGCAGATACGGCAGAGAACAGGCTCGACAGAGATCGAGGCCACATGAGCAAGTGCGGCGGTGGGTTCATCCAGCACGACGCCCACGGCACGACCGCCCTTGGCAACAGCAGCATCCGGCAAACGATCTTCGCGCTCGGGCGGGCCAGTGGCTTTGAAGACCCACATCGAATGAGAAGGACTACCGTTTTGTCGATCGATCATCAGCATGCCTTTGCCTTCCATCTCCTGGAAGTAGACGGCATCGCTGCCTTCGCTCTGACCATCCTCTGATGAGGCTGACGACGAAGACGAGCTAACCACTGCCTTTTCAACACGCAGTCGGAACACGGCCTCGACTGTGTGAGATTGATTGGCTTCGAGCTGTCTTGAGGCCTCGGCAAAGACGTCCGTGTCGCCAGGCGCCAGCAACTCTTCGATGGGCGTGTCGTAGAGCTCGGCAGGGTCGGAGCCGAGGACCGTCTTCCACGCCGGACTCAAGTAGAGTAGACGCTGATCATCCATGCTGAGTTCCATGAGTACGTTGATGCCTGCAGATCGGAAGTTCTGAGGCACCTGCTGCGCTTCTTCGGCGCTTTCGTCTGCCTCTGCGTCGATGACCGCTGGATCGGCCTCGGCACCTCCATCCTGTTGCTGCCCGACTTGCTCATCAAAGTGTTGGGCATCAGCAACCGCTTCGGACCCTGTACTGGTCTGACGTTGAGGTGGAAGTCGAGCCCGATCACGATCAACGATGGTCATGTCGCCATCGGCATCTGCGTCCTCGCTCTCCTGAATGAGTCTTCCGACATCCTTGGATGGCGAAGCGGTGCTGTGGAACTGAGCCGCATCCTGCCGTACCGGCTCGAGTTCCTTGTGAACCAGACCTGATGCTGGCGAATTGGTGGCGCTAGTAGTCGATATACGCGTTGTCATCTGTCCATCGGGCGCAGCCGGGAAGGCACGAGCTCGAGTGGGGCTGCTGGCAGTCGAAGCAGCCCAGAAGCCAGATGGCTTGCCGCCGCCATCGTGATCATCTGCTTCACCGGCACTGTCGCCACCACCTTGACCTCCAAGGATGAAGCGTATGGGTTCAGCGTCCTGCTCGTCCTCATCGTTGAAGTTCCAGAAGCCCTTTTCAGCTTCCCACCATTCGACGACACGGCTGAGACCGGCGACAGCGAGCAAGATTTGAATGAACCAGCCTCGTCCTGCCCAGTCCGGATGCTCGTCCCACATTCGTCCGATGCTCTGAATTCTGGAGATGAGCTGCGAGCACGAGCCGGGACGCACGATGAGCGAGTGGATCGAAACATCCAACACCTCCATCGCCACGGCCACGAGCTCCTCCAAAGGTTGCATCCACGGTTGAGGTCCGAGTTCCTCTGCTGGCAACGCACGTGTCCGACGAGATGGAGAGAGTCGTGGCGATCCAGACGACGCTGAGACGCTCGAGGTCATCATCACACCTGGCATAGGTGAATGTGAACGCGATGTGGAACGAGAGTTGGACACAGAGCGGGCACCTGTACGACAGAGTGACTTAGCTCGACCCAGTGGGTTGAGGTTGGATGACTTGGCTGGGTTCGATGAGGGCGTCGTGACGGTACGTGGCGATGTCGCGGTAGCCGCTGCAAGGTTGACAGGCGGTGGTGCAGGAAGCTTATACTCGCGGGCCGATCGTAGCGCTGCAGCTTCACGCAAACCACCTAGAGTTGGCGAAGTGAAGAGCGAGCCTGACGGAGATTGTGTGTGCTGTTCCGTCGTTGCATCGTCGGCGTCGGCGTTTGCATCATGAGCTTCGTCATGTTTGCCAGTGATGGCAGCTGCGGCCGCTGCAGCGCCAGCGGAGAATGACGACGAATTGCTTGCCCCTCGGGACATGGAAGCAGACCGCGACAGGGACGAGATGCCCATTGGCAGCTGCTCATCGCCTCCCTGGCCTGTCGGCAACATCGGTACATTATCGACGTCGTCTGCCGCATCGTCATCAACAAACACCTCCTCAAGCTCTTCCAAGTCGCGGTCGTCGTCCATGACACCACGACGACCTTCTTCTTCTTGTCGCTTGATCTCCATCTCGACGTAGTTGTTGATTGCACCGATGATACGACGGAGCTCGCCGTCACAGCTCTCCTTGGAGGCGAGAAGACGATGTCGGATATGCTGACGGATCGAATTGATGGTGATAGCCTTGGTTGCCGCCTTTGCTCTGGCGGCTGCACGCCCTTCATTGTCTGACTCGAAGGCACCTTCACGGTCTGCGCCCTCCTCTGTCAAAGCTTTCGTTGTGGGACGTGGACTCGGATTCCAAGCCTGGGACAGCTGCATCGAAGACTTGCGCGGCGAAGTGTTTGGCTGCTGCGCTGGTTTGACCTCGAGCGATCTGCTTACTTCCTTTGAACTTCCACTGCTTTCCACAGAGCGTGTCGAAACAGGCGGCTTGGTCGGACTACCATTGTCAGAGTTCGAAGGCGACTTGCCCTTGCCGATCTTGTCGAACTCCTCTGCATCAAAGGTGCTGAGACCTTTCTCGAGCTGCAAAGAGAGCCTGGGCTGATGACGCCGCCTGCCTCCTTCTCCCCTGCTGCTGGTACTTACTGTGAGATGGGTCTCTTGGCTCTGCTGCGAAGAAGCCGACTTGGGCGGTTCAAAGCCGGAGATGTCTTCCTGAACGGTAACGAAGCTCGCGTCTGCACCAGGGGAGACAGATCTGCGATCGCTTCGATCAGCGGCATCTAGCGCGTCGGCGTCATGCTCTTGCTGTTCACCATCCTTGTCTTTTCTGAGATTCTGCGTCGAGGTGCTAGGATGCAGCGTACGGACGGAATCAGAGCCGCTGCGAGCCGTGTTGCCGGTCTGCGATCGGACATGACGGCCAAAGCCACTTTGCACTTGGGTGACAAGCGTAGGAGATGGTGTTGCGATGGTCGGACTAGCGTTTGCAAATGTCGAGGACAGAGGAGCAAGTCGTGGTCCGTCTCGGCGGCTGTGAAATGATCGATCCTGTCGAGACGAGACAGTAGAGGGAATTGGATGCAAGGATTGCGAGAGGGCAGCAGCGGAACCGGTTCGAGATGAAGCTTCGTTGCCACGAGAGGGTGTGGCTGAGGGCGGTTTGGCCCATCCTTCGCTGGTAGGAGCAGTAAAACCGGACTTGACTGCGCTCCACCAAGCTTCGATCTTGCCTCCGAGATGCTTGCGGCGTCCGCGTCCAGCTGCGTGCGCCTGCGCTTGCGCCGTGTCAGTTCCTGAAGCACTTGTGTACTGTGCCGAAGGAGTGACACGGCTGGTGATGGGGGAGAGCGACAGGTTCTTGCCTTTGTCCGTGCCGAGACGTTTGACGGGAGAGAAGCTCGCTTTGACAGGTCCAGGTGAGGAATGGAGAGTAGACGCTGCCGTCGATGACAAGTCAGACCCTGCGCTACGTCGAGACAGTTCGGCGCTTGCGAGCGAGAAACTGCGTCGTGGATCGAGTCCTGGACGAGAGGGCTGTCTGGAAGGTGCTTCAGGTCGACAAGCGGGACCCAGCTGCGGCGATTTGCGGGGCCGTGCTGTACCAGCTCTGTCTGTTTCATCGTCTCTGCTGTCTTCCAGATTGAGGGCAGCCAGTGATGCCTCCACCTCTTCTGCGTCCATCGCATCTTGCACCGGATCGGCAGCTTCAGCGGTCTGAAGTCTCTGACGCGAGAGCGGATCCGATACGGAGCGATGGCCATCTGCAGGCTGCTTCTGAAGCGCTGTAACGCGACCAGAGTCGACGATCTCGCTCCCTTTCCTTCGTTGTTGTGGAGGAGACGCTGACGGAGTGCGAGGTCCGGCTGCAGTGGCTTTTGTGTCGTTCGCGGTCTCCTGCTCCGCTCGCGAATCTTGAGCAGCATGTGCTTCCGCTTCCGCCTCTTCGCGCTCGGACTGCAGCTTGGCCTCCTTCATCTTGCGATACTCGTCCAGCCAGTCGACCCATTCGAACTCGGCAAACGCCGAAGACTCCAAACCTCGATGGCTGTCCTCCTCTTCGTCCAGCTGCGACTCGATACTGTCGTTCGAATCAACCGCGGATCCACGTCGAGTTGGCATAGGTGCACCGAGCATGTCCGAGTTTCTCTGGAGACCGATGGTAGTCCCTCTACGGGCAAGACTCGTTTGACCCGATGCCAAAGGCACGTCAGCGCTGTTGGCGTCAAAGTGGTCGCGCGCAAGCCACGCAGGCTCCAATCCCGATGCTGCTCCTTCATTGCGTCGACCTGTAGGTTGAGCTCCGAGACGAGAAGGGTTCTGAGCTCTCCACTTTTGTATCTTGGCGTTTCTGCTCTGGATGATGATGCGAGCATACTCGTCTGTCCCCGAAAGCGGCCGATGAGCTGTGGCGGGCGAAATGCCACCGGGAGTGAAGAGACCAGCATCGCTGGGTCGATGGACGCGACGCGAGGGTGCCGGGATGGCGAGCAGAGCGTTGGATCCGATCGAGCTCGAGAGATTGCCCTGTGTCATTCTTCGTTGGCCCAGAGAGGCGTTGGCAGGTGCGAGCGAAGCCCTTCCAGGCTCGTCCTGCGTTGATGCAATCCACGGTGCTGGCTTCTCATCCTTTGTAGCCGCGTCGCTATGCTGCTCCGCACGTTCTGAGGTTTCAACCAAACTGTCAAAGAGCTCCTGAGCTCCCCAGGACATGCGCTGAGAAGCAGACCGGCTAGGCGACAGCCTGGGTCGTCGTTCAACAACTGGGCTCGTCTGAGCAGACGAAGTGTTCATAGATAGCAGAGGCGAGTAGGCGCTCGTGCTAGCAGGCAGACCCGCGTGACGAGAGGCACTAGACGGCATATCCAGGAGGTCGGACTTGGGTGGTGCCACTGTTGGCGATCTAGAACCGAGAATGGCTGAACTCGGCAAGCTGGCTGTTGGTGCATAGTTTCTGCCTATGGGGATGGAGACTGAGAGAGGTTGACCATGGCTGTCGTGACCGGGCAGAGCGATGTTGTCGGAGCGGAGGCGTTCCATGGCAGGTGACGATCGACGAGATGCCGAAGCAGCAGCAGCGTCATCTGCTCCGTACGAGACCTCAGAGGCCAAAGGCGAATTGCTTCGTGTAGCGTTGGGTGCCTGTGGTACGTTGAGGCGACTGGTGGGTGTTGGTAACGGCGAAGAATCCGAGGCGAATCCGAGACCAAGTCCGTGACCCTGACCAGCACCGCTCATCACCAGCGGGCCAGCCTGTTGAGCTGCACCGGAGCCCGATGCGGTCCATCGTGCGAGAGGCGATTCTATTGAAGCGGTGGAGGCGCTCCTGGGCATGGTTCGCGGCGAAGGCGAAGGCGGAACAAACAGATCGCCCGCCAAGCGCACTGCTGTAGGCACGCGTTGCAAACGGATCGCATCAGCCAGACCAGCAGAACCACCACTCTTACCTGAGGGACTCGGCCCTGTTGTGGAAGGAGTCTGTGCATCCATCATCGCTGCCACCTGGCCCGAAGTAGGCCCTCCCGAGGAAGGCGGCACGCCAAGTGTCTGGCTGCGAACGCGTGATCGAGTGTGTCCGGGAGACGTGGCCGCGCCCCCGCTTGCTGCCTCGGATCTGAGGGCCTCGTCGTCTTCGATGACCTGTGAGTTCCTTCTGCGACGGGACGAAGATCTGTTCGCTAAGGATGAGCTAAATGGTATCGAAGACGATGCTAAACCTGAGCTAGAGAGGGAAGAGCCAGCGGCTTGCGTGCCTGATGAGCTGACGCTTCCGGAGCGATGCGAAGCCGATGTGGCAGGAATGGGTACCGGTAGTGGAATGCTGGGACTGCCTGACTCGATGGCCGCAACGAGATTGGGGTCAACACCATCGGGGCCACCAACCGGCGAGACGGCACCCTCGCCCAGCAGCACACCTCCAAGAGAACGGGCACGTCTGTGTACACTAGAGCTGAGCGTCGAAGAAGTCATGCGCCTTCGCCGTGTCGAATGCGTGATGGCGCTCCCTCCACCGGTGACCGTGCCGGGTGTCGTAGTTGTAGACGCTGCACCGCCAAAGCTAGAGGGAGCGAAAGCTCCAGAGTTGCTGCGACTACCACGCGTCTCCCAGCCGAGCGTCGGAGAGCCAGAGTGGAACGAGCTCGAGGCTGGCAAGCCAACGGACGAGCCCGATGAAAGCGGAGAAGGGTTGGAGGGAATGCCAAGTCCTAGCGACGAATCTTCTTTGCGCTTGCCCATCGCTATGGTCGAAACAGGGCGATCAGCAGGTTCCAGAGCAGGCGATCCAGTTGCGGCCCCTCCTCCTACACGTCGAGGAACTGCCGGTGGACCCATCGAACCGCTCGAGCTGGTGACGGAAGACTTGCGTGTGAGGTTGGAGCCGGTGGTGGCGAAGTCATCGGAGGCTACCGAGGAGGCATCGTCATCAGCAGTGTTGCCGCTCTGAAAAGGCGAATGACGCGAGGGAGTTCGGTTCAAGACGGCTTTGTGCAGTGGATTCGACGCGGATCGGTCGCGGTCGAGACGAACGGAGGTCCGGGCGAGGGGCAAGCCACTGGCAGTATCGGCTGACGAGAGCACGGGTGGTGCATCTTTGCGACTGTTCGAACGCTGCTCGGAGCTGATGCGTTGAGCAGATGCTTCATCGACAGTATCGGATGCAGCCGAGTCCGAGCCGGTCTGCCTGCGTTGTCGACGACGATCTGGCTGAGAGGCGGTGGAAGAGACGGATGAAGGCGAAGTGGGCGACAGAGGCTGAGTATGACTGCCCTGAGAGGATGAGGTGGATCCCTGAGTGCGACGTTGTGCTGCTACTGCTGGGTCTGATGTGGCTCTGTTCTGAGTATTGCCGCGAGACCAGTTGGAAGAAGAGGAAGCGATGGAGCCGGCAGCATTGCCATCGTTGAGCGTCTCGTCATTGTCAATGTCGTCATCATTGGGAAGGATGGAGACAAAGGCAAGTGGACTGGAAAAGGAAGGAGCCGTGTCGAACGACATCCTCTTGGAAGAGCTGCGGCTGAGAGCTTTGAGAGCGGCCGAAGGCGGGCTAAGAGAGAAGCCAGGCGGCGGACTGCTCAACGGTGGAGGTGATGTGCTAGCATAGGTGGCAGCAGCAGTAGCAGCGACAGGAGCGGCGGACGTGGAAGGCTGTGTAGTGTTGAAGGTAGGAGAGCTCTTTCCTGTATCTGTCGATGAGGTGGGGGAAGTGGCTGAGGTCGCCGATGTCGATGTCGATGGCGACGAAGGCTTGACTGCTGAACGAAATTCGCTGGATGCGACACGCGAGTGTTTGAAGGTGCGAGTAGGTGAGGGAGGCTGGTCGGATCGTGGATGCTTGCCTCCGACTAAAGCTGATGCCGATACTGATGCTGATGGCGATGCTACTGCTGACGACGATGGGGAAGGAGAGCCGATCTCGATGATGCTGCGCAGGCTGGAGCTGTGATCGGATGCAGAGCGAGCAGCTATACTAAGCGGCGACGAAGCTGAAGGGCTAGGACCGGTGGGTGATGGCGAAGACTTGGGATCGAGGGTGTCGTTGTCGCTGTGAAAGGATGGTGGTGGTGGTTCTAGACGTCCAAAGTCGCTTGATCCTGGACTGGTTCTGCTGCGATTGGCTGGACTGAAAGGATCAGTGAACTGTGTCGCTGAGACTGTTTGCGTTGCAGCGTTGCGTTGCGTTGATGTTGAGGTTGTGTGTGTATGAGCAGGTGACCAGAGAGAAAGAGAGAGTGAGTGAGTGTGTGTGTTTACGAGTGTGGGAAAAAGTGACAGGTTGATTGTGATTTTGGCGAAGCGAGGCGAGGCGAGTTGAGTCGAGGTGAGAGAGTCCAGGCACAGGAGAGTGACGGCGAGAGAGAAGTGTGAGCAAGGGACCGTGTGTGCGTGCGAGAGAGAGAGGGTTGGGCAGCAGCAGCAGCAGCAGCCAGAATTGAAAAGGAGACAGGCAAAGTGCCAGAGTGTGGTGGCAGGACAGTTGGTTTAGCGAGGATTAAAGCATGCAGCGGCGCGTGGTTCGAATTTCCGGTGGAGGGATTTCGGAGACGTGCCGATAAAAAACATGGAAAGCGGCAGCATTCAGCAGCGGCATCGACCAGCAGCAACGTAAATGCCACGTTCGTTTTGTGAGAATGGAAGATGCCGATTGGCCCAAAGTCGTAAGGAAGAGAAGGAGAGACGATGGTTGAAAGAGGTTGATCAAGCGTTCGCGAGGGAACGGAGCAGGAGTCGAGGTGCGGTTAAGGCAATTTTGTAACGGTGATCAGGGAGCCGGAGGAGCCGAAATGCAGTCAGTCGTCGGAGTCGATAGCAACAACAGCAGAAAGACAAATAAGAGAATTAGAGGGCGAGTTGGAAAGGAGCCACAGAGTCGAAAAGAGATAGCAGCAGCAGAGCATGAGTGGGTCGCACGCGGCGCATCAACCGATCAATCAATATCAGCACAGCGGGAACGACAGCCCAGGTTGAGGCAGCGGAGATGGAAAAAAGGAGGTGTCAAGCCATGGAAGGGTCAACGGAGTGGCAGCGCCAAAGGAAGTTACCACGCAAGATCGCAACGCATTGTGTGTCGGGAGCCAACGCCGAACAATGTGAATGTGCCATCGTGAGAGAGAGCGGGAAAGTTGGCAGGTCGGAAGGTGAAAGCCACAGCAAAATCCAGATTGAAACCACGAACGAGATTAGGGTCCAGACACGTCCGTTCGGTGTCGTTGTCGTCGTCAACCCGCGGAGATGTGTGAAAATCACAACGGAAAAGCCGAGATGATGACGATGATGAAGATCCCAAGTTGCGATGGAGATCATGAGCATGATCATGATTGCAGTTCAAGTTGCGAGCCGTGTCGGAAAGCGAAACCCAAAGTGGCAGCGACGACAGTGGGCGATTCCCGAATACAAGTTCGGTACACCCGAGGTCGTGACAAAGCCGTGCAACGGCAAAGTAAGGTTTGGACGAGTGTGTGATCAGGTAACGCCGACGGATGCAGATTCGAACGGAACAGCCGATGCAGGAGAAGCCGAGATAGTCATGAAGGGTGAAAAAAGAGAAGAGTTCAAGGAGCAAGAGACGAGGGTCAGTCTTCTGCGTTTCGAATAGCGACAAACAGGACAATCTGCAACGTCGGATTAGGCCGTTGGCCATTGCAGTCCTTCCTAGAGACCTCTGGTATACTGAAGCCTCCCAGGTTTGTAGTTGCCTCCTCCAGCTCCAGCTCGAGCATGATCATCAACGAGCATCTCCACTTCTCCGCAGTCCACACCAGAGGACAATCCCGGCAACACGACGCACCGACCTAGCTTGAAACGCCAGCTAGGATGGCTGGAGCCATCATACCCTGCAACTCACATCACACGAGCGATGGACGACTGAACACTTACCGAAGCTGTCTACGCTGAGCCGCGTGCTCCGACCTGCAGCTTTGCTAGAAGTATTGGAAGCTGAAGAAGTTGGCGCTGGCGGAGACGAAGTTGTTGGATTGGCGGATGAGTCTTCCTCCTGCACATCAAACAGATCGCGGCTTCCACGCTTAGCTAGCGAGCCATGATGGGAGCTGCTACCGAGCGAAGAGACGCGTGTATTGCTGGCTCGGCGGCCACTGCCAGTTGCTGTGTCGATGTTGTCATCGTCGAGATCAAAGATACCAGCTGTACTCGAGAGTCGAGACGTTCTAAGGAGATCAGACGACGATGCCTGCGAGCTGGCGGATAGCGATGGATTACGGCTGCCTTGCTCGCCAGCGCCGCTGTCGCCTGGCGCAGAGCTGAACGAAGACATGCTTCACTCCGAGCAGCAGTGGTGCTGCTGAGTGGACGGGCAGCCTTGCTGGCGTGTCGAAAGCTCCGTCTATAGCTGCAGCATTCACGGCTGAAAGTCGCGGTATGAAGGTCGAGGACGGAAGTGATGATGCCGCTGAAAGCTTGTCTGCGTGTCAAGCGGTCGATACGGGTCGCAAAGGAGCGGCAAATCTCGCGCTTCAGCGATAAGGCGATAGAAGTTGGAGCTAAAGGAGGCCGATGTGAATGAAACAAAGGTGTTCCAATGCAACTGTGGCGGCCGTATGGGTCGAGGTGGTGATGATGATAATATGATAACGATGATGACGTGAAAGCAGGTGATGCAGTTGAAGGTGGGTAAATGTAATGAGCAGGTGGTCGGCAAAGTGGAGATGGTGAGGATTGAGACCGGTGATAGAGACTCGAGATAGAAAACGACGAGGAGAATGGAGCAGATGACAGCGGCGGAAGCACAAATGACAAGAAACGGATGAGCAGGAAAGGGTCTGGCAGATTGATCTCCGAACGAGCAGCAACGACGGAACAATGATGCGTGGAGAAACAGACACACACAGGCGACACTCACAGACACAATTCAGCCGGGACGATCAATACCGCACCAGAATAGGTCGACTTTGCAGCTGAGCATGCAGAGAGAATCAAGCAGGCGCCTCATTTCGGCGTGGAAGCCTTCCCTCCTTGCTTGCTTGCTTCCTCACTCCATCTGCCTCTTGCTTTCTCTGTCTCTTTCTGTCTCTCTCTCTGTCTCTCTCTTTCTCTCCACAATGCAATTCTGTGCGTCACCGGCCAGTCCAAGCTAAAATTGAAGCTAACATACTGTACACACACACAAAGGAGCGATTCGCTGAATAAAAGTAGGCGATGAGCCCCAACCGAGTCCTAAAAATGGACGCTAGCGCACAACATGCAGGCTACAGAACACTCTTTCTCACTCGCTCTTCAGCAACTCTTGTAATTCACGACATGCGAGCAACCGCATCCGCATCTACCGTGCATTCACATCCGCTCTCGAACCTGGTCTCTCTTCTTCAAAGACAGTACTGTCATCTGCAGACCACCGCCCTGACTTGACGATGTCGAATGCATGCCAGTTAGCTGGTATCGACGGGGCTGACGAGGCTTTCGACTTCCAGCACAGATCTCGTGGGTTGAAAGAAGCCCAAGAGCGGAGATGAATCCCACGCATGTCGGCATGCACCAAGATGAATGTTGAGTTTAATGTCAGCAGCAGCAGAGGAGGCGCGGACCCTACTTTCCCAGCTTTCTCTTGCTTCTCAACAGCCGCAGCTTTCTCCAAACCCCGAAGGAGAGAAAAATGCCAGGGAAGAAGCAGCAAGTGAGACCGAGATGGAGACGGAAGAGGCGGATCAAAGCTTTTTTCTTTTCCACTTTCCCACTCTGAACAGTATTGCTCGGCTATCTATTGTCGTGCCGAAGCAGGCGACGGCAGCAGCAGCAGCAGCAGCTTTGTCTGCAAGGCTGCCTCGCTCGCGTCCTTGCCTCGACGCCGGCTCGCTGTGGTGAAGACGGAAAGACGAGCCGACGCAATCGTCACCTCAACGCCGCTCGCAACCAATGCCTTCTCGGCAAATCTGAAGAACGGTCGAGTCTTGCTTGGCCTAGCACAAGCTGTAAATTACCGACGCAGAAGTCGAGGTGATCAAACACATCGCAAACGGAGCCGACATTCGTGTGTGGGGGGTAGAGAGTTTCAATACGAGCATGAGCTAGTCAGCGCATTTCGCGTGGCTGTTCTTGCTGACGGAAGAAGCAAACCCTTCCTTTTGCTGGTCTTCTAAGCTCGAAACTTTGCGCCACTTCATGATGTCGAACTTGCACAAGCCTACCGTTGCATCGACACCATCCCTTGTATCTGACATTGTGTTCGACTCCACCCACGCTACTGTCGTGTGGCTTGGACCTTTTCACGGCCACTTAAAACGAGCTTGGACCCGTCTCTCCTGGCGACCAACAAAGCGGCACAATGCTGATGGTGGTGGCTTGCAAATCGCCGTTGTTCCAGTGATCAGTTAGCTCAGCTTCTGGCTTCGCGAAGCAGAGTTGACCACGCGACGGTGCAGGATTGCGAGGCCTTGCAGCAAGGTATGGGAGCCACATTTGTCACCTGTCTCTCTCTCTCTTGACACGGTCACACTTGGAGCGATAGAGAGACCAACTCGAAACGCCAAGTGTGCTCGCAATGTGATCCTGCTTCGATGTGGCTTGCTTCAGCACGGCGCCTCTTCTTACCTGCAGCCACTTTGAACCCCGATTTGGAAACTGACTGCCAAGACTCTTGGGACTTGCACCTTCTCGCTCACAACAGGCTTGCGCTTTCATCTACACTGGTTTGAGAACGGAAGCGCAACAGCATGAAATGCAGAAGCTGGGGTCTATTTCCATCCAGGGACCATCATCTCCCCGCAACTCCTGCTCTTCTTGAACTTCCCGTATTGCAGAGCGGTATGAGCAACCAGCACATCTGGTGAAACGTCGTCAAAAAGAAGGAACCTTGCTGTAGAGGCGCAAGCATTTGATGCTGAGACATATGGCGTGTGGCTCGCTACCCTCTTTCTGTCTCCCTGCATCAGGCACTCCTGTTGGCTTGCACAGCGACGATGGCCCGGAAGCGAGCCGCAAACACTTTCACACCGTGTGACGTAGACCTAAATCTAACATCCATACTTTCTCATAGCAGGATCAGAGTGGGGTCTATGCGCGTTGTTCTTCCTCTCTCAACCTCCACCCCTAAACCACAAGAAAAGATCTGAGAGAGGGAGTAGTGAACGTTGTTGTATTATAGTAGCAACGCTACAATCTATCAAGCGCCCTCAAAAGGCTGGAATGCAATGGGATACATGGGATACCTTGATTAACTTGTCTATACGCCTCTACTGCTATGGCATACGGATGCCTAAGAGTCGGCTATAAGTTTACTTGACACGCTTAATCACTTGTTCGTTCAACTTGATCAGCGCCTGCTTTGCTTCTGAATCCGGCAAGACATTCAACCAATCCTTTGCCCTCTTGGCATGTTGTTTCGCCAATTCAGCAGTCCTCTTCAACCCCTCACTTCTCTCGACCAACTTCAACATCTTTTCCACATCTCCGTCTCCCTCAAACCTTCTTGCTACCAACTCATGAATCCCCTCCCCGGGCAACTCCTGCCACGCGTACAACACTGGAGCAGTAGCCAATCCAAGTCTCAAATCTGCACCACCTGACGGTTTTCCAAATGCAGCATAAGTAGATTGGAAATCCAAAAGATCATCTACGAGTTGGAAAGCGATACCGAGATTACGACCGTATCCGTAGGCTGCGTCTCGAATCGCGCGCATTTCTTCCGCGACATTGTGGGGGAGATTTGCTTTGGAGACTGCGTCAGACCCGCATCCGGCTAAGATGACTGCTGCACGGGTGGATTTTGCGATGAGAGCTGCGGTCTTGAGGTACGTTTTTTGAAGGTAGAGTGAGAAATGAGCGGGGGTGGGTTGATTTGGCATGGCACTGACCGCGGCGGAGGTCGAGGGAAGACCCATATTGAGTGCGAGTAGACCTTCGGAATCCCAAATGTTCTTGGCTGAACGGGTTTCTTCTGATGCAACGGAGGAAGAAGAAGCTTGAGATTTGAGTTGCATGACTTCACCTTCGACCAAATTAGCAATTACTGTAGCGAGCAATTCCACCACCTCTGCGTCTCGCAATCGAGCTAAAGCAACGGAAGCACGACCTAGCAAAAAGTCTCCACCGAGGATACTGAGTTTGTTGCCGAATGCAGAAGGAGCAGAAGGTGCACCGCGACGCAAAGGCGATGTGTCGATCACATCGTCGTGCAGCAGTGATGCGACGTGGATCATCTCTGTGATCTCTGCTAATCTCCTCTGTGTGGGTAGGATAGCTCCCGTAGCAGAAGCAAGTGCAGCAGCCGCAGAGGCATCATCGGTAGAAGTGGAGGGTAATGAACCTTCGATGCTCTCCATGTGCGGATTAAAGTCGTTAAGTACGCTGCCGGGGGAAAGGGGTTCATTGATGCCCATATCGCGTTCGATGGATTTACCCGTGTCGCTGCGAGAGGCTGTGTTCTGAGCTTGTGCCAGCAACTCAGGGTAGAGCGGGGATAGACCGTTGACGGCTTTGGACATGAGAAGGACGATGAGTGGTCGAACATGCTTGCCTTCTGCCTGAAAGTAATACTTGGCTATTGTGTCGAGGCTGGGGTGACCGGAACCGAGGAGAGAGGAAACATTAGAACGGAGGGAGGAGAGCTCGGAAGAGACTAAAGACAGAGGGTCCTGAATGATGGGTGTCTGCGGCGGTGTCGCTGAAGAGGAGGAGCTACTCGAAGCACCAAAGAAAGCAGCTGCATCAGATGCCGTTGATGACGATGATGGCGATGTAGGCGAAGACGAGGATGTTGATGGCGGCGATGCTGATGTAGGAAACTGAGCAAGCTGGTCTTGTACGAGGTTCTTGGCCTGATCTATCGCGGATGCCCAACTAGACTGAGCTCGAGCAGCAGAAGGCATGACAGACGGTCGCGCTGCAGCCAAAGTGCGGCTGCGAGCAGCGCGCGCCAAAGCGCATCGTGGGATCCTTGGTGGCATAGCGACGGGAAGCGTGGTATGTGTCGAACTAGAACAATGGCTATGTTTTGTCGTGACTTGTGCTTAAGCGCTTGGTTCTATCTCGACTGTGCAAAGATGCTTGAAGAAAACACGTTGGTGTAGGAAGCGAGCACGGAATACGAAGCAATCGCTGACGGCAGAACCGTCTCTGAGATGATAGCAAGTGGATGATGGATGTCAATCAGATCGAAGCGGTTGCGGTTGATACAAAGTACAGTACAGTTACTATAAATTGTTCGAGTTGCTGGACATGGGAAAATAAGAAGAAATGTCGTTGTCGTCTGTCTGTCTGTCTGTCTTTTGTTTCGCGCTTCGACAGAATGTAAGAGTGTTGCAAATCAACAGTCGCAGAAAAAAAGAAAGAGGAAGGCCATCTCGGGCGAATAGAAATGACAGGAAAAAAAGTGCGAAGAAGAACAGTACTGTATCTCGCTTTCTCACCATCATTCATCTACTGTATCTCGACCTCACCTATCTCTTCATCCCTTTTCTCGTTTTCCGTTCGTCGCAAGATCCCAAGTCTCGCGGCACTCTCATACAAGCTCGAGTACAAACGAGATGAGATCTACCGCCGTCTTCAATCTCGCACATACTGTGAGTTTCCAACTCCTAATTCGACACTCGAACCGCACCGACTTGGTTTTGTACTGACTCGCAACTTGCTCCTCTATTCTGCTGCTGCTTTGATATCAGGCCCGCACACTATCACAAAGAAGGCTTGTCCGTGTCCAACTCAAGCAGCAAGTTCCGGGCCTCGGTAGCGCAGGTTCCATCGTTCTCGTCCAACCGGGACGTATGCGCAACGAGCTTCTCCCTGCTCAAAAAGCCATCTACGATCCTCTCCCCACGCCCTGGCAACTCGCTCATCAGAAGGCCTATCAGAAAAAGCACTCTTCCATCCTCGAAAAGCAACTCGAATCTGCCCAGGCCGCTCTCCAGCTTCGACAGGCTCGTGAATCGCTCACTCGAGAACTCGGTCCAATCCAACTTCTTAGTTTGAGGAGAAAACTCGAAGCTTCTCCTCCCGTAGTGTTTGCTAGACAGACAACGACAAAGTTGAAGCCTTCCATCTCTAGCTCCACTGCCGGTGCAAGTGGAGAGATTGAATTGCCAAAGCCAGCGCTGGGTATTCAGGGTAGTATCTCGACGTCAGACGTTATTGCGTTCCTGCGTGACAACGGTGCATTTGATCTCGAAACCGAGTATAGCGAAGAAGGAAAACCTGTTCAATTGAACCGATTGACTTCGGCTCAGATCAATACCGCTTGCGAATTTACTCTTGCTCCTGCAAACGAAGCAGACGACTCGATCGATAAACTTGGAAGAATCAAAAAGACGGGTAGATTTGTTCTGGTGGCACATATCTTGCCTTGCAACATCAGAGTTAGGATTCCGGTTGTTGTTCGTCCCAACGCTGCTTCTACTGCGGTTTCTTCCTCACCTTCCGCTCTCCCCGCCTCTTCTTCCACCATGTCTTCTACCCAATCTCGCGGCTACGCAACAACCGCAGCCCGTCCAACGAGTATGGAATCCTCGATGCGCCTCAAACTCGAACGTGAATTCGGCCCCGAAGTCGAAATTCACATTCGCAACGATTCCTCCAAACACGCCCATCACGCTGCTATGGCCGCACAGGGTGGCGGTAACGGTGAAACCCACTTCTACGTCCATGTTATCTCGGACAAGTTTAAAGGTATGACGCAGATCAAGCGTCATCGAGCTGTTAATGCTTTACTCGAGGAGGAGTTCGAGAGGGGATTACATGCGTTAAGTCTGAGGACCAAGACTTGGGAGGAGGAGAACAAACCAAAGCCCTCACAGCAGCAGGAGGTGCAGAGTAACAATGTGAGCATTTAAACCCCTTTATCTTCCCCGGCAGAGTTAGATCATGCGCAGACCGGGGGGAAAAGTCGATGTATATTATGCAAGAACTCCAATGTAATGTTTCAGATGCTAGTAGACGCAAATGGATGGTCTGCGCATGGTCTGATGTCTTTTTGAGTGTGCTGTTTTGCTGACCCTAATACCCGCGTTACCTTGTCTTTGTGCAGGTGGAAGACCCTACTCGATGTCCAACCGAACCCTCATCTCCTACCTCGGGATCTCTCTGGCAAGCTCCTCAGTCGCATCTCCATCCAACATCACCTCTCGCCACCCCTCGCCCCTCTTCCCACACGACGCAAAGCGCGGAAGACATTCTCAGCGCATTCTACACGCGACCTCCCACCGCTCCTACGATCCCTGTTCCTCGTTCGCCAGTATCAGCGGAACAGAGGGAAAAATTCTTTCGTCGAGCCACCAAAATGGACTCTCTCGAACCTTCCCCGCGTCAAAACTTGCTCAATGTTCTCGGAGGCGTACTTGCGGCTGTTTGTGCAACATACATGGTGTTATTTGCTGATTTTGGTCAGCCGCAAGGAGCTCGAAATTGTTTTACCGATGTAAGAAAGTGGGTTTGGGGTGAACAAGGACCTCCCAAGTTCTTCTGAACCCTTCTTATGTACGTTGTAGAGGCTTTTGGGAAGGGTAAAGATAGTATTGCAGTGTTTGTGACTATGCAGTGGTGACAAGTGAGCGATGGATGGTTTTGAGACGATACGAGTAGAAGCGTTTACGAACTGGATCGGCCACAATCAACCTTTTGACTAGCTTTTCTGCTTCTTCTACCCTACCCTCCCGCTCTCGCTCTCGTTTGTTCTCGGATAAGGTGTCTAACCACCACTGTAATGCACCAACACTACTCCTTGCCATAATGTCGACACTAGGATCTCTTTCGGCTTCTATACTACTACTGACCAAAGTCTTCACCCATCCTAACTGTTCTTCCATCTCTGTCCGTAGTGGAGCGGGGAAGGAAATGTGAAGAGCACGAAGAAAGTTCCACGCAGAAGCGTTGTTTGGTACTTGAGAAAGGGATTGTTTGGTGTATGCGATTTCGTACCTTATCCTCTTTGTAAGCTCTTGTACCACTTCTGGGCTATGCTGTGCTAGGGAGGAAGAGGGGTTTCCAGTCAACCCAAATCGAGAAAAATGAATAAACCAACGATGATTCCAAGCCGAATTATTCCTCACATCCTCTTGCAACAACTTATCAACATATTCTTCCTCCCCATTCCAGATCTCGGGGAATCTCGAGGCTCCTTTGCTCAACCCAATCTCGTCTCCCCCCGACTCACTGCTACCAGTGGTAGATAGGGCAAGGGAAAGACCACCAAAATGGCTTAAAACCCATTGTCTATATCCCCAAGTATGATAATTTTTGGCATCTCGATCCAAATTCTGCCGTACAAACTCCAACTCCGTTCCAGGTCGACCGAGAGCAGACACTACGAGTCTTCTGTGTTGCCATACCTGATAACTTTTCATATTTTGATGTGCTAGTCCCTCTAACCACTTCAACTCGGCGTCTAACACTGCGTCTCTACCTCCTTCCACATTCTCCCATTCCTCCGAATAGAGGAGAATGTTCGCTCGATATTGCCAAACGCTAAAGTGGGAGGGATTGAGTTGGATAAGGTGCGAGGTGAGAGCTAGGGCTCGAGGGGAGAGTTCGATTGCGGCAAGAGGAGAGGAGAGAGCGGAGTTGTTGCAGCAAGTGAGAGTTCGGTAGAGATCCATAGCGGAGGAATACGGAGGGTTGTAGAGGATAGGACACATGGGGGAAGAGGAGGTGATGTCGGATTGTGGAGTTGGGTTGAGGTCGGACCAAAGAGGCGAGGAGGAATCGAAGGGGAGGTAGGGGGAGAGGAGGTCGTCGAGGATTGAAGGTGGGGATTGGACTGTCATTTTTGCTTCAATGCGGATGGTTTTGGCGGTGGTGAAGAGCGAAGACGAGAAGATGAGGTGTGGGTGGCTTTATATGAGCGTAGAGGTCCCCTTTGTGAGATATGGATCGTGGGAATGAATGATGGTATCAAAGCGAACTTTGTTGTACAAAGGGAAGCAAAGGAAAGGAGAAAGAGGGTCCGAGCGCGTGGAGGGGATTTTTTCCCATTTTATTCTCGAGACCAACACTCTCCACCACTCCACCACCACCATGTCTGCCACAACAACAACAAAACCAGTCACAACCGCAACCGCAACCGCAACCGCAACCGCTTCATCTTCCACCTCTACTTCTTCTCACACCGATCCACCCACCACCACCACAACAGCACCAGCAGGCGGAGTTCAAGCAGCAGACATTTCTTCGCCACACCAACTCATCGATTGGGTAGATACCGTACTAGGTCAACTTGAAACCAGATTCGATGATATGAATGGACAACTTACTACCAGAAGTAAGTCCACTCTCTGCATTAGCAAGAATGAGAAAAGAACCGAAAAGCTGACAATATTGGTTGATGTTGGGTGATGGTAGTGAACGAAATGAGCAATCGAATTGACGCTTTAGAAAGTTCCATACAGGGTGAGTAGCCATCTCGACTGATAGTGGACAGTGTAAGAGGTCTCAAGAGAGGATCAGTACGCTGACCAAAGACCTTTGATATGGCGAATAGATTTGATCCATGGCACACTCTCACCAGTAGCCGGCACAGCAAATACCACCGACACATAAGCGCAACACCCAAACCATACCCATATGTACACTAGCAAGGACACACAAATTCTTGCACGCGTCTCAAATCTTTCAGCTTGTCTATTACGGTTTAGTACATCTACACAGGT
Source organism: Ustilago cynodontis (assembly GCA_928865425.1). Lineage (NCBI taxonomy): Eukaryota > Fungi > Basidiomycota > Ustilaginomycetes > Ustilaginales > Ustilaginaceae > Ustilago > Ustilago cynodontis. Next base: position 194,597 of record CAKMXY010000006.1, on the reverse strand, counting down.
GGTGGTGGAGGAACTCTTCTCCCGATCCCGGCACGTTTTGCTCTGACCTCTCTCTTCCTTTCGCGTTTGAACTTGCGTCGTTCGAGTTCGGCATCGATACTCGCCATGCCTTTTACGAATTCTTGTTTATGTAGACCATTCTGCGCGGTAGAAGGTGAAAGTTGGTCGTAAACCAATGCTAGGAAGGAGGGGGATAGTTTTGATTTGTTCCATACTTTGCGTACTGTTCTTGGGCTGAGTACGGTAGTTTCAGAGGTCGGTGGGGTGGTGTTGGAGGAGAGCGAGGGGGAGGGATCGGATTCGAACCATCCAGCGCGGATGGTTGCGTTTGAATTCTCCCCTTGACCTTGTCTCGAGTGTGCGGAGCTTTGCCGGTTGACAAGTTTGGTGAATAGCGCTTCGTATCTCTGCCTATCACCATCATTCTTTGGCTCTTTGACCACCGATCTTAGCCTAGCGACAGTAGTGTCAGCCAGTTGTACTCTACCCGCAGAACTCCACAACTCCGCTTGTCCATCTGCTGGTCGAATAGTTAACTCTGAATGCGTACTTGCCGATCTACTAATCCCGACCCCACCGAATTGTTTACTGGGCGCTCCATCAGCTAACTTTCCCCCTCCTGCACTGCCACTAGCAGGTTTGAATAGAGGTAACGCAGAAGCAGCTGTTCCAATTAAACTACTCGCTACCCCAACAACTCCACTCTGGGATGTGGCTGGAGATCGGAAGGTGGAAGAGGAGGAAAGGGGAGGAGGTTGTCTTCGCGGTGGCAACCTCTGTTGGGATTGGATGTGATCGGAATCAAGATCGCTTTCAAGCGTACGTTTGAGTTCCGAACTAGCGTCATCGGAAAGAGAGATACTGGTGAAAACGTTACTCCCTGTTTTACGATGTGCTGTGGTTGAGCTACTGTTACCACGGAGGTGACGAGTGAGTGGTGGTGGTGCGGATGAAGCATCATTTGCGGTGGTGGAGTAGGAGGAGGAGGAGGAACCGAACTTGAATCCTCCAGTAGAACCTCGCCAAGTCGTCACTCCTGCTGGTTTGGTCGGACGAGGTGGTGGAGCCGGCCTACTCGCCCCAGCACCACCAGCAGAGATGGGTTTGCGAGGTACAATCGGAGCAGAAGGTTTACTAGGACTCTTTTGTCTTGTCCTATACGGTTCTGGTGCACCTAATCTTGCTCTTTCTCCTCCCAATGTAGCGCTTCTGGGGGGTAGAGCTGGAGGTGTCATCCCACCTTCCCTTCCCTCTCCCCCTCCTCCTCCACCACCACCACCACCACCATTTGCTGCCGCTGCGATGCGTTTCACACCGGGAGTATACGTTGCATACCCAATCCCCTTTTTCCCCCTCGGTGTTGTAGCACTGGGGAACTGACCGAACTCTGAAATCGTTGGACTCGGTGCCAAACTCCCGCCCGCCGCTGGTCTAGGCGGCAACTTGGGCGTATTGGACAAAGTCGAATGAGTAGAAGACTCCGACCCCTTCCTAGACGGCACTTGCGGAGGAACAAGTGAGCTTGCCGGGGAGGAGGAGGGGGAGGAAGGATCCATAACAGCATGTGCAAACATTGCATCATCTGCTGAAGTGTCGAGCTCATTCGCGGTTTCAGCCGGACTTTCGGTTTGATTCCCACTCTCATCTGCGAACAAATCCTGCGGACAAACTCTACCTGAGCTACCCACCTCAGCATCTCGGTGTTGCTCAGCAACACTTCTACTGCGACTTCGTACCAACGGACTGGGCGAGACAGATCCTCCCTTCGGCGGCAAACTTGGATCAGCTAACTCCTTCAAGCTGAAAGCGCTTCCCGACTTTTTCAATGTTGTGGGTGCGAATCTTGGCGACACAGAGGCAGGGATGGGGGAGTTGAGCATTCCAGAAGCGCTTGTGTTGGGCGTGAAAGGGTTGTTGGAAGGTGCGGAGAGCAGACCATTTTCAGAAGTCTTTCTGATCCTTGGAGTCGAGCAAGAGCGTGGAACTGGATCCGAGGTATCTGATGAAGAACGAGCTGGTGTTTGAGCGTGCGATGCAGGGCGAGGCTTGGGTGAACGGAGTACAGCACCACTCGGAGAGGAGGAGGAGGAGGAGGAGGAGGAAGAGGTGACAGTGTTGGATTCGAATGCAGCCAAGGCAGCACGGAAATTGATTGGTTCTGAACCGTTTGTGTGAGCCATCTTTGTTGTGCGAGGGGCAACTCCCCTTTGTGTGTGCTGGTGTGATGCGAGCCGGGTTGGGACGAGCTAGTCAAGTACAATGATACATGACAAAAGAATGTGATCTCATAGAGCATGCATTTGTGGCGAGAGCAGTGATGGCTGGGTATAGTATGAGATGATGGAGATGAAGAGAAGAGAGGAGGCAACAGGCAAAGGTGTGGATCGCTCGAACCGCCGCCGCTGCAACACACAGAGAAAAAAGGTGGAGGTTCTCAGCCACAATCTTGCTTGCCCTTCTTGCTTGCTCATACTTGTTCTTGTTCTCATAGCATCGTTCACACTGTGTATCACGCTTGTGACATCTGGGTATACATACTGACCGTATCTGTTGGCGATTCATATCAGAAACACAACCAACAACAAGAAAAACAGCACCACGATCAATATCCATACACACCATCCTCCTAATCTCTCATCACTTATCCTAACAACCTCATCCATCTTCCGCATCGCCTTACTTAGCCGGCCTTGACTCTGATCTACCTCTGTATCGAAAGCATCGATGATTTCGATCTGCTCTCCAATTTCTTGTCCCATCATCCCAGCTTGGTCGCGAAGCGAGTTGAGAGTTGTCCCAATTTTGTCTAGGGTTGAATCTTGGCGTGAGATCAGGATCTACCATCATTGCGAAGGGGGGTAAAGAGGGGGGTGGTGAGTATGAGAAAACAAAAACAGAAAGAAAGGAAAAAGGGGGAGAAGGTGGGGACGTACCTGTTGTTGTTCTCTTTCAAAAGCTTCTGTTGCATCTTCGTCTTGGTCCAGGTTGATTTTGATCGAGTTGAAACCTGTTCTTCCGGATGGTGGTTCTTGGACTACCTTTGATAGTGCCTGTCATTTCCCATTGAGGAAAGGGGGATCAGGTTCGTAAACCCTTCCGTCAAGTTGTGGGATGTGAAAAGTTGAGACTTACATTGATCTCAGCTTCGCACACAGTCACAAACTCTTTTCTGTTCTTGAGTTCTTCTGGTGTGACACCGAATCTTTCTGGTCCACTTCGTTCAACGACGAGTACACTCTGTTTCACATCTTCTACATCCTGCCGTAAACCTTCAATTGCGTCCGATAGACGGTCGTATGCCGAATCAATTTCGCTGCTGCTTGATGCTGTGTGGGGGGAGGATGAAGATGAGGGTTGGGCGGATACGAGTTGTCGATACGTTTGGGAGAGAGATCGTGCAGAGGAAAGAGAGGATTTGAGATCTGAGGCGAAATCGTGGTATGGATCGCGCGACATGTTTCACTGGAGCACAGTCGAGCAGAGCAAGGATGGTCGGATGCAAGTGCCTGCGTGTGTTGTGATGTGTGTGCTGCTCCGGTTAGGGTTGATGCAAAGGGAGGTGTTGGGTTGGTGGACGAGAAGAAAGACGATGGAGAAAGGCGTGTGAAATGCAGCATCAAAATCGGGCACGGACCCTTCTCAACGCTGCTCCGATTACCAACACAACACTCAAAGTCGGACCCTTCTTTTGGCCATTACCACCACCACAACCACCGACCCTACTCGTCAAAGTACATGCATCCCTCTTAGAAACAATGCCGGTCATCCTACCGATCATTCATTTCAACGACGTCTACCGTGTTCGTCAAAAAGACAAATCAGGTGGTACAATAGGAGCAGACCAATTCGCAGCAAAAATTCAATCCATCCGTCAATCATGGGGCGAACCTTCCACCCTCTCTAACGTTCCCCCTCCCCCTCCTCCCTCCTCCTCCTCTGGTACTGCACGAGACTGGTCAGCACATAGCACCTCCCGCCAGCGCAAAGGTCTGGTTCTCTTCAGTGGAGATCTTTACTCTCCTTCCGTAGAAAGCAGTGTAACTCGAGGCACGCATCTAGTCCCCGTCATCAATGCAATGAACCTCGATTGCGCATGCTTGGGTAATCACGATTGGGATTTTGGTTATCCGCATTTGCAAACTCTCATGGCGCAGAATAATTTTCCATGGCTGTTTTCCAACGTTGTTGATACCAAAACCGCAAATGGGAGCAAACAAGGTGTCAACTGGGATGAGGATCTGCAAGATGACGACGCTCAGGTGGGCGGAACACTGCGATACTGGACCACGACAGTACAAGGCGTCAAAGTAGGCTGTATAGGGATCGTGGAGAAGGAATGGATTGCCACCGTTCCTTCTTTCCCCGAAGGTTTCGTTTACAGGAATATGGTGAAAACTGCTCTCAAACTCAGCGCCACCCTCCGAGATCCTAACGCTGAAGCATGCGAGCTCGTTATCGCTATCACTCATAGTCGTTTACCGAACGATATTGATTTTGCAAACGCCGTTGGAGCTGTTTCCAATCCTGATGCAACGCAGCAAGGTGTCGATCTGGTACTAGGTGGACACGATCATATTTACTACGTTGGTAACGGAGCTTCCTCCTACACTGGTGACGACTTTCCTCGTGGGGAACCAGGGACAGAAAAGGATGAGAGAGCAATGGTCGTCAAATCAGGAACCGATTTTCGTGATCTTTCCCAACTTAAACTCGAACTTACCGATCCTAACCCGACCGCAATTCGTCGTAGGACGATCAAAAGTCTAAGCGTTAAACGCTTTCGTGCTTCTCCATCCGACCCAACTTGTCCGGCACTCAAAACAATGTTGGATGATTTGCTAGCTAAAATCTCGAAATCCACCTCTCAGAGCGTAGCATATACGCTCACACCCTGGGATGTCCGTTCTGAAAAGGTTCGCACGGACGAATCAGCAATCGGCAACTTTGTCGCTGACGTATTGATGAATTCGTACGAAGAAGTTTTGCGGGAGAGGGATAATCGAGGTGAGCTTAGCGAGAGACGACCGGGGGATGTGAGGGAGGTAGATTGTTGTATTATTTGTGGAGGAAGTTTGAGAGGAGATCAAGTGTATGGACCTGGAAAAATTGCTTTGTCGGATGTTTTGGAGATTCTGCCGTTTGAAGATGCCGTGGTTTGTAAAGAGTTGAAGGGCAGAGATATTTGGGAGGCTTTGGAGAATGGATTGAGTATGTGGCCTAAGCAAGAGGGAAGATTTCCTCAAGTAGCCGGGTTGATGGTCAAGTGGGATTCGAGAAGGGAGCCGGGGAAGAGATTGGTTAGTGTTGAGTTGTTAGATAATCCGTTGGATCCTTCTCAACAGCAACGAGCAGAAGACGATGGGAGGGAGATGGATGTTGATACGCCCACCAACCCCACTGGCGGGGAAGGGGAAGGGGAAGTGGGTAAATTTCGTCGGTTTTCAGTTACAAAAGTACCTGAAGGTGGGTACGATGTTGAAGTTCATCGTCCAGCTTTGGTCAGTAAGGGACCTTTGGAGATGGATAAAACTTATCGCGTTGTGACTAGAGAGTATTTGGCGGAGGGATATGATGGATTTGAAGCATTGAAAAGGGGTGAGTTTGTAGTGGATCATGAAAATGGACAATTGATGTCGGCTATTGTTAGAAAGTTTTTATTAGGTGCAAGTTATTTATGGCGTATGAAACAGATTCGTCGGTTGCAAGCTGAACAAGCCTCCAACGACGATGCAACTAGCGATGCTGCCAATGCTGAGCTCAAGAAGGAGCAAGTTGGGAAGGATGGAGGAGAGGTTGATACGCTAAGCAAACGTACTCGAATAGCCATTACTCGTGCTCGATCGCTTAACCTTTTTAAGCGCGCTATGAAACATAACGCTGTCGATACACCCATTACCAAAGTCGACGATCACGCTTTGACTCCGGTCAAGCCTTCGCGCGGTCGTTCTGACTCACTTGGGTCTGGAGGGGAGGAAATGGATATGTGGAGAATGGTAGTGGATCAATCGCCAGGAGGGTTTAGGGATGCGCTGCATGTAGGGGGGTCAGAACATCATTCCAAGTTCGATTCTGTTAGTAAGAGGTTTAATGAGCCTTTGGCCGGGTTGAGTGGCGCTGGTGGTGGTGATGATGGGGTGGGGAAGACGTCTTCGCATGCAGCGATAAGGTCTTTTGATGCAGATGCGAGTGGAGGGGATGTAGATATGGGTGTTCCTGCTGCTAAACGCGTTCGTACCCAACATGCCTACACAGGAGAAAGGGGAGGCGAGGTTAAGATCGAAAACGCACTCTTCGATCCAACCTTGGCATCTAGTCTTTCAACACAGATCAAAGAACTTGTTACTCTCGTCTCACGAGCTGCTCAACCCAATGGACAACTCTACATTCCCTCCACCTCCACCACTCAATCTGATAGCAACCCCACCAACGCTGTGGAACAAGACGATGTTGGTGGAGAAGCTAACATAGCATTGGGTAGTATGGCAGTTGACGAAGGAGATCATGACTTTTCTTTCCTCACCCGCAACTCGAATGGTCCGGGAAAAGGTACACCAACTCGTCTTTCTCAAGATATCGTTTTACGTGCTACTCGACTCCGTTCTACATTCAAACAACTCGAACAAGCAGCAAAAACGTTACCAGGTGGAATCGATAGCAGTCTTGAACACCAGCAAAAGCTACTGAGTGCGTTGGAACGATTTATTGCACGACAGGATCAAGCTTTGGCTAAACTTGTCTCAAATTCTGACCCGATAGAGAGAATAGGAGCGGAGAAAGAGCGAGGAAGAAAGAAGCGAGAAATTGCAAGTCCATCATTCAAACACGGGGATGTTGCTTCCAGTAGTTTTCATTTGAATCAGGACGAGATGGAAAGGTTGAAACAGGATATTCAAACAAGTAACGCTGGTGCAAGTGCGGAAACAGGAGCACAACAGAATGGAAATCGAAACAACAATATAGAGCGAGAGCAGGCGGAAGATGATACCTCAAATCTCGCCTTTGTTTCTCCCCTAATCGACGGAAGATTGATCGATATTGCTCGACAACAACCCCCCAACTCATCACTCTAATCACACTTCGACCGCTTGTCTCGTCATTCCTCGTTCGCTACAAATAAAGCGAAGGAGAAAAAATAATACTCCCCTCTCTCTCCAACATGGCCAAAGATTTTTCGAATTTCTCTGCCAAACCTTCATTTCCAATCGCTTTCGCCGCTTGTACCAACTGCCGAATCAACTCCTGAAGTCTTCTCATACATCTAATGATACTTCCCTCAAATACGTCTGTAAGTTTACAAATCTGTGCAAATTTGGCTCCATTACACCATTGCAACACCAAATCCATGAGTTCTACTTTGAAGCTTGAAACATACTCTTCCTCCACCAGAGACAACTTGGATTCGATCGAGACTCTGGCAATTCGACGTGCGGTTTCTTGCATGATCCTCAAAGGAGCTGCAAGTTGTTCTTGAAGTCGAGTTTGAGTGGTGCATTTCTCTCCGAATACGAAACAAGAGAGTAAAGCGGCGCATTGAGGAGGGGTGAGGTCGTTGAATACTCCGTTGAAGATCATTTCGGTGAGCAACAATTCGTCTCCGGTTGAAATTTCGCATGCTACCCTACCCTTTTTCTCAACTACATCATCAGAAGTGGTGAATCCAAGTCGACGAAGTACTCGTTTACGACACTTAAGTTCGTCCAGTTGAAGCACCGAGTGTGCAGCAGCAATCTTCTTGGCTATTCCCTTGACTACTTGTTCCGCCTCTTGTTTCTTGGCATACGCAGCATAGAGTCGTGGGAGATCTTTATCCGTTCGCAATGGGGAGGAGCAAAGTTTTTCGTCGAGAATCTTGATCTTCTCGATAAGGTGCGAGAATGATTCGTCTTGAATCTTCATGTCTTTAATAGGATCGAGAAGGGGTACGCCTTTCGGGAAACGACGTTGAACTTCAATGAGATTTTTTCGGACGGTTTCACGTGGTTCCGTGGGTCGAAGGTCTTTGGCGAGGAAAATGCGGATTCCGGAGAGAGACTGAATGGTGGAGAGGAGAACAGGAACGACAACCATTTCTCCTTTTTTGCCTTCGGGGCAGGGGAGGAAATTGCCACCATCACCAGCAGTAGCGGCGTTGTTGTTGTCGGATTTGCTTCCCTTCTTGTTGTCTGCGCCAGAACCAAAAGCACAGTGCAAAAGCACATCAACAACATAATGATTCTGTGGAGGCGCATTGGCATCGATCGCAGGACCACGCTTTCCCGGTGTATTCGGTAGACGTTTCTCATACGAAACAACCGCACCCCATCCAAAGTCGAGATCCTCGTGACAAACTTTCACCAACCTTCCCGGCTGCAAAAACGGCAACACATACGATGGATGCGTAATGACCGTCTGTACGTCCTTCCTTAGTGTCTCTAACTGATGCTTAACGTCGTAATACTCGGCCACCTCTTCCTCTCTTTCCACCTTGATCTGATCGCGTTGGTCCTCTGCTGCTTTCTGCTCAGCTTCCAGCGCTGGTACAGAAGCGGCGTTCTGGAATTGGAAGAAACATCTCTCCAACATATACTCTGGCGAAATACCCTCAACTCGCATCAGGTTCAAAATCATATTGTAACCAAGATGGAAAGCCGAATTAAGACGATCTGCTTCACCTTTGACCATGGTCTTGGCAGCACTAGGTTCGAGTTTTTCGTCAAACATCATAATGACGATACCTCGATCGTCAAGACCACGTCTACCTGCACGACCCGACATCTGAATAAACTCGCCCGAAGTGAGGTTTCGGAATTCTTTGCCATCCCACTTGTTGACAGCGGTGAAGACCACGGTCTTGGCTGGCATGTTGAGTCCGATTGAGAAAGTTTCGGTAGCGAAGAGCACTTTGATGAGTCCTTCCTGGAACAAGATCTCGATGACTTCTTTGAGGATAGGGAGTAGACCACCGTGGTGGATTCCAATACCACGTCGTAGGAGAGGTAAGATGTGCTCGATCTGAGGCAAGCCACGGTCTTCTTCGGAGAGTGCGTTGATGGCGTTGGTGAAGACGGTGGAAACCATCTCCTTTTCATCGTCCGTGTTGAATTCGAGTTTGCTCATTTGCAAAGCGAGCGCCTCGCATTCACGCTTGGAGAAAGCAAAGACAATGACAGGGTTGTAGTTCTTGACCATGATCATCTTGACGATCTTGTAAATGTCGGAAGGACCCTTTTTGCCGCCATTTCCGCCTTTCTTGACTTGACCACGACGCTTGCCGCCACCTGCATTTGGGTCAGCGACATCTTGGCCCTTCGAGTCGGCAAGGGCACCCATGGCTTTCTGGAAATTGTCCTCGCGGAAGGTGCCTCGCTCATCAACGACGAGGTGGATACCTTCACCGCCTTGTGGGAAAAGATAGTGTTGAAGAGGAGTGGGTCGGAAGTCGGTATAGACAACATGACAGGGCTGAGCGTGTGTATGTGCGATCCATTCTGCAAACTGCATAGCGTTGGGGATGGTAGCCGAGAGGAAGACGTAGCGGACCTTTCGAGGTAGCAGAATGATGGTCTCTTCCCAAACGACACCACGCTCCTTGTCACGCATGTAGTGGATTTCGTCGAACACGACCCATGCCACTTCACGCATGATCTCGGAACCTCGATAAAGCATCGAACGCAAAATCTCGGTGGTCATGACGAGACAAGAGGCGGAAGGATTGATGGTGACATCTCCGGTCATGAGGCCGACATCCCCAAACTCTGCGGTGAGTTCACGGAACTTCTGATTGGAAAGCGCCTTGATGGGCGAAGTGTAAACAACACGCTGGCCTCGCTTAAGACACTGTGCAATGGCGTATTCAGCGACGACGGTTTTACCGGCAGACGTGTGTGCGGATACGAGGACGGATTCATCACGCTCGATACAGGAGACCGAGTTGCGCTGGAAGGGATCGAGAGTGAATTTGTACTCTTTGGCGGGTGGATCGTTGGGAACGTGCTGAGAAAGAGGAACGTAAGGGTAGTCGGGAGGAAGCGCGACTTGGTGGCGCACCGAGTGAGTTACGTGCATCTTCTTCTCGGCAGCAGCAACAGTAGCAGCAGCACTGGCTTGGTCGTCACTGGACTCGGGAGGAGCGAGACCGCCTTGAAGTGGGATGGATTGAGTAGCTTCATCTATGAACTCGTCGGTGACTACTGTGGGTACTGGTGCTGGCTTTTCGGCAGCGTCGAGCTTCTGACGTTTTGAAGGACCTGGCGCTGCTGAAGAGCTATCGTCGGAGGCATCGTTTGCATCGACATGGCCGTTGCTGGTAGTAGCGGGTTGCTCGGAAGACAAAGATGAAGCGTGCCCATTCTTGGAGGAGGATGCGGACGCTTTGCCGGACTTGGAAGAGGCGGCTAACGTTTCCGCTTTTGAAGATGAGGAGGAGGCGGCGGCTTTGCTTCGCTTCTTTTGCTTCTTTGAAGGCGAGGAGCCTGAAGACGACGTAGCTGAACTTGGCGCAGCCTCTGCTGGCGCGAGGAAATCGAAAAGACCGTCTGGATCCATGGTGGCCACAAGAAGGTGCGGTTGAGGTGGCGATGATGGTGGTATCGAGAGTGTCAAGACCAGGATGCTGTACAGTATCCAAAGTCTTTTTTTTTTTTGCTGCCTGAACGGTCCGCCAAATTTTCCCGAGAAGCTCACGTGCAACTCCACCTTGTTCCGAGCAGTCATGCTCACATAACATTGCAAACTGTTGTTAGACCTTCTTCTTCTTGTGTTGGCATTAACGGAATGTGATCGACCTTTAGCCGCGAGTCTGAGCGTTAGCGAACAGACACGCAACTGTGACTCTCACACCTCATCTCTATCGACACTTGTTCCTCCTCTCATCACCATCGCCTCTCTCTCGCCCCACCAACAATCTAACTCGTATCAAACATGAGCTCTGCATCTCAATCACAGTCCCAGCCGGAGCCGAGCTACGCTCTCGTACCTCCCAGCTATGCTGCCCACACCTCGACTTCCTCCAACTCCTCCACTTCACACCCAGTCTACACTGGTATTCACGATACTATGCGACACGGACTTAAGAATGTCTTGCATGAGGTATCGACACACTCGCATCATCCTGTTCAAAACAGACTTGAGAACTGGCAAGTTACTCGAGACAATCTCAAGTTGTCCATGCAACGCAACATTCACGGTCTGGGTGCACCAGCACACATTTTGATGGAGAGAAAGATCGTTAGCTATGTATGTATCGCGTCAAAGCACAAGCTTGCGAACTGGGTGACATTCGAGCAAGAATGATCCACATACTGACCAGATCAACGTTTGCTTTGAAATGATGAAACAATAGAACCCTGCTTTCGACCCAACTACAAGCTCTAACTCGATCTCCAAGCTTCATCTTGACATTCTCAATGGTGACGACGAGCGTATCGAACCACGCGATTTCTTGCCTTGTAAGTTCGAATCCTCCGCATCTTGAAGCCAAATTTCAGCTTGCACCCTCACCCAAGAGGTGAATTATCTGCTAACGTCGCATTGCTTCCTATCTTTACAGCCGAGATCTCGGCCAACGCTCCAAGCATGCACACCGTCATGGAGCGTCGTCTTGGCTTGTAACCATGATACAGTCCGAATGCAGATTACGACGTTTTATCTCTCTTGTACACTAGATCAATTCAATCCTTTCTCCATACATGGCCCCAAGTTTGTCCCAGTGGCGCCGCCCACGTCCATGAGCCGTTCAAGTTGAGGCAGCATCCTCGTCTTCCTTGCCTTTTGCGATGCTCGATTCCTCAGAAGGTCGCAAACGCACTTCACCAAGATCTTGCCCCAGCGCTATTCCGTGAGACTCCCAGTTTTGCATTCTTCCAACTCACACGATTGTCGCTTCCAACATCCTACCTCTTGTACTGTCCCATCGCTCTAATCTCAGACTGTGCACTTGGATCACAAACAAACTGTGATCAGAGCGCTGCCCACAAAGCTAGCGAGAGATCACAATCAGACCGCAATGTGGCACGCACGCAGAAGCTGACATGGTATCATTGTTGTCGCCTGTGAAAATACCCAAGATACTAGTATACAAGTGAAAAGTGCAAAAAAACATGGTTGAAACTACTTGGGATTAGGCATGCTAGTCAATCCGCTTGGAGGTTGCTGGTATCGCTTGGCCCAATTCCAACGCTCTTGACGGTATCGCAACGTCGCTTCTTCATTGTTTCGTGCATGCGTACTGCCCATCTTGGCCATTGCCTCGAGCAATTCCAAGAATGCATCTCCGGTATCCCACAATCCGCTTTCAATGTCTTCATTGTTGAACTCGGGTAGCAGATCGAACGAGGCTGGATTCTTCCATCCAGGATTCTCATCGCCATAGGTGTCGAGCCACGAGGCTCCGGCAACATGTGCTTCGGCGGCCATCGCATAGGCGTGCTGCGCAAACAGACGCAGATGTCGAGGCCAACGCACTGCTCGTAGAGACGCATCCATCGTCTTGCCCACTTCGTTACCCGTCTTTTCGCCTTCGCCGTCGTTCGCTGTACCTTCGATCGGCTCCAATGCGGCATCGCGCGCTCTGTGCAGTGTAAGAAGTCGTTTCGCGACAGCGCCCGTCTCCCACAGCACGGCCATGGATGCCTTCATTGGATGACGCGAGAACTGCGGTCGCGGTAGCAATTTCCTTCCCTGGAAGTCTCGTCCCGTAACGCTATCGTCCTCGCTCTCCGACTCTGGTGCTATGCTGTTACCAGCGATCATTTCAAAATTGGAGCGTTCCTCGCCTTCGCCCTTGGGCATCAGTGTTGACGCGATTCGCAGCGACTTGTCCGTTTTGGCTGTCGTGCGTTCCGGGAACAGGAAGAAAAACGCCTGGATGGATGTGAACAGTCGGTACATGAGCAATGCACAAATGCGCGAATGCACAAAGGCGGCTACACGCAAAGGCATCTCAGGACCATCGTAAGTGACCGAGCCAATGCGTTCAAACAGCCAATCGAGCGTCGTCTCCATTTCGGTGATGGCATGCTGCAGATCTGGCTCAGGCGAGTGGCCGGTACAGATATCAGATAGCGGTGTGTGCAGCAGACGCGTCAGCCGGCCATAGGTGCGGAAGATGAGATCTCGCGTTTGCGTCAGATAGCCGTTGGATGCGGGATGCACCTTCGGTGTCCAGTTGGAGCCATGGTGGATGAAGTCATCAGCACTCGCGGGCTCAAGCTCCATCGTATAAATATCGAATTTGGGCACCTGCAACTCCGCTGTCTGCACCCAGTATGCTGCTGTGACGATGAGTGACACCTGCCTGCGGATGGCTTCGAGCTCGATAGGGTCTTTGATCATGGTCCTCGTGTCGGCCGCGCGTGGGAGCGGCGCTCGTGGGTCATCCGCGTTTGAGCCGCCTGAGATCTCTAGGGCTGTCTGCAACACCTCCGGGCCATCCCATGGTGTGTTCCAGCTCTCTGAATCTGGCTTAGCATCGAGCTGATGTAATCGCCAACAGTAAGCGAGACGGAAGAGCCACATCTTACGCTGAACAAGGCCCTTGCTGCTAAGACCATCTTCGCCAGCACCCATCTCCAGAAGCATACCAGTCATTATCAGGCGCGGGTCGACGTCACCGCTGCGGATCTTTTGCAGCATGAGGTCGTTGGCAAGCCCCCAGCTGCGTCGAGCAAACGAGAGCATCTGTTTGCGGTCATCGCCCTCTAGCCTGCCGTAGTTGTGGGCACAGCGCATGACAACGTCACCTGCCTGAAGGTCGAGGTCCTCAATGTTCATGCTGTCGGGCAACAGCAGTGCACGGTGTGCCAGGAAGGCAAGCAGAGCAAGAAGAACATGCGCTGGTGGGTCACGTCCGCCTGAGCCTGGCGCAGATCCAAAGAGGTATCGAGACGGGATCATCTTCTCAAACGAGTCGAGGGCCTCGAATTGCGAGATGGCCAGAGCGACAAAAGGTCGATCTTTTTCGGTATAGTATGGTTTGAGACGATTGATGAGCGTAGACTGATCGTGGTAGCGGGTATCGCAGTTGTCGCCCGCAGGTGACAGCTTTGTTGCTGCGTTGAAGTTGTTGATGCTCCCATCCGATTGAGGAGAAGCACCCAGAAGACCGCCAGAGCCTTGCGACTGCGCTGGCGATGCACCAGTCCGATTGACCTCGGTTGGTGAAGTGCCCGCTGAGTTTTGCGATCGCAGCAAACTCGAGACGCTGTTGGAGCGTGGATGACTGGCGCTGTCGGCCAAAGCGTCCCAAGCGCTTAGCGTTGCTTTGCTGACGCGGTCGTCCATGCCAAAGCAGTCGTACGAGCGCTTCAACGGACGCTCCTCGGAGCCCATTGGTCTTGAGGACGGCCCTGAGACGATCGGAGGTGAAAAAGTCGACACCGAGGTGTTGGATTCCGAAAGGCGTCCGCTGAAAGTGTGCGAGCTGTACTCTGACGAAGAAAAATTGCTACTTTCATTGGAACCTCTGTGGTAAAGATCAGGCCGACCGTTGGCGCTGTTATGAGAGTACTGAATATTTGAGCTGGATGCAGAAGATAGGTTGGAGCCTGGTGCGTAGTGCTCGTAAGGAGGGCCTCCGTTTTCGGCAGCGACAGCCGCAGATAGATCTGGCCAAGGTGCGCCCTGTGCGGGAGAAGGATTGCTGCTGGAATTGGAAGACATGACATCTGGCGCTGTGAATGTGAATGCACCCTCGATGCCGGCGATGGGCCGATGACCGTTGCCATTGCTGGGATGAACATCGTCTAGAACGCGCTTCTGTGCCTCGATATAAGCTGACCCGGCGCTGGCATGGCTGCGTGGTGCACCGACGCTGCCTGTGGTTTCTACACCGAACGCAGCCGCAAAAGCAGCTTTCTTCCCCTTTGGTCCGCGAGGCTTGCGATTCCAGTCGAAAACGCAGAGTTCTTGCGCTTTTGCCTGTACCAAGGCTTCATCGATGGTTCCTGTTTCCAAGTTGGTTGCGTTGATGGGCAACATGGCCGTTTTGATCGTCGAGACGCATCCAACGCACGGGTTTTGGCCATCGCACTTGGATTTGCGCTTTCTGCAAGGCTCGCAAGCGGCCCAGATCTGTAGTTTCGACGTCGCATTAGTATTCAAGAGAGTCAGATGGGTGATTCAGTATGTGCTTCTGACGGGCTGCTTCATGGGCTCGATGGTCTGCAGAGCTAGGAATCTCTGAAAGACGAGATGATTTTACGTCGGAATGGCAGGAAACTCACCCTCTTGCGCTTATTGCCCGAGGCATCTATGGCTGGGTCGACAATGCTTCCTTCCACCATGCTGCTCATCGCTTCAGGCGTGTCACGGCCTGTTTGGGGATGGTCGTATCAAGTTGCTCTGTATGCTCGTGTGTCACAGCTGCACGAATGGCTTCTCCACCGTCGATTATATCGACGTTACCTGCAACTTTGGCTGAATGAGTGTTTGTTGTTATAAATGATGTTTCTGGTTCAGAAAATTGGGTGTCTGAGCGACCAAGACTCAACAGCAGATCGTTTTCGAGGATACGAGACGAGATGCTAGAGTGGAAGAATGGTCAAATACGACAGGTAGAAGATGACTCCGAGCTGCCTACCTTATCGATGTCTTTGTTGTCGGATCAAGATGCATAGAAAGCCAGTTTACTGCGTGTCTGAGGATGAGGAGGTCGAGAATGTCGATTGCGGATGATCAAGCCGCGAAAAGCCCTTAGTGATCGTAGTGACCGACCGACGATGACGTGAGGGTGATGCAGACGCAGACGAAGACGCTTCCAGTGGTGGTCAAGGTGGCTGAGATGGTGCAGGTCAGAGATCAGACGGAGGTCGATGAAAGAAGCTGTTGAGAAGGTGACGAAGGCGTAGCCAGTCTAGTCATCAATCGGTGACAGAACCGAAAGTGATTTCTGAGTTTCGGAAGACAGAAAGAAGCAATGCCGTGAAGAGCGAGCAGAGAAGAAGGAGAAGGAGAAGGAGAGGGAGGAGAAGGGGGAGAGGGAGGAAGAGATGCAGAGGAGAAGGCCGAGAACAGGGCCCAGGCAAGCTAAACTCGTGGAGCGAATTTGCGGGCTCAGCTGAGCTGAGTCGAGTCGAGTTGATTCTATATGATGCAGCGCAGGTCGAAGGCAGCGCAATGCAATGCAGTTTACAATGCAGCGCAGAGCGGAAGAGGCTACGATTTTGCGGTGTTAAGAAGAACAGAATGAAAGGGCGAAAGAGCGGAATAGGAAGAGAAGCCGAGGAACAACCAGCAAAGCGGGAGTCGTTGTCGCAGCGGAAACTAGGGCAAGAGAGAAGAGAAGGGATGGCAGAGAAGTCGGAGGCAGAGAGGCAGGAGGAGGGGACGAGAAAAAGAGGGCAGGCTGCCGAAGTGTCAGACTACTGTAGCTGTAGCGCTTAGGGTCACTAGCGAAGGAAAAAAAAGAAAAACATTGCGCAGGTCGGGACTTAAGCTTCCATCGGCTCTGTGCCAAACCATCGCAGTCAAAAGTCAATCTGAACAATACAATATGAGTTACGTCCACAACTTCATGCAAAGCAGGGAGAGTAAGAAAGCGAGACAGTAATGAGAGAAGTTCATGACAGTGCAGCGACATTCAGACCGCAGGAAACAAACGGCTCAATCTCCCATACAGTATTGTCCTGTCGCAGTGTTGCATACTGGAGTCGCAAGCAAATCCACAATTGGATCTCTGGACTCAATTGTTACAATGCCGGCCAGGCAAACAACGCTAAGAGATCCCTGAGGGTGTCTTGGGAACGGCGGTCATGAGAAAAGCTTCGTAATGACTGAATTTGCAAGTGAGAGGCCCTTCATATGCTTTCCATTGATCAGAAGTTGCAGATGTGACGAGACGAGCATTGCGCGGCAAATCGGCCCTTCCGATGCAAGCCGGGCGTAGAATTACTCGACCATCTCGGTTCTGCCGAGGCACCACCTCCGTCACCTTCTCCCACGTCAAGTCATCCAGATCGGCAGAGCCGGGCAACCCCCTTTGGCTGATCGTGTTGGTTCGGACGTTCCGATGGGTCACAAAGAGCATCGACTCGGCTGCTTCACTGGTTCAAACAGGTGGAACTCGAGCAGCTTCAGAATCTGCACTCACTACAGCCTAAAGGATCAGGTCACTGAAGGTGAAGGTGAACAATCGCATACGCAAAGACAACTGCACCCACAGTACAGTACTGTACTGTGCATGTACATACAAAACGCTTACCCACTGATGGTCAAACGCTGCAAAGCAATTGCAAATGGCTCCCTCAACTCCGCCCTTTTCTCTGCATCTCTTCCCAACACTCATGCAGGTGCGGGACGGCGTAAGTCTCAGAGATAGCGACAAGGCTCTGATCGGATCTTTATGGGCTCCCGGTCCACTACCTCGAGATCTTGACTGAATGCAAGTGGCGCTATCATCTTATTCAAAAGGCTAAAGTACGCCTTTGTCGCAACCAGATGCTAAGATCTCGCAGCAATGGTCTTTGTCCCGTCGGAGAGCTGCGCCAGCTCACGTGTGAGACTGCCTTCCGACGAGATAGAAGACAAAGTTACACAGACCATGATGGCTTCGGGCATGAAAAGGGTGTTCTGGTTAGATTAAATCGCCGCACGAAGTTGGCAAGTAACAATGCTTTTCTCCTTCGCGCGGACCTTGAATCGTACGAAGGGTACAGTACCACTTTTGTCTAACCAGGGCGAGGCCAGACGGTGCCATCACCTCGATCGTATTCTGGCCCTGGATATTCATAGTGTGGCTTCTCTTCATCCGAGTCCTGTACAAAAGAGGGTTCGGTCAGTACGATGCGAATGACAAGAAAAGTCAAGGAAAGAGGCGCAAACAGCCGCGCTGCGTAACACGCCAGCATGAAAGCACTTTGAGAGGAGAGCAAGTCATAGAAGCGTGGGGTGCAGACGACGACGGAGGAGCTTGAACGTTGTCGGAAAAACTTGTCAAAGGATCGTCTTCCCGGTCCTGCTCCGTTCATTCATTCGTCCAGACACCTCCAGCCCGAAGTACGGGTCGGGAAGCACGCCGACCGCTGCTCTGTAGTCATGCGAGCCGGCAAGGGTCGGTCTCATGAGTTGGCTCTTTGAGAGTTGGCTGATGACTTACGGGTTCAATAATCTGTCCGTCGCCTTCGTACTCTTGGTCGATGGGTCTCGACAGGTCCTCGGTCGATCGTGCCGCCTTTCTTGTTGTTTTTCTGCTCTGTGAAGAAGACGACTTGGAACCGACTTTCATGTCCTTCATAAGACGGGCTAGCTGTTCCTTTTTGCTCGTTTCTCGCTTTGCATCGCGTTCTTTGGCAAGACGTTCGAGTTCGGGTCGGTAGTCGTCGAGGTATTCTTGACGCGCTTCTTGCACCGCAGCAAGGAAGTCTTGCATTCCGTCGCCTGTTACAGAGGATACACCAACGGCCTGCATGCCATCAAGATCAGAGGTTGTGGAATGGTCTAGGTCAGTACTTTCGCAAACTACCAAATACCGTCCCACGGCGAGTACTCACTCTGAGGTTCTTGTAGAACTCATCCAGCACAAGACTCATGCTATTCATGAGACTGTTCATGTATCCTTGGCTGCCTTCCGCATCGTAATTGCGCGCTCGAGGGTTGAGACCTTCTTGCGTCACTGTTGCAGATGGATCTGTCGCGTTGCCTGCCGCCAATGCTTCCTGGAACTTTTCAAAATCTTGCATCCATTCCAATGCGAAGTGGTGCGATTGGGCGTCGGTCTTGTTGAACACGAGAATGAAGGGCAACTTGGTCTTGTAAAGAATACTGCAAGCGTAGAGCATGTTGCTCATAAAGGTGGCTGGTGCGGTTGTTCTTGGTGTGTCGATGATATACGCTACTACTGTAGGCATCGAGCTAGCTAGTGCATCCGTAACGATAGATCCTGATGCCGACCAGGTGAAGATCTCGATCTGACCGGGAGTATCCAACACGATATGGTCGACTTGCTTTGCACGTTTCTCAAGAATGTTCAACACCTGGTCGAACTTGGTGGTGAAGAGGTTGAGGGCAGTCAAGATACCACCGTTAGGACCGAGATTGTACTGCTCCATGACACGGGCATAGTCAACGGTATCACGGATGTCGACGTTGGGTTCGTAGCCGAGTGTGCCCACGGCGGGGTCGAGATTGACCATGTAAGGTGCTGTGGTTTGCGCAGCGGAAGTCGACGCAGCAGTCGCACTACTCGAGCCAGCAGTTGATTGTTCTTGCTCATCTTGCTGCTCCTTTGCCTTCTCGTGTAGGTGATCATGAAGACTTGCTGTGAAGGTCGATTTACCAGAACCGGCCATGCCGATGACGATGATAGAGCTGGCACGAGGGATCTCAGGAAGTAAGCCGAGATGTGTGGATGCGCTCGTCGGCGCAGTAGCCGGAGCCGCCGCCAATGACGATGATGATGATGATGACGATGATGCTGCTGTCGCCATCTTGCCTGAGCCAGCAGAGGTGCAAGTTCCTGGTGTAGATGTGGCAGCGGAAGAAGAAGCTTGACAAAGAAACTCGCTGCGTTGTACCTCCGTTGTGACAGTAGGGGGTTTCAGTTCTCCACAAGGGGTTGAATATTCAACTTTCATAAAACTCAACTTCAACCTTGTTCTTTGACACCCCCAACTTCAAGCTTGAATATTCAACATTTTAGATCCATATTCAAGAGCAGATCACAGAGAGATTTTGGATAGTGTTACAGATGTAAACCTCCCTTCATGGAGCAAGAAGCTTTGGAGGAATCAGAAAAGCCAAGAAAGCTTCTGATCCATCCATTGTCCAACTTCGGATGCTTATGCACTGTAGGTGGAGGCAGAGACATTGCCACCACAGCCAGTCCAGTTGATGTGGATGTCCTTGCCCTTGGGGAGCTTGTTGCTAGTGAACTGGGGGAGAACACAGAAGGTGTGGGCACCAAAGTAGTCACACTGAGCCTGGAGAAGGTTGGTGGGGAGCTGCTCGTGACAGTAACTGTCGAAGAAGGCAAGAGCAGTGGAGAAGGCAGGGGTGGGGATACCCCATAGGATGGCCTGAGCAACCACATGATGCCAGCCCTCCTGAGCATTGTGAATGGCCTTGTTGAAGAAGTCATCAAAGAGGAGGTTCTCAAGCTCAGGGTTCTTGCAGAAAGCAGTGGTGATGTCCTTGAGGAAGATGGATTGGATAATGCAGCCACCATGCCACATGAGAGCGATTGAGGGGTTGTTGAGCTTCCAGTTGTACTCCTTGGCAGCCTCATGCATGAGCATGAAACCCTGAGTGTACAAGACAATCTTGGAGGTGTAGAGAGCCTGCTTGAGGTCAGCAATGAACTGCTCCTTGTTGCCCTTGAAAGGCTTGATCTGAGGACCACTGAGGACCTTGGAGGCATGGGTTCACTCACCCTTGAGCAAGGAGAGGCATCAGGCAAAGACAGCCTCACCAATGAGGGTAATGGGCTGACCAAGGTCAAGAGTGTTGATAGTGGTCCACTTGCCAGTACCCTTCTGTCCAGCAGAGTCAAGGATCTTGGTGAGGAGGGGGGGTCCATCCTTGTTGTTGTACTTGAGAATGTCATGGGTGATCTTGATCAAGAAGGAGTCGAGGACACCAGTGTTCCACTTGGTAAAGATGTCACCAATCTCAGCCTCCTTGAGACCAAGACCATGCTTGAGGATGTCATAGGCCTCACAGATGAGCTGCATGTCACCATACTCAATACCATTGTGGACCATCTTGACATAGTGGCCAGCACCAGTCTGATTGACCCAGTTGCAGCAGGGCTCACTGTTGGACTGAGCAGCATGTCAGCAGCTGGGAGCCTGAAACCCGAGATCCCAGAAGTGGTCAAGTCTCGCTGGATTCTGTCGAGATCTGGTGAGGGAGAGAGGACTGAGTGGATCTGGGAGATCTGGTGAAACAGGTATGACTCGGCAGATATCAGTGATATTCCACAAGTGGAGGGTCTTCTGACAGATTTCGACAGGCCACTGTTGACACTCTGTACAGAGGTAACACAGCAAGTTTGGATTGGTGATGCTACTGTACAACACCAATGCGAGTGTCTAGATGTTGCACTGTATAGAGGAGGGGGTCAGACTACCCACTGGTCATCGTCGGTGGTGGTGAATGGCTGTTAGGACTGGTGGGGGTTCCAGGCCCACAGTGGAGGTTCTGCCTGTAGTTGAGGTGCTACAGTGTTGATTGAGGTTTCGACAATGTCTTTTGCAATGCTCTCCATTTGCTGATGGAGACACAGACTGCAATAACTGGTATTGCAGTTGAGATGTATAAGGAAGGTGTGAACAGAGTACATGTACAGTATGATTGGTAATATGACTAGTAGAGTGGATGAGCCCTGCTCATCCAATAGGGCCTAGCGACCCTATATATATACACCTGTACATGGTGCTCAAGGCCTGTCAGCAGTACCCAGCCTGCATGCCCATGAGTTTGCCCTTGATAAGCTCCACTGACCTCAACTGCTCCTGAGCAGCCACTTCGACTTGACCACTGCTGAGCTCCCCCCTGTCTCATCTGGTCAACACTGCCCACAGTGGTTGTCATGCCTAGCCAGTGTGGTTTCCCACCATCATACTGTGCCTCCGTTGAGTCACCCTCACTTAACAGATTTCCCTGAAATCTGCTGAGTCTTGTCCACTCACCAGATTTCAGTTCCTGATTCGAAATCGGTCCTTTTGACAAATTTCCCTGAAATCTGTTAGGTTGGGCCTCTTCAACCCAATCTTGCCCCAATGGTCTGCACAAATGGTGCAGACTTCATATGGCTCCCAGCTCCTGTAACACAGCAGTCTTCTGGAAAATTTCCTTGATGTGGGGCCAAGCGGCATTGGAACCACCAGGCATGAACAAAGGACTGTGACAAGCACCCTCCTCACCACTGGAGACACCAGAGCTGAGAAAGAGGAGACCCTTGGCCTCGAGCTCCTTGGCATGGCAGATAGAGTTGGGGTAGTGTGAGTTACCACCATTGATGATGATATCGCCCTGCTCCAGGTGGGGCATGAGCTGCTCAATGAAAGTGTCAATGGTGGGACTGGCCTTGATGAGGAGGATCATCTTACGGGGGCACTTGAGCTTGGCAATGAACTCCTCAATGGACTTGGCACCAATGATGTTGGTGCCTGTGTGGATTCAAGGGGCAAAATTGGAAGCAAGTCGAGACGTTGATTGTACACAATGTCAGTGCAGCTGATTTTTCTGTGTTCCAAGTGCTTTGATGTGTGAGAACACAAATGTATTTAGATTGCAACCAAATGCAGCAGGGAAAGTGTTACATTGCTGGGCAGTCTTGTTGCTGTCTTTGCTGTGCATTGTTCTGCCTTGCTTGTCTCTCTTGAGACTCAGTGTGGCCACCTGTGGTCATTCCTGCTCTTCTTGACTCCACTGTTGTATCTTCAAATGGTCGGCCACAGGAAGTGAAGAGAGCACTTACCATTTCCTCTCTAAGATTGAGGGCAGAGTTGATCCTGTACTTGTTGACCTGGTACTGAGACATCCCCTGTGTAGCAGCCGCAAATGCCTGTTCATAGCACTGCTGGTTGTCATGTCGAGCAATCCTAGCATCTTCGGTGGCTTGCTCATATGCTGTGAGCTCTGATACTGCATTGGCTACTTCCTGCTCTGCAAATGTCTCTGATAAATATGCTGCAACATCATCTGGACAATCATATCGACTTGCAAATGTATGAGCAATGATACATGCTTGAATGGCCAAGGCTGCCTTCTTGTGATCCTCCTCCCTGTAAAGATTGCCTCAATAACCCATTAGACACTGGAACCAATTCTTTAAGTATGCAATTCCATGCTCTGCCCTAACGTGAATGCAAGAGAGCGTATAGTTGAAGAAGCAAATATCTCAGCTCTTCGAAGCAAGGGTGTTGCTGAATGGTCCAATGGTGTATCCTGAGTAACCAAACCCTGCATCAACCCAGACAAACTCTCCCTCATCCAAGCGTAACCGAGGCTTAGTGACAATACCACTTCCTGAAGCCCAAACACAAGAGTCATGTGATGATCTGGGGTGTCCAACAATTGATTCAACAATTCGCAGTGAGTGTGGTAGAAAGACAAGTGCAACATTGAACGAGTAGTCTCCCTTATAAGAGTAGTGCTCATGGGCATTGAGAGCAGGCTTCCATGCAAGATTAATGTGTGTACCATTGGCCACAAGCCATCCTCCACCCCATTCTTCAACTTTGACCTTATTTGCAACCCATGCCAATGCCTTCTCCTGTTCATCCTCAGTAGCAAATGTAACCACCTCCCAATTCAACTCAAAAAGACCCTCAATTGTCTTCTGTGTCCAAGCATGCACTGAACCCCAACTACATCCACATGCAAATGCAATATCTCTTACCCCTCCTCCATTTCCTGACCGACCCAAGCAATAGAGTCCAACCGCTACTTGTTGCTGTACATGCCAAAGATTGCGAGCATTTCGAAAGGTGTTTGTGGTGCTGAGTCATTGAGTGAGGGCAGTAAATGCCTCAGGTGGCATATGGACAAGGCCTCTATACATCTTCCGATTTGTGGAAGCATAGTGCTCCAGACTGTTGATTAGCTGTTGTTTTTGATGACCCATCTGTTGTCATGCTACTGTGTATTGTTCTGAGCTGATTATACTGTGAGTTGCGATGAGCATGTTGGATACTGCATGGCTGAGATCATCGTCATTGCTGGCATCTATGTCTTCATCTGGATGCCATGAGTTAGCATCACCCATAAACTCTAGATCAAGTTTAGACTCAGCCACAAGGGCACCAATGATTGCTGTTTCAATGTTGTTGAGAAGGAGCTGCTTCTGAGAGCTGCAAACCATGGTAATGATGTGTGTGTGGTATATGATTGCGAGAGGGGCTAGGAGTATGGTGAAAGTTGGAAGGGTGGTGTGCACAACAACTCCAAAAAGCTGAGTCCAAAAGAGACAAGAAGACATGTTTTTTCATGGAACTCAGTTCAGGGTCTCTGTGCACAGCATTTTGTATACTCTCCACACTAGTCACAGTCATACATGCCATTCATTGCAATACAAGCAGTCAAGTATGAATAGAACATGATGTCGAGATTGCATGCAAAGTACACTAGGATTACAGAGCTAGTGGTATAGTAGGGGTACAGGATTGGGAAGCAATGACTATGAGACCAGAAACTACAAAGACAACGACAACAAAGACAAGAACATTGGTGAACCAAGCTCCAAGATTACTCATGGTGTTCATTCTCTTGATTAGGGTTATCAGCAAGCATTGCTTTGAAGTTGAAGTCAGGCTGCTGGGTAGGCTGCGATGACTGGGAACGGGTAACTGCCTGAAGCATTTGAAGCATGAAACAACGTTCTTCAGCCCGATCTCTCTCCTGTCTCTCTCTCCTCATGTTGAAGCCTCTCGTTCCTTTTGCTCTCCTCATGCTGGAACTGAATGTGCATCTGCTCTCGCTTAGTTTGCTCCTCTTTGACCTTGAGGCAAGCTTGGAGACTCTCAGTGGTGCAAGCTCTGACAATTTCAGAGAGATCTTGAGCTTTACCTTTTGAAGGGGAGGTGCAAGTCTTCCTAGGAGTGTTGGAGGTTGAAACATCCTGCAACATCTTGCTGTCTCCATCAACATCTGCTTTGGGACCAAATGCAGCACTGGCACTTCGACGAGAAGGAGTATTGAGAGGAGTATTGAAGGCAGATGTGCTGGCAATTAACAGATTGCTTGGAGTGCTGTTGGAAGGAGTGCTGGGGGTGGTGGTGGTGAGAGAGGCATTGGTGGCAAATGAAGATGAAGAAATGACATGGGTGGTCAAGGGATTGGTTTGCAAGTTGGCTGCTATAGTGTCCATATCAAGAATGGAGCACTGCTGAGGGTATGCATCATCATCGGACTCGTCCATGGCCTCACCTTTGGTCTGAGACTGGTTGCAGGCAGTCTGAGAGGCTGTCTGAGAAGCAGGAATGTCATAAGAAGAGCTGGTGATAAGATGAATAGGACCAGTGGTCTGGCAGCTGGACATGAGTTTGTGAAACTGCTTGAACCAAGGGTAAGCATCTTGCACAGTGTGATGAGTGATATAGTCCTGTGTGACAATACAAAGAATGAACAAGATAAGCAATGTAGAGCAATGTTAGCTATAAGTAGATAGAAGGACAGAGCAATGTAATGGAGTCAACTTACCAAGCAATCAGGAGTCATATTGTGAAGTAGAATGCCAGAACCAGTCTGACCAATTGACTTCTTCAGCTCATTGTACTTGGCCAAGAGAGTTCGAAGCTTAGTGTCATGGAAGTGGGTTTATCAGGATGGGGGTTAAAATAGTTCCATTCCCCAGGCCACAATAGGTGGAGGATAATTGACATTTTGGCCCAACATGACATACAACGGAGGACAAACTGGCATTATCCTCAAACTCATGTCGATGGGGCTGCAAGTCAGCCACTGTATCGTACTGCAGGTGGTTTGGTCATTGTTAGGTAATGCCACTCAGCCCACTCAAGCACACACAGGTCATGGAGTGGGAGGGCCGATACATATACACATGTTCCCTAGGCATGAGTGGTGAGCAGAGCTCATCCACTCTATTACACATTTGTTAAACTTGTACTTGCTCATCAGCATCAGACCTTATCAGTCATGTGGCTGCCATTGATTGTTCTGCTGTCCAACATCGTGTGCCTCCATTCGAGTCGGAGAACTGTGTGACTATCAACCTGCCAGCATTGTTGCTGACACCCTGCCAACATTGGAATGACAGAGTCCTACTATATGCTGCCATCCCCTCCAGGAGCAGCAACCCACTCCTCAATCCCCCACACCATCACTCCATCATGTCACCACCCTTACTGTCGCAGTGACAAAGACATCACCCTGCTCATATCCACACACCGCTGCCGACTAGAATGCTCTTGGCACAGTGGCATATAGGTGCAACCGAGAACATGCTGCATTGCCTCTGAACAGGGCATTCATGGGGTCTGCTGATATTGAGGCTAACCAGTGCCAACCATCCATACTGGTCGATGTTGGGGTTAACACAGGCTTAACCTCCCCATTGAACAGTAATGATGGTATCTTGGAGTTGGCATATCCTTGCCACATCTGGGAGGGCAACCCTGCTTAACTCCCATACCCCTACTCGGTCGATATCGGGTGCACTGCCCCTAACACTTAGTCTTGATTTTGTGGCCACCACCCTTTGCATTAGTATCTTTGGGAAACAGATCTTTGAAAACAAGGCCAACAATGGTCTCTTTGCTTGTCTTCATTCCTTTTTCCTCCTCCACACTCAACCTGCCTGGCAAAAGGGTCCAATGATAGAGCTCATTTGAGATGATGATGTCCACTAGCCTAGCCACATCATTGTCGGTCCAGTTGTGATATCCTCTTGTTTCTTTTGAGTGGGAAGATGAGGCAGATGGCTGAGATGAGGGTGGACGAGGAGAAGAGGGAGTTCTGACTGAATGAGAAAGAGAGGACTGGCCTCTTAGGTTGTAGGATGGTTGTCTAGGAGTGGAAGAGGTGGTGGTGAATGCAACAGATGAAGTGGATTGACCAGAAGTTGGCTGAGAACACTGGTATGTTGATGACTCAGCCATGTTCGGCATGATCTGTGCAGAGGAAGTGAGAGGGTCAAAAGGCTGAGTAGATGCTTGAGAGTCAGAATGAAGAAACTGTGGAGTTGGCACTAAAAAGTTGTGCTCTGAGGCTGTCCAAGACACAGAGGCCTCACAGCCAGCATCAGAAGTGGTTCAGGTGGCTTTGTCTGCCATTTCTGTAGTGTAACAGTGCGGAGGGGTGTAGAAAGATGGTGGACAGGAAGAGAGCACACCTTTACTGTCACACACAAACCATGTGGGAAGAAAGTGGAGGCTTTGCACATGTGCATATCATGTGCAGTCTTCACGTGACTCATGAGCATTGAATATTCAACTCCCAAATAATCCATGGTCACACAGCTGAGTTTTTGGCTGCATATTCAACTTGGTCAAAAACTCAACTTTTGGCTGGGGATTTGAAAAGTTGAATATTCAAAATCTTGGACCCCGACCTGAATATTCAACTTTTTGAAAACTCAACGAAAACTGAAACCCCCTAGTGCGCAGCAGATACAGTATCCGGAAGACGGATGTCAAGAAGAGCGTTTGAAGAAACGAAAAAAATTCCACAGCAGCAAAGTGGAGCAATTCTTTTAGCCAAGCTGTTTGGCATGCCGCTCTCACACGTTTCTGAAAGGGGCCAAAGCTGTCGATCCCTTTCATGCTCAGAGACATTATTTTGGACAACAACGCACACACGCTCACACACACGCACAAGCCTTCCATCATTCTTCTCATCTCGACCAACTCTCCATCCGTGCAACGACGGCACCATTTCATCTCATCAAACGCCCTCTTCGTTTCCTCACTTTTTACAGTCACACTGCGCGTCCGCAAGAAGCTCTTCTGCCGCAAGCGCTCAACTGTCCTTCCTCTTGTCACACCACCACCACCACCACCACCACGTCAGCGGTTGTAAAGAGCGCAGCTTATACCATCAGCATCATAGCCTCCAACTGTTTGTTCTCTAATCACCACACCCGCTGCTCAACAAAGCACAAGCTCCGCAATTCTCAGCGCCATATACGTTGCAAAAACACCATCAAGCTACTAGCCCACTTCGGTCTATCCGCCGGTGCAAGCCTTATCTCCGCAGCCTAGCGAGCAACACAACAGCATCTCCCCCTAGTCATTGGAGAGCTCAGCAAGAGAGCTACAGCTTCTGGAACATGGCATCGCGTTCGAGCCGCGGAACGCCTCGTCGCTCGCCCAGGCTCAGCGCGAGACCTGAAACTCCCCAAGTCGGTCGTCTCGCCAGGATCTCCTCTCCTAGCCGCAGAACGCTCTCACCCGATCTTGTAGAGCATATGACTTCTCCCGTTGCCTCGTCTCGCAATCGACCACCCTTCAACAGTCTTCAACAAGCCCTGGCGGGCGGCTCGACGAGTTTGAGCATCAAGCAAGAGGAATCTTCCACCAGCTACTATGTTCGCGAGCCTTCACATCAATCCCACGCGACTGACACCCCTCAATATCAGCCTACGATACTTCGCGGAGACCAGCGTGGCTTCAATGATACTCCCCACAGTACATCGCTGTCTATCTTTTCCAGTGGGAGCGATATCACGGATAGCTACCAGCAGGAAGAGCGCGAAGTAGCACATCTGCAGAACAACGAGCAGCAGCAGCAGCCAAGGACAACAACTGCACAGGGACCAGGTGCGGGAACGCGTAGAGTTTCTGGTCAACGCAAACCTCGTACCTCGCTAGATGACCGCCTTTACAGACCCACCGATGAGGAAGACGATGATGACGATATTGGCACGCCTACAAGAAGGAGAAGGAGAGCAAGAAACTCGAACTCGAACTCTCTAGGAGCCTATGAACAGGGCAGGGTCGACAATGCGACCTGGATGAATGGCTCATACAAGCGACGTTCCAAGAAGAAGGCCAACGGCGCACAGCGAGCGAGCGAAGAGGGTGAGGAGGAGCAAGACCATGGCATTCTTGGCCATGGTGACGAGGACGCAGAGGCTGCAAGCGGCAAAGAGACTCGGTTTGACGGCGCTTCCGACTCGGAAGATGATGATCAAGACGTCCTTCTCCAGCCTGGCATCATTGACAAGCCCCCATCACAGGTACAAAAGCCAAAGGGACCGTCACTCGTCACGCGTCTGGGTAGAGGCTCGTTCTCGCTAGCCGCCTCTGTCATCTTCTCTATGCTCAGATTCCTCGTCAAGCTTCCTGGACGTTTGTGGAGCTTAGCTGGACGAGACGCCTCAGCATCCCTGCTGCGGGGTGCACTTACTGCTCTCGGTGGGTTGATGATTGTCTCTGCTGTGCTCTACGTCTTCCCAGGCTTGAGTGATAACAATGGTTCTGCTGGCCTTGGTGGACTATCGGGGCGCTTGCCTTTTCTCTCACCGTACCCCTACTCGCCGTCTGACGACGTTGCCGGTAGTCGATCCAACAATCTTGCCCTCTCCCTCGATCGAGAGAACCAGCGTCTTCGAGCTGAACTCAACCGCCTCACCTCTCGTCTTGACACTCTCTCATCCTCCATTGACTCCCAGATCTCCTCCTCCATCTCATCCGCTGCAGCCAAGATTCAAGCAGATGCCGACTCTCGTCAATCCAGCGAGATTTCTCGTCTCACCGCTTCCACCAAACGCACCATCTCTCGTCTTGCACAGGAAGAGCTCAAATCGATCCAAGATACTGTCTCTGCCTCTGTGGAGAGTATGCTTCGCGATGTGGATAAACGTGTTAGTTCTCAGCTGAAGCAACGTGCGGATGATACGGATAGTAAGTTTTTCAATCGGCTTGAAAAAGAAGTCGCTCGTATAACGAGGTATGCGAATGAAGAGGTGAATGCTAGATTAGGCCAAGCGTTTGATCAGACCTTTTTGTCCGAGTTGATTGATGCCAAGTTGGAAAGGTATGCGAAGGATAGGACTGGCAAGGTGGATTGGGCGGCTGTAACTAGCGGTGCGTGGGTGAATGAGGTAGGGACTGTGCATAGGGGGTATAGGTTGAATAGTGTTTGGAATGTGGGCAAGTTTTTAGCTCAAGGTAGGAAGGTGGCTATTGGTGATCCGGTGAAAGCGATTACTCCGGGTGCAGGGTTGGGTGAAGGATGCTGGTTGACAGGGTGGAATTCCATGTTGCAAGTCAACCTAGCAGAGACAAAAGTGGTGGATGAATTGGTGGTTGAACATGCTTTACCTGGGATGACTAGGACTGCACCTCGACGGATTATTGCCTGGGGTTTGGTAGACGAGGGTGATCGGAAGTATTACTTGCAGTATCGTCGTTCAAAAGCCAAATCTCAAGATGAATACTTGAAACTTTTTCTTCCGGAAGCGTTTTACAATGCAGTCCCACAGGAATATAGACAGCAGGATCCAGCTCCGTTAGTGTTGGGATTCTTCGAGTTCAAAGCCAACGGATCAACTCTGCAGAGTTTCAACTTGACGCAAGAAGCACAAGTGTATCCCTTTGGGGTCGAGGCGGTTAGATGGCAGTTTATTGATGGATGGTCTAAGAATCCTCCTATTTGTGTACATCGGGTTAGGGTTCATGGTAGTGAGTGGCCTGTTTTTGCGGAAAAGGTACAGGAGTAGATGGTGAGGAGGTGCGTTTTGGGCAGATGAATATAGACGCTGAAACCTGCCAATGCTTCAAACAAAGCTTACACACACATTGCATTCTACAAACTCTCGGATGGCGCGGAGCAATTCACAGCTGTTGGTCACAAAACATCGAATAGAGAAGAGTGAAATTTGTTCTGCAGACTATATATGTGATCAAGTATCGGAGGGAAATTCAAAAAAAAAAAAGTTGTTCGATCAAAAAACTTGATCAGCATAAGGTAAAACATGAACATCACCTACAGCAATTGCAGTAGGTTTGTTCTTTAGTAATTTCTCCACGACTCCGGAAAGCGTGTTTGGTTTAACCCCCTCCAATGCTTCGAAAGCTTGTTCGATCGATACCGCTTTACCATCGAGAAGTTGGGCGGAGACGAGTTCGTGAGAGGCGGTTCTGTTTTCCAGCACGCTAGCACGTTCGAATTTGGCTTTAGCGATAGCAGCTTGAACCGTTTCAGCCTTGAGACCACCAGCGATGTTCTTGAGTGCCTCAGCGACTTTGGTAGCAGCTTGTAGAACCGAGGAGTGAGGAGCGGAGACGTGAGCGCCGAAAACGCCAGAGTCGGAGAAGTTGAGGTTGAAAGCAGAAGCTTTAGCGCCGACTACGGTGTCTGCGATCTGAGAGAGGGGAGAGACACCGTTGCTCCATTTAACCGAGGATTCACCGCCGAGGAGAGAACGAAGAACGGCGAGGTTGGCGGCTGAAGCAGCATCGTTCTGTCCCGCACCTTGAAAGGCGATGAAAAAGTGACCAAGACTAGCGCGAGTGTTTTCAGCACCGTGGGGAGCGGCGAAAGCAACACGTTGTTCACCACCAAAGTACTTGGCAGCATTGCTAGAGACGGAAGTGGTGGGAGCAAGGTCACCGAAATGAGCCGAGACGAGCTGGTTGAGTTTGTTAGACTCAATACCAGAACCTAGGACGGCGATGTTGTTCTTTGCGAAAGCTGCTTTGGCAAACTCGACAGTCTGACGGTGAGTCACGGGCGAAGCAGGGGAAGCAAAGAGGGAAGCTCCAAGCCCACGTTGACGATAAGCAGTCTGAAGCAAGTGATCGTAACCAAGAACGGTTGGGTTGGATTGAGCTTGAGCGTGTTCCGATTGAATCTGGGGCAAGACTTGCTCGTTGAACTCGTGTGCGGCAAACTTGGACTTGGTGAGAACATCGCCCAAAACCTCAACGAAGAAGTCCTCATCACCACGAAGGAACTCGGCAGTGAGCAAAAGGTGTTCCTTGGTGAGAGCGGTGGAAAGGACACCACCGTAGAATTCGGCTTCACGAACAAGACGCAAAGCAGAACGCTTTTGGTTGGACTTGAAAAGGTAGTTCTTAAGAACATGAGCTACACCAGGAGCGTTCTCGTAACGGGGACCAGCTTTGATAGCGACAGTGACGGAAGAAGTTAAGGCACCGTCATCGGCAGCGGCGATGTTGATACCGGATGCGTTGGCGGTGGTGAAGGCACGCTGCTGGTTGACGGCGGTGCGAAGGGCGGTGCGAACGGGAGCGGCGGAACGAGCGAACGACATGATGGTCGATGGCGAGATGAGCCTCACGGTGAGAAGAGGTGGGTGAGATAGGGTGGTGTACGATAAAGGAGGAGGAATAGCAGTAAGAAGAA
This sequence comes from Ustilago cynodontis, assembly GCA_928865425.1. Taxonomy (NCBI): domain Eukaryota; kingdom Fungi; phylum Basidiomycota; class Ustilaginomycetes; order Ustilaginales; family Ustilaginaceae; genus Ustilago; species Ustilago cynodontis. The sequence continues at coordinate 162,851 of CAKMXY010000006.1, read as the reverse complement.
CGAATCGCGACGAGAGAGCTTGGCGCGGCGACGGGTCCCATAGAAGAGTTGGGTCCTCTGTCCGTCTCGACCGAGAGACAGACATAGAGGCTCGACAAGGGACACGAGCCTGATTTCAAAGCAGCCAAGGCGCAGCTGGCTCTATCTATCGATTTTGAATTCAGGCTGCCTCCATTTTCAAATCGCAGCCGATCACGGAGCCGTTTCAGCCCGAAAGTTCCAAGTCTAACAAGCGCAGAATTGGACAATTACTGGAAAACGTACGAGAAACATTTAACAAGTAATGTATGTTATTTTGGGTCTAACATTTCGCTTCCCGCTGCTGCAAAACAATGTCCAACACCAGACCTACTGCCACAAACCGCTCTCACTGTCTATCCGGACCACGTGTCAAGCTGGCGGAACGATGATCTGGACGGCCAATTTGCACTGATCACTGCGTCGAACTTGGCGCAGAAGGGGCTCACTACTGAGCAGCTTTTGCAGCTGAGTTCTGCATGGCAGCTGCACGCATCGACAACAAGCATAAAGCTGCAGCTGTAGTGCCGTGTCTGTGTCTTCGCTCTCTGGGCCGCGCTGGCCTGTCAGCACGGCTTTGCATTCGTGAGCTGATTTTCTGTTTCTTTTTTTTTTTTTTTTTTTTTTTTTCGTAGGGAATTCTTACGTTAAACAATCGAGAAAGCGCGCCCTTTCTCGCCTCACCGACCAACCAACACAATCACCAACACGCTCCAAAGGAGCACAACACTTTCCACTTTGCGCTTCTTCGATTTGACCACGATCACAACAACGAGCACATTACTCCACCAGGTTGGCCTCGTTCCATAACGTCGATTGGTGATTTACCGCACTCTAGTATCAGCATCACTTCGACACCCTGGACTGTTGCGACAGTATTCGCCCATCACCTACCGCTTTCCGGGAGCATATACACTTCACCGGACCATCCAACATCCTCAACATTCGAGCTTTAAAGACTAGCTCGCTCTGAACATTCCTGCTAGCTCGCTCATCCGTCTCGCTTTTTCTTCCGACGAGTGGCTACTCTGCACCCCCCCTCCTTCCATTCGTTCAACATGGCCGCCTTTGCCAATGCCACAGTAGCGTCGGCTGGGGGCCTTGCCAAGCTCAATCAGGTTCCATTCTACTTTCAATCCCAACCCACTGTCATCCCAGGCATCTCGGACAAGTACCTCTCATTGGCGCTTCCCATCATCATCTATTGGGTTGCCTCTCTCTTCTACCATGCGCTCGACACGCTCGAGCTTCCTTTCACCGAACGATATCGTCTGCATGAACCAGAGGAAGTCACCAAGCGAAACCGTGTCACTGTCACCCGTGTCATTGTCATGGTACTTGTCCAGCAGGCTATTCAGACTGTTTTCGGTTTGCTGTTGCTCGATGACGATTCGGTAGGATTGAAGCAGACGTTTGCGGACCACCCGGCAAAGATCCTTAATATTGCAGCATCCCTTCGGTCGAGTACAGCCAAGTTGCTTGCGCCATCGCTCGAGCCTGCATTTACCAAGCTCGTCTTTGGTAGTCAAGATGCCATTTCGACTGCATGGTGGTTGCATTGGTGGGGTATTCCAACAGCTCAATTCTGGTTTGCCTTCTTTGTCATGGACGCTTGGCAGTACACTCTTCATCGTCTTTTCCATGAGAGTCGTTTCCTCTACCGTCACTTTCATTCGCATCACCACCGACTCTACGTCCCTTACGCTTTCGGTGCGCTCTACAACCATCCAGTCGAAGGTTTGTTGCTCGACTCCGCAGGTGCAGCCATCTCCCATGCGGCAGCTTTCATGACCGTTCGACAAGGCATCCTACTTTTTACCTTCTCCACGCTCAAAACTGTATCTGATCACGGAGGTTACGCTTTCCCATGGTACCTCGATCCATTGCACCTCATCTTCCCGAACTGCGCAGAGTACCACGACGTTCACCATCAGATGACCGGATTGCGGTACAACTATTCGCAGCCATTCTTTGTTCATTTTGATGTGCTGTTCGGTACGCGCATCTCAGCCGAAAAGTTTCACAAGATGAAGCAGTTGGCTGAGCAAAAGAGAGCTGCTGAGAAGGAAGCCAAGCTGAACGGCACAGCGGAAGCTGCGACACAGCTTGAGGGAAAGGACGCAACACCAGCAGAGATCGTTGACAAGACCAAGCAGCCTTTCCTCACTTCGAACAAGAAGGAGTACACTGCTAAGGCTGGCAGTTCGACATGAAAAGCTGCAGCTGATTGTCTTGTCACCTTTACTGGAAAGATCTACTGTGCTACTGTTTGTAGCCAGTTGCGCCGGCTTGTAGCGCTATCCACCCGTTTTTTTTCTGTACTTCTCTCATCTGTATACCAATTCCATATTTTGCTATAGTCAATCGGCTGTCGCTGCATGGGCTGCCCTGTAATCTCACGTTCGTAGCCTGCCGTTTCCAGTTCGTGAGCGTGATGCGAGTTGAGAGTGTTGTTACAGTGTGCGTGTTGGTCTCGAACACTAGTGTCGGCCGCCGTGTCAACGTTGAGCTGAGTTTGAATTTCGTTTAACCGAGTCAAACGGAGGAGTCAAACGTTGACCAATGTTTGATGACGAGCTCAACGGAGAAGGCAAACGTTGGCCAACGTTGAGCTCGGCATTTCAGCATTTTTTATTTTTATTTTTATTTTTATTTTTATTTTTTTTGAATGAAATGTAACATATATTGCTTACTAATGATGAGTGGAAACCGAGTCAAACGGAGGGACCGAGCTCAACGTTGGCTTCCTCCGAACCACCACCATCTCCACCTCTCCGTTTGGCTCGCTTACGAGTCAAATGTACAACGTTGGTAAGTTTCCGAAACCTCCCTTCTTTTTGCTGCAGATCGGCGGCTCGTTTTAGACTGAGCCTTTTGTCGATGCATGGACCAACGCCATTCTCATATTTTCTCTTCACTTGTCGTCCTCCTCCACCATCATCCTCAACCCTTCTGCTCTGCATTCAACGCTAACTCACAAACATGTTGGACCCATCAGCAGCCGCCGAAGCAAAGCCAAAAGTGCAGATCGTTGGAGAGATTCCACCAGCACCCACAATGTCGGCCAAAGATTCTGCTGGTTCCGCCGGTGGCGCCGACGATTCGGATTCAGACAATGACATCTATAATGCCGTTGATGAGGAAGACGATCCGCAAACCGAAGATGAAGCTGGACCCTCCTCTGCTGCTGATGAGCCGGAACCGGCCAACAATGGAATCACACGAGGCATTGTTCAATATGGTTCTGTTCGAGTCGATAATAGCGGCGCACCCAACAATCAAGAACCTCAACCACAGGAAGAGATCCCAGATGACTCTGAACTACTCACTCATTACCCCGACACAGAAGAAGTTCTGGATCTGGGTCATCTTCGTCTTACTACCACCAAACGTCTTGGTTTACAACGATTCGCTCCGCATCTCAAAAGACTTTGTCTTCGTCAAAACCTCCTCACCAAAATCCGATCCAAAGATATTGGCATCCTGACCGAGCTTGAAGATCTCGATCTCTACGATAACAATATTGAAAAGGTCTCTGGTCTTGACGAGCTCACCAAGTTGGAATCACTCGATCTTTCGTTCAACAACATCCACCATATTTCAAACGTTTCGCATTTGGGGAACTGTAAAGAGATCTTTTTCGTTCAGAACAAGATCTCCCGTGTCAGACCCAACGATCTTAAAGGTCCGATCGCCGACTCGTTGCAAAGCTTGGAGTTGGGAGGAAACAGGTTAAGGACGATCGAAAATATCGGCCATCTAACCAACTTGACTAAACTCTGGTTGGGTAAGAACAAGATCACGAGTTTGCAAGGTATTTCTACTCTTACCAATCTCAAAGTTCTTTCTATCCAGAGTAACAGGATTACCAAACTAGAGGGGTTGGAAGAGTTGGTTAACTTGGAGGAGCTGTATATTTCGCATAACGGATTGACAAAGCTAGAAGGGCTGGAGAAGAATACGAAGTTGACAACGTTAGATGTGGGTGGGAATATGATTGAGAAAGTGGAAAATGTGGGACATTTGAATAGGTTAGAAGAGTTTTGGGCGAATGATAATAACATTCTTGATTTGAACGGATTGGATAAAGAGTTGGGCCCAGAGAGGATGGAAGCTTTGGAAACGGTTTATCTGGAGGGTAATCCAGGGATGAAGAAGGAAGGTGCGGCTTATAGGAGAAAGGTTAAGTTGATATTGCCTCAGGTGAGGCAGATTGATGCTACTTTTATTCGCTAGCCAGTCGGAAGGCGTTAAAGATTGACTGCTGCAGACTTTCAGGAATCACTTTGAAGCAGATTCCGTTTGTGCAAGCAATGTACTGTGCGAAAGCCACAAGTAGGTGTCTCGAGTGTGGATTACGACTTGAGATGATGGAAGGTCGTATAAGTGAGCAGTGGGAGTTACAGCGAGAAGAATCGAGTTTAAGCCTCCACATGGCACAAAGTCGAGGGCGGAGGCTTTTTTGCTGCAGGGTTGTCAGCTTCAAAAGACCCTGAATCTTTCCTCCTCGCCACCCCTCCTCGGTACTTCCAACCCCTTCTCCTATCTCAACACCTACACGACAGCTCACGAGGCAGCAAGAACAACAATGCAGAGCACCCTCTGTCTCGCGTGTTCATCAACCATTCCTCCAACCGTCAAACCAGCCAGTATATTCGTTCATTCGTGCTGTAACAAGCCGGTCTGCGGGAACTGTTTGGCGTCGAATCCAAGACTAGTGACTTTTTGTCCGATTTGTGAGGATGCACAGGCAGCATTTAGAAAGGGACCTAGGAGGGATGTTACGAGGAGGGGGGAGGTTGTCTTTGATGTGGAGAGTTTATGGAGGAGGGAGGAAGAGGGGGAGGGGGATGCTCCTCCGCCGTATAGCGAGGCTAGGGTGGGAGGGATGGGAGAGGTGGAGAAGGAAGAGTTTGTGCTCGGAGGTAATGATGATGACGTGGAGGATGGTGCGGAGGAGAGGAAGCAGAAGGAGAAGGGACAGGTGGGTAGCAGAGGACCAGCATTGTTGAAAAGACAAGGATCGAAGAGTGGTGCTGGAGCAGAGGTCGATTTCGCTCCATCCTCTGCTGATATCAAGACTCCCTCAAGTACGGAAGAGGACGTTGCGACTATTGCGCATCGACGCAGAGTCGTCCCACACTCCACTGCCAGTACTGACAACTACACTCCTACCACCGCCGGCCCATCATCCTCACGACCAGGCGACGGTCAAACGCGACAATACTACCTTCGCAGAACTGACACCCTTCAATCCATCGCTATCCGCTTCTCTATCTCCACGAACGAACTTTGTTCTCTCAATTCTCTCCCTCGTGCCGTACTCTCCACCTCCCCACACCTGCTACACACCCGTTCGTTCATCCTTATCCCCGCACATGCAGTCGAAAAGCAGCTTGCCACCAACCCGGACCTTCTCTCGAGTCTCGAAGGTCCACCGCAAAAATCAGCGCGAGAGAAAACCATTGCTGCACGTCGCACAGCCGAGGCCAAATTCAGAGCAGCTCTAGCCAAAGGTGGAACCGGAATTGGAGAGACACCAGCAGATGAAAAGGCAGCTAGAGCATATATTGGATTGGCGGAGGATGAGTGTAGGTTTGTTGATTTTGGTGAAGCCGTGGATGAAGATGGGTTGGTTGTGGGGTATGATGTTGATAATAACGAGAAGGGAGAGAGGGGGGAGATGGAAGAAGCGCAGATGGATACAGCTAGAAGGTTGAGGTTTGAAGCAATATTGAAGCATGCTTTGGGAAAGTGGGAGATGGATTCGGATTGGGAAAGACAACAGCGATCTAATGGGGTTGATCCTTCGACTGTTTCTCATCAAGTTTCTGCTTCGGGTTCTTTGACGTCGACATCAACCATGAGCGCTGGAGGGGAGAAGAGAAAGAAGAGTAGTGTAAGCAGTTGGTTCACTAGAGCCCTGAATGCTGATCGAGGTGAGCATCCACCCTCCTCCCCATCCTCCTCTTCCTCGTCTTCGTCGAGGCCTCGTCACGTGGTAGCTCTCAGTAGCTCAGTCAAACTCCCCACTTTACTCGGACAGACTTTGCCCAACGCACACAAAGGTCCAATTAACGTTGTACGATACAACTCTCTTGGACGCTACCTTCTCACTGGTGGATCTGACCGCTCTATCCGCCTTTGGAATGCCACGTCCGGAACCACTGGAATGCAGGAGGCTATCCAGACGTATACCGAGCACACGCACGAGGTGTTAGCACTTGACATTAGCAAGGATAACTCGAGGTTTGTCTCTGGTGGAGGGAATAAGTCGGTTTTTGTGTGGGATGTTGCTAGTGGTAGTGTAGTAAGGAGATTTGGAGGACATATGGGGAAGATCAATGATGTGAGGTTTGGTGGGAAAGATGCAGATGCAAGTGTCATTGTTGCGGGGGGATTTGACAGTGTGGTAAGGGTGTTCGATTTGAGGGCTCAGGGAGCGTGGAGGCCGATAATGGAGCTCAAAGAGGCAAAAGATGCAGTCACCTCGTTGGTTGTAAGAGATGCTAGTATTTGGTCTGGATCGGTGGATGGTGTGCTGCGATGCTATGATTTACGATCGGGTCAGTTGAGAGCAGACACCTTGCCAGCGCCCATCACTTCAATCACACCGTCGAGGTTGGCAAGTTCAGTGCTGATCGCCACGCTAGACTCCACAGTGAGGCTGTTAGACACGAAGGACGGAACACTACTGCAGACCTACAAGGGGCACAAACACGAGAGCTATCGCTGCAAAGCAACCTTGACCAATGATGAGGACGGTGTGGTGATCGGCGATGAAGATGGCAACCTTGTCGGATGGGATACTGTCACCGCAGAGAAGGTTGCGGTGGGGCTAAAGGGCGGAGAAGCTGCACACGCAAAGCCGATTCTTTGGGTCGAACACAATCCCAATACCAGCTTGCAAGGGTCAGAGATCGTCACGGCTTCGGGTGATGGGGTTGTAAAGGTTTGGCGCACGCCTTGAACAGACAAGGTTGGACTTTATTGCTGATGTTATGACAGTATAGAGCTTTTTAAAAAGTAAGATCGCCAGTCAACGTGTGATGAGAGTTGGCATGGTGAGCTTAACCAGCGCATCTTTGAGAACGTGCGAAATGTAAGGCTGTTGTCGTAGAAGAGGCTTAGAGATGGACCCCTCACGGAGCTGACCGGCATCCTACGAGAGAGCGGTGGAACGGTGGCAACTCAAGGTTTTCCGTGCGGAGGCGGCCATCGATCTAGAAATCAAGTTGCGGGGCTGCGCGGGGCACCCACACCTTCCTTGCCTCCTATCTTCCCATCGCTGCCGCCGCAACTCGGCAGAACGACGGAACTTGGCAGCTCAACTTCCGCAGAATCAACCATTGCTCTTCTTCTGTGTGCGGGGGAACGAATTCTTTCTCGGTACTGTAGCATGGGTTTCGCCTAACTCGAAGCTCGACGTTATTGTTGAATTGCAAGTCACATGGTCGTTGCCGAAGGATGAGTTTCGCCGAGTCTTTACCGCCACGCTAACCCCTCACTTCCTAGGAGCCAGCAGAAAGGAAGCTAATTCCTCGCATAGATATCGAAGCGTTTCGTGGCTGGCTCTGCCGAGGCTCAACAAGATGGCGACCTTGAGGTCAGACGAATAACGGATCGCAATTAATGGTATCAACCCGATCTCGCCCTTCTCGATTGTTGCCAAAGTGCGACAACAGCAAATCCATGGTGTTCGATCGAGCATCGAGGTCAAGGATCGCAAAGCAGAGGTCGATTGTGACGTAGGCAAATCGAAGCTGCAACCCGATCTTTGTCTTGTCTAGCCGGCACGACAGCATAGGCAGCAGAATGCGGCAGCAAGCCGTGGATTCGTAAAGAAACACACTAACTGAAGGTGCAATTTCGGTGAAATTGTATGTGTCATATGCCAGCCTACAGGTTCGGCGCAGAAGCCGCTGAAATCGACCCGCTGGCTGAGGAAAAGAAAGAAATATTTTTCCGCAGTCCAGCTGTCGAAAAGGCGGCTCATTAATTATTAATTGACGTCGTGCTGCTCATAAAGGGGCCATTGATTAGGCTGCGCTCCGAGTGAAAGGTGGGAGCGATGCAGAACGGAGAGATTTCGGAGGATTAGCAAGCTCTCAAACTTTCCATCTGCTTTCGAACTGCACTCAGAGCATTTAACCATGACCTGCGTGAGCGATGGCCAACCCTGAATTGAACCAGTCTTTGGTTGCATGGTCGCAACCAACCAAGTGCAACTGTGGGGGTATGCTCCCATTGGCGGTGAGAGAGTGCATCGCAGGGTGCAACGTCGACTGTATCAAGTGGCGGGTCTGCCGACCGGTTCCGCAAGGAGCGAGCAAGGATGCTGTGAGACCCATGACCTTGTGCAGCAGCTCACCGGTTAGTCAGGAGCAAGGTGACAATAGCGTTTTGCAATCGAGCATGGTTTCAGTCGTGGCTATAGAGTGTGTGTCGGATCTGCCGTGTGAGCATGGAGAAGCAAAGGCTGTGATGGAGCGCGTAGAATTGTGATGGCCGGGTCGGTTCTACTCTTTTTGAACAAGAACTGCATGGCTCGATTGTGTGTCGGTCAAGCCGAACTTTCTCCCTCTCTCGTATTTGTGACAATTCGAACTTACGCTGTGTCCCTAGCAAGTCAACTGACCGGTGTTCGTTTGCAGAGTCGTTTTGCCCTCCGACCGAAAGTCCGCCTGTCCACTTGAGCATCTCGAAGCGAGTCGATGGGCAATCGAGTGTCTCCGCTGTCGCTTTCTTGGCTCTCGCATTTCCCCCACGCTGCGTCCTTAGTTAAACCTTGGGCCCCCGTGCTCTCTTGTGCCTTGCAACAGAGGTACTGTATATTATTGTGTTGTGATTCAATGCGAGGCAGCAAAATGGCCAACTCCAACCTCAATTCTACCTGCAGCAGTTGCGGTCCGATGATGCTATTCTCACAGCAAAGTGTGCTCTTCTCCCCGACTGCATCCCTGACGCTCTACAGTGCAGCACTGTTGCAAGGAATGAATTGCAATTCGAATTGACCGGACTCGTTGGACCTTCCGAACCTGTCCGCTTTGCTGAACCCTCTGCTGCTGCTACTACTCTGCTTCTCTTGAGTGGCTCATATAAGTATCGGCACTCCCTTCACCCTTCTATCTCGCGACATCACCCTTTGCTTCTTTCCTCCCCTCCGTCTTCATCCCATCGACCTCCTCCTCGGCGTCTCGAACTTCGACAACATGGGTGGCGCCGTTCCAGCATCCACGTCCAATGGCGTGACCGTTGGCGAGACCAAACTCCTCTCCAAGGCCAACGTTCGTCCCATCTTGTTCTGCGCACTCGCCGTCGTCGGTGCTGTCCTGTACGGCTACGATGGTACCTACTTCACCGGTATTCTCGAGATGCAACGCTTCAAGCGAGACTTTGGCAACATCAACCCGGAGAACAACGAGTATTGTATCCCTTCCAACGATCAATCCTTGTACGCTTCCATCGTTCAAGCCGGTGAAGTTGTCGGTTCGCTCATTGCTGCTCCTCTCGGTGACTATGTCGGTCGACGAGGTGGCTTCTTCGGAGCGTGCACACTTGTCACCATCGGTGTTATCCTCCAGCTTGTCACCATTGGTTCCAAGGCTCTCCTCACCCTGGGTCGTGGTGTACTCGGCGCGGGAGTAGGTGTCATCTCCAATTGCACCCCATTGTACCTATCCGAGATCGCTCCGACTGCCATTCGTGGTGCTATTGTCTCGTCGTGGCAGCTCATGCTTGCCATTGGTCAGGTCATCGGTGCTTGCATTGCTCAGGGCACAAAGGACCTCGACTCGACGTGGTCTTACCGCATCCCAATCATCTTCAACCTCTTCTTTGTTGCTATTCTCGTCGGTGGCATGTTCATCATTCCTGAATCGCCTCGTTGGCTCATCCAGAAGAACCGCGACGAAAAGGCTCTTGCTGCCCTCAAGCGTGTCAACAAGGGCCAGAACGATGATGTCCGGGATCACGTCATTGCCCTCGAGTACAACGCTTTCCGACAAGCCCGTCAGGACGAGCTCGAGCTGTCTGGTAAAGGTGGCTGGAGCACCCTTTTCAAAGGTGTTGAACTCCGCAAGTTTGCCTGCGTGCTCGGTATCTTGATCGGTCAGCAGATCGGTGGTGTTCAGTTCATCTTCTCGTACACCGTCACTTTCATGACTGCTGTCGGTCTCAAGGACGCCTTCATCATTACTATCATCGTCGATGTCATCGAGGTCGTTGGTGTTCTATGCTCGTTCCTCCTTGTCAACCGCTTCGGCCGACGACCTTTGATCCTCTGGACCTCGGTTCCCATGTTCATCTCGCTTTTCGTCGTCGCCGGCATTGGCACAAAGGGTCTTCCTCCTCGTGGCGAGTCGCTTCCTTGGCCTGGTGTCATTACCGTTACCGAGGGTCGAACTATCGCTGCCATGATCTGCATCTACGTCTTCTTCTTCAACTTGGCTTGGGGTCCTCTTGCATGGGTTGTGGCTTCCGAGTTGGCTGTCGGCAAGAACCGTAGCAAGATCATGTCAGTCGGCACTGCTTGCTTCTGGGTCATTGCTTGGGCCGTCACCTTTACACTTCCTTATCTCTTCTACAACGCCAACCTCGGTGCACAGATTGGTTGGATCTACGGTGTCGGTACCCTCATTGCCATGACCTTTGTCTACTTCTACATTCCCGAGACCTTTGGACGATCGCTCGAAGAGATCAACGAGATGCTCGAAGCTCGCGTGCCTACTCGCCAGTGGACTACCTACGTCACACATCAGGAACGCATGCTTCTTGACCAGAGTCGACAGATTGATGATGACTCGGCACTCAGCGCCAACCCTACCGATCTTTCTCCCACCGCTTCCAAGGGTGGTGACAAGAGCGCAGATCAGCCATACAGTGCTAAGCTCGGTGAAGGCGTGGCTAACCCTACTCGTCTTGGTACGAAAGATGTTGGCCAAGAGGCATAGTAATGCCGCGCCGCAACACGACCATGTCTTCACGATTCAAAAAACACACAATTGTATTCTTAGCATGCTCAATCTCAAATTGCACTGACCTGATAGTCTTTGACAAGAAGATGCGAGTGCGATCAAAGACACCTGGAGCCGAAGATAAGATCAGATAAGATAGCGAGACTCAATCTGAGTCCGAGTTGAGATCGGTTGCGAAGCTTGCTAGTGATGATTTGAAGCTCTGTCGATGCACGAGTCGAACGGTTTTCAAGGAGTCGGAATGGTCAGTTAGAGAGTTCGGGCATACCGATGCAGGTTGATGGCTGGACACTTACTCTTCTTGTTGGTCCTTCGTCTTCACTATCTTCTGAATCCGAGTTTGGCGCTTTTGCCCTTGACGCCTTCTTGGACGCGGGTGCTTTCTTCTGACGAGAGGAAGAAACCTCCTCAAAATCGCTTTCACTGTCTTCGTCTTGATCGCTATCGTCGCTGATTGCGATTGCCGGTTTCTTCGATCCTCGGCCTCCTCCTCGAGTTCTTCTCATTCTGCTTTCTCTGGTATTGTCGTCGTCGATAACAGTATTCTCCTGCAACGCGGCGAGCTCATCAGCAAACTCTCTCTGATCTCTGATCTTCCTAGCTTGCTCAATAGATCCTCTTCCCGTCATACCCAGCTCCGTGAGCACTTCCCCCACTACTCTACGCTGTCCGGAAAAGTCTGCTTCGGAAACACCGGCTGCTTCGTAGAGCTTTTTCCATTGCTTGCGGACTCCACATTCCAAAACGAGCTTTTTGAGCCTTGTTACTTCGGCCTCGTCACCGCCGGCATTTGAAGTCGAGCTGGTGCGGGGAGATTTGGATTTGGTGGTGGAGGTGCAAGGTTTGGTTGGCTTGGGCTTCTTGCGAGGCCGTGAGATGGAGGTATCCTCTTCGAGTTCGCTGAAGGCCTCCTCCTCAGGTTCTGGTTCGGAGCTTGGGCTGAGGGTGGAGCTGCTAGCTGCAGCTGCAGCTGCATTGTCGCTGAAGTCTTTCTCGCCATCTTCTTGACCGTCATCATCTTCCACCTCTTCGTCTGAGAATGGCTTCTTGCGTTTTGCTGGAGTCTTCTTTGTGGGTTTGGCTGGTTTGCCCGATTTGGCTGGCGTCGATTTCACTGATGATGATTTTGCTGGTGAAGCCTTTTTGGGCGAGGTTGAGCGTGAGGTCGATGCCTTGGGCTGGGACTTGACCTTCTCCCTCTCTGCAGAGATCTTACTGATCTGGTCAGTGATGGTTTGGCCGAGGAACTCCTTCTTTGGCTTCAGGTCAACGCCGTAGTGTTCATTCAGCATCTCGCGAATCTTTCGCTTCGTCTGGTCTCTGAAGGTTTACATAAGAAAAGCATGAGTACAGCATACTCTTACACGGTAGGCTCAGGGAAAGAGGTGCTTACCCAAGTGTGTCATTGTCGAAAGCCTTGACGAGAATAGAGTGGACCTTCTTGACGATCTCTTCATCGCTCGGTAGCGACATCTCGAGCTGATTTCAGACACTTGGAATCGGAGAGATAGGAGGCGACCTTGGTGATCGAGAGAGAGAGAGGAAGCAGGGAGGAAGCAAGGGAGACGGAGCTTCCTATATGCTGCTCAGGTGGCAAAGGATTGATCAAGAATCAGACAGGTTGAGCAGGCTGGAAGCTGAGTCTTTTTGTTCCCACGGACTGGGAAGCATGCTCGAGGCGGAATTCATCCGAGGCATTGGACCGAAGTTATCCTCTTCTTGGCAAGTTGGCCATTCTTTGCTGTCACAACGTGACACTGTGAGAATCCCTGAGTGGTCCTAGAGCTTTCCATTGTGACAATGTGAAGTGTTGAAACGGAGAAGCCGAAAGACAGCTTCGGCCCGATCCGAGTGTCAGTCAGTCACGAGCCAGAAAGAACAACAAATCGGGCTTTCCTTTGGCAAAGTCGCGTCGCGCGCCTCTTTTGCTAACATTGGCAGTGTGATTTTTTCCGGAGCCTAAGACCAACACTTTCTCCGTTGTGCAGCGCAATGATCAATCGCACCAACACCGCCGTCATCTCCAATCTGTTCATCACCATCGTCTATACCCAGGCCTAGACACCTTATACGTATACGTACCTCGCCTTCCAGCCACTTCTCACGACTTGGAAGGAGTCTCTGGCTAGGACAGCCATCATCGACGCCGCTGCCTGCAGGATCGCTCACACATAGAACACCTCCTTTGATCGGGGTGCATCACGAAGTAGTCTGCTCACGTTACACGCGCGCGAAGGGACACAGCAGCATGTCGAGCGCGCGCGCATCAAGCGGATCGAGGCCGCCGGTGGTTCCGGCCACACCGGTTGGCCGTTCCATGCGCAAGAAGAACCATCTCAACCTTAGTGCAAAAGCTTTCGATAAGGTGAGTGCAACACCGTCCCTAAATTTGCATAGTACTGGCTGGGAGCCGCTGACGTCTTCTTTGTTACCTTCTTGCTTGCCGCACATAGATGTCGAAACGTCTCTTGTCCGTAGAAAAGTCAACAGGTCCTATGGCTTCATGGGGTGCATCAGACCCAAACGAGCCCCTAGCAGCCGCATCAAATCGCATCGAGGGCATCCCAGAGCTCGGAGAAGGCGGCCACCGCACCACTGCTTCCTACGTTATTGCTGAAGGAGACGACCCGCTTACCAATGCAGCAGACACAAAAACCAGCACAGAGTACCACCTTCGTCGTTTCGGCAAAGCTCCTGTCTCAAGAGGTCTCACTCAGGGTACTGGAAAAGGTCCCGACGGCGCTGCATTGGCCGCCGCTGCTGCCAAGTCATTGAAGGGCAAAGGTGTTGCGCCCGTCGACTCGTTCCTCAACGAAGGCAGCTTCGTTTTCAACCCACTCAACAGAAGAGTCCCGCAGCCTACACCGCGAAAGGCAAAGGCACGCACGATCTCGTCCACCAACAACGCTGCTTTCTCCCGTGCTGCTTCAGGCCCGACACCCGGATCGGCAGCAGCTCCTGCACCAGTCGAGCCTCGTATGCCATCACAGCGATATCAGCCCCAGCTAGATCAGCCAGGTCCTTCCAGCCAGCCCATGTCCGTCGTTGCCTCTTCAGCACGCGATGCAACAGCCGACAGCGATGACCCGGCCTTTGTTCCGCTTACACTCGTCGACCGCGACCTCCAAGAGGCGCTCATCCTCGAAGACCTTCTCTACGTGTTGCTAGGTATCGAAGGACAGTACATCACCTACGCTCCTACCTACGACCCTGAGGACGCCCCAAATCGTCTGCGAGGTGCACACTTCACTATCGACTCGGCTCTCGACGCTCCTCTCCGCGACCTGGTGGACCGCATCTTGCCCCTCGCGACCGACTATACCGCTATCTATGCGTTCATTGAGACAGACTCTGGTCTCGAATTTGGTACCGTCAACCACGCGCTTTGCTCCGCTATCCGTGATCTGCTACATGACTACGAGCTGCTAGTTGTCCAGCTGGAACACCAGATGGCATCATCAGCTTCGTTTAGCCTGCAGAAGCTCTTCATGTGGATTCAGGAGACCGCACGGACGCTCGCAATGGTACGCGCTCTCACTGATGAGATCGTCGGCATCTCTCATGCAGACCTCTTTGATGATGAAGATGACGACGACTCTTCGGATGGAGGTTCGGAGATCAGTGGCACGTCAGCGTTGGAGAGGGAGAGGCGAGCACTGCTTGGTCTTGACGACCCCGAAGATGACGGCGTCGAAGGCGGGATTGCGAAGGGAGGTGAGGTGCTCTCCATGCTTTGGGACCGCATCACACGCATGAGCGGAGATCCCAAAGCGCGTGCCCTTTTCACCACCCTCTTCCAACGTGCCTCTCAACCATATGCCCAGACGCTCGTCCAATGGATCACAACCGGCGACCTTTCTGACACCTACGAAGAGTTCATGGTCATGGAGGATGCCAAAGTCACTCGTGCCGCTCTTGAATCAGACCCTACCGACGAGTACTGGGAGACCAGGTACACTCTGCGTGACGAGACTACCATTGCTAAGCGCGAACGCCAACGTCAGCTCGGCTTGGATCTTGATGCAGAGCTCGAAGACGAAGAGGAGAATCCACGCGGCATTCTTACAGGTGGCGCAAAGATTCCATCCTTCCTCGAGCCTTGGAAGCACAAGATTCTTTTGGCGGGCAAGTACCTCAATGTCATTCGCGAATGCGGGCTTGAGGTGCCATCGGATCCAGATGAAATCATGAGCGGTAGTGCAGGGAGAAGCACCGTGGCAACCGTGGTAGTTATGAACGACGAGTCCTTCTTCCGCCGCATTGAAGCTGCATATCAACGAGCCAACTCGGCTCTGCTCAAGCTGCTGCTGGAGGATCAGCACATCTTGGAACGCTTGCGGTCGCTCAGGCACTTCTTCTTCTTCTCCGAGTCCGATTTCCTTTTGTCCTTCCTCGAGCAGTCTGGGCACGAGCTCGTCAAGAAGGTTTCACCAACAAAGACGAGGGAGACGGTGCAGCAGCGCTTGCAAACGCATCTCGGTGCAGTCTTGGGTTCGAGCAGTACGGTCGGCTTCGAAGATCCGTATCGCGAAGACGTCCGTATCGTGCTCGCCTCTGAAGGCGCTTATGACCAACTCAAACGTATTGCTGAAACCAAAGGTGGGATTGAAGCGACCAAGCTTGCACAAGCTAATGCTGCCGCTGCTGCCGCCACGTCATCTTCCAGCAAAGAGACTTTCGTCCCTGCTGTCACGTTGTTGCAGTTCGACGTGGCGGTCAAGTTCCCCGTCTCGCTCGTCATTAGCCGCAAAAACATCCTTCGATACCAATTCGTCAGTCGCGGTCTGTTCCATCTCAAAACCCTCGAAAGGTCACTATCCGAGCTTTGGTTGGATCATTCATCCAACGCGCTGTGGAAGCAGAAGACGCATCCTGCGCTTGAAAAATGGAAGCAGAAGCTATTCATGCTTCGTTCTCGCATGACATTCTTCGTCCAGCAACTCCTTGCTTTCCAAATGATGGAGGTCGTTGAACCTAATTACCTCGATCTTGAACGGAAGTTGCGCAACGTGAAAACGGTCGATCAGCTGATGAAGGATCATTTCGCATTCCTCAATACGACGAGAAAGGAGCTCATGTTTACAGATCTGAGGTATTTGGAGTTGCATTCAAAGTTGACAGAGGTGGTTAATGTGTTTGTGGAAAATAGGACGAGGTGGCAGGATCAAGTGCTCTTGGAAACGGAGAGATGGAAGAAGGCGGGAGGGAAGAAAGGGTTGGCACCGGAACCGGCATTGCAAGATTCGACGAACGAGTTTTTGGCTAGAGTGCAGAAGCATTGGGAGAGGTATGCGAAGACGTACAAGGATGTGGTGAATCTGTTGAGTACAACGGATAATCCGGCGGCTCTGCCTCTTGCGTATCGGTTCCAGAGCTCGAATTTGTAGTTGCAGCCACACGAATTCGTTCGTACAAGCTGAAACCAGGCTGAAGCTGTGTTGATGTTGTGCAGTTGTTCCGTGTGAGAAAGAGGTGAAGCAAATCTGAGGATAGCAGATCAGATAACGCTTATCTCGGCGTTTGGAGTGAGAGTGGAGGTTTACCCCACGTTTTTGAAGCAATTCACGCGCACGTCCCTAAAGGTTTGCTCGGATCCTATCCAGATTCCGGTTGTCTTTCCGTCTCCCACCACCCTTGCTTAAGATCTCGCCAAAGTACTTCATCGAGTCTGCAGGCTGTCATGAAGCGACATGACCCATCAACCGCAAGGCTCCGACAATGAAGCTGCGACCTTTTTGAAAGACGTCCCGTCAACAGCACCACAACTGCCAGCAGAGATCCTCGCCGACATCATTGAATTAGCTATCCATACAGCGTCGCCTTGTCCTCTCGTCCCTCTGCCCTCTACCGGCACGTCAGAGGATCCACCAAGATCTCCATTCACAACACCACTTAGAGCAAGCTACACCTCAGCATGGGCATGGACAGGTCACCTGCTTCACGTTTCCAAATTCTTCTATTCCATCGCACGACCGCTTCTTCTTCAAACGCTTACACTCGATAATGATGCCGCTGCTAGTTCGTTCTTCAATGCTCTTGAAAGCGAAAGAGATTCAATAGGTGCGTTGCATAGAGTGGAAAGAGCGTGGCTTGGCAACGTCTCCTCTCTAGCGAAAGCAGGGCTTAGAGTCGATCCGATTGGAATGCATCTTTCAGAGGCAGGGTGGTATGAAGAATGTTCAGGCGGGTTTGTTGTTGGACATGCTTATGCTTCACGGCCCAAATCTCGGAGGCGGATGAAGGAAAAGGGTGAGAATGGAGCGAGTGGTGCGAGACCGAAACAATATCGTAGCGTTAGTGTTTATTGGGCTGAAGAACAGCTTGTTGAGGAAGTTAGCGATCCTGAACGGTCTAGTGATAGCGACAGTGATGACAGCTTCGGCAGCGATGAAGTCGATTCAATACCTGCTTCCGATCCAAATGAAGCTCAAAGGGATGAATTTGCAAGATCCTTGCCTAGTTCTTCGAGACTGGCATTCGCAAGCTCTGGTGTAACGTCTAGACGAAGGTCTCATCAAGACGATCATTCGATACGCGATCCTCGCGTTGATAGACCACACGAACCTGCTTGGCAGACTCTCTACTCCAGACAAAGACGGATCTCCCCTGCTAGAGCAAGAGCAACACCAAGCTCGGTGTTGGGAACGGGGTCAAGGTCCAGTACGCAAGCGGAATTGGGGAGGAATGTTCAACTCGGTCCTTCAGAAGGAGACCTTGATCCGTGGGATATGCAAGATGCCCAAGAACGACTCGCTGCGATCGCCAACGCTTCTATACAGACTACAGAGCTAGCTCTATCGCAGACCACTGCGACCACTGAGTCGGGTCAGCGAGATGCTTCAGTTTCAGCAATAGACACTTCAGCAATAGACAAAGGAACAGTTGATCACCGGCGTCGACAACGACGTGAGATCTACGCCTACCATCTCTGCACAGCAACTCTCGAGCCCTAGATCAACCCCCTTCTCTCCTCAATTCGCTCACTTCGTCTCATCACAATCACTTTCTACCCAGGTCATCTTTTGGACGATGACAAGCTTGAACATATGCTTCGTCGTATTCTCTCTCCTTCCGAATGCCCACGGTTACAGACGCTACTGATTAGGATCGTGTTCGATGCAGCAAGTGCAGGTAGTAGAATGCGGAGGTTTGAAAGGACAAAGACGATTGCAGGAGCCGTGGATAGGATAGGAGATGAAAGGGTAAGGGTGATGTTAGTAAACAGCAGAGTTGGGGAGGAGGAGTTAGTGGCGCTGCCGGTGAAGGAGGGGGAGGGGGTGACGGTGAGTCCGGTTAGTAGGAAAGCGATTACACTGACAAAAGAAGGATGGTGGGCGAGGGTGTTACAGCAAAATCACCTTCCGCCTCAGGAGCAGCGAGAAGGAAGGGAGAAGGGAGGACAAGAAGAGCAAGAAAGTGGGGTCAGGCAGACGGAGAGACAAGAAAGACAGCTATCAGATTGGCAAATGTTCTTTCCACCAGAGCAACACGGAAATCCTACACATCTGGTCAATTTGATCTATCATAGCGATCCTTGGCCTGATCATCCCAATCCTGTAACATAGAACCTTGCTCATGTGACAATGTCATACCAAGCATTCCTTCGAAAATTATTTGTTGCGCTTTGCGAGACAGACAAAGACGGGTTGAGGAGTTTCAAGGTTGCTCATGAGACGACGTTTTCGCTCTCATTTCCAGTTCAGCGCAGAGAACGCAAACAATCGACTTGATGCAGTCTGGCTACAATTCATCTCTCACTGATCATTTGGCCGTTCTAGCTTCAGATCATGCCTCACTAATCGTCGTGCACCCTTGAAAGTAGCTGCTGCAACCAGGAACCAGGAGATCTTCATGCTCGCCAGGCAGGCGCAACATAAGATCACCGCATCCGACGGAGCCCCAGCCTCCGTTGCAGCTCGCTTGGCAAAGACCTCGTGATGTCTTTCTGACGGAGATCTTTGTGCTATTCCCAGCCATTTCTTCCTACCTCCCTTCTTGCACCGTCGACGAGCAAGCTTCAAGATGAAAAGGTAAAGATCACCGAAGACCGAAAGAACGCGATTTGCGGCGGGGGTTCTAGTGCAGATCCGAGTTCGCCGTCAGAACCATATGCACTATCGAATCAGTTCGCACATCGATCCATTGCGGGGTTCTCAGGCATGTTCGCTCAGGAACACTGTCATCCGATTCCGAGGTTAGCGGCCCAACGGTTCCGGCGGGGCGGCAGGCAGGAGGCAATTGGAAGAGTGGAGAAGGGAGCGAGGTTTCATGCCGAGTTGCGGCACACAAAGGACGGGGTCCATGGTTTTTGCGGGGGGAAAAGGAGAGATTTCCGGCGCTAAAATTAGGGTTCGCAGCTTAGCGCCCTTGCATTGTTTCCATAGCGAAACTGTTCTGCATGAGTATGGTCGAGTAGTGGAGTTACACAGGCTTTTGCACAGAAGAGTGGCACTTTGCAGAAGGGAGGAACGTCATGCCGAGTGAGGGAGGAGCAAGCTCAACGTTGGGCTGTCAAGACAAGGGCTGACGCTTGTCGGAGCTCAATCAGATCGAAGGAAAGAATCCCGCTCATGTATCATGACAATGGCCGCCTGTTGGAGGGAGTGTTCGATGGGCGTTAATTGCTTCGGTCCGCAATTCACTGTGCCGCGGTGGTCCTACGGCAAGCTGTCAAACAGGGCCATTCGTCGAGTAGTCACTGTTCGGTGATCTTGACTCGCTGAACTCACTGTCTGGTTCTCGGCTGTAGACCAGAAGGGTGCTGGAGAAGCGAGACAAGCCAGATTGTTCCCTACCTTGTGGCCGTCGGAGTCATTGTAGCTGCACCGAGAGTGACGGCTGCTGATGAACAAATGCCTGGAGAGAAAGGATATAAACAGCCTTCGTATGACAACAACGATTCTGGATTCAGCATCTTCCGTAGAAGCCAGTTTCCCCTACCCTAGACACCCCCGCAAGATCGCCAACCTCGTCCATCTTAAGGAACCCCTTCTCGGCTTCATCATGGCCTTCCAAAAAGCCGCCCTCCTCTCGACACTTTGCCTTGCCGGAGCAGCCCAGGCTCTTCCTAGCTCCGCCTCGGCCACGAGTGGTGTCTGCGACATTTACGCTGCCGGTAACACTCCCTGTGTTGCTGCACACAGTACAACTCGAGCCCTCTTCGCTTCCTACAACGGCCCGCTCTACTCGGTTATCCGCGACTCTGACAGTCATACAACGGACATCTTACCCCTTTCCGCTGGCGGTGTTGCCAATGCTGGTACTCAAGACCAGTTCTGCGCTGGAACCACATGCAAGATCAAGGTCATCTACGACCAGACTGGACGCACCAACCATCTCACTCTCGCTCCTGATGGTGGCGCTGGCAGTGGTGACGTGCTCGCTGTCGCCGATCGCGCGCCTGTCACTGTGGGAGGTCGCAAGGCGTATGGTGTCTTTATCTCTCCTGGTACCGGCTACAGGAACGACAACACAAACGGCATTGCGACTGGCAACCAGCCCGAGGGAATGTACGCTGTCCTCTCGGGCGTTACTTATAACGAAAATTGCTGTCTGGACTACGGAAATGGAGAGACGAACAACCTTGATAATGGTGCAACTCACATGGAAGCAATCTACTTCGGCAACAACACCTACTGGGGCAAAGGAGATGGTAACGGCCCCTGGTTGATGGCGGACTTGGAGGACAATCTTTTCAGTGGCCAAGCTGAAGGGTATAACCCGAATCCGGAAATCTCATACCGCTTCTTCTCTGCATTCCTGAAAGGTGACTCGAGCAATCTGTGGGCTCTCAGAGGAGCCAACTCGCAGTCGGGCGGTGTCAGCACTTTCTACAGCGGTCCACGACCCAACGGATACTACCCGATGAACAAGGAGGGCGCCATCATTCTCGGTATCGGTGGTGACAACAGCAACGGTGCCCAGGGCACTTTCTACGAGGGCGTTATGACGTCTGGCTACCCCTCGGATGCAACTGAGGATGCTGTCCAGGCTAACATCGTTGCTGCTCGCTACAACGCCTAGATAGCACGATCCTGTGTGTTTGTACGACTACTGATATCTGCAATGGATACGAAAGCGTTGCTATAGAGCTGTGATAATGTGTGTGAGGTCGAGATTGACAATGACTGAGTGATGTGGAAGTACGAGAGAAGGAGGCGAAACAGGAATCATGTGGAGAAACAGTCCGGATTTTAGTCCGGATTTCGGAGCCAAGCGGATTGTGTATCGCCAAGGCATTTGGCCTGTGTCTGTGTAACTTTCTCGCTGCTGACGGAGAAAAGCAACAAAACATATCCGAAGCACGGACCTGTCATACTGTAGCAGCAAACAACGCAAAGGGTCAGATGTGTCAGCTCCATCCCAGACGTGAGGTATAAAGAGCACAACTCTCGAGTGCCAGCTTGTTGACATTCCATCACATCTTCACAAAAGCGAATCAAGCCGACTGTCTGCAACACACAGGCATCCGCTCTCCATCCGCTCGCCGCCATACTCGCTTCTACTTTCTCGAGGACGGCTGTCGAAAGACTGGCCACTCCGCTCCGTAGCTCTGTTCCACTCGCAGTACGCTCTGTGACATCTGTCTCGTCGCTGGCAAGCAACCAAGCTCCTCAACCTCTAGCACGTCGCTTCGGTACCACCGCAATTTCTGCTTTCTCCGCCTCAAAAATGGCTGACGACAACTCCAAGAAGGACGGCTCGGCCAACTGGTCCAACAAGGACGGTCAGTTCCGTCGTCAGGAATCTAGTTTCCGAAACTTCATCGAGAAGGGCGGCAAGCACGAACCCGAAGTTGGCCGTTACCACCTCGTCGTAGCTCTCGCCTGTCCCTGGGCTCACCGTAGCTTGATCGTTCGCAAGCTCAAGGGTATTGACAAGGTTCCTGACCTTCTCCCCGTCCACGTCGTCGACTCGCTCCTAGGCTCCGAGGGTTGGAGCTTCGTTCCCTACGAAGAGCCTGCTGGTCTGGGTGTTCCAGGAACCGGCAACCATATCCCTGGTCAGGAGGACAAGAAGCGTATCCGAGGGCTCTACCTTGCTGCCGACCCTGAATACTCGCAACGCTGCACCGTCCCCATCATCTGGGATACCAAGCTCAACACCATTGTCAACAACGAATCGAGTGAAATTATTCGCAACCTCAACACTGCTTTCGATGAGTTCATCCCTGAAGAACACCGTGGTGTCACCTACTATCCGGAAGATATCCGTTCCGATATCGATGCTTTCCACGAATGGGTCTACCCGAACATCAACAACGGCGTCTACAAGTGCGGTTTCGCTACCACTCAGAAGGCGTACGAATCCAACGTCGGCCCACTCTTCGGATCCCTCGACCGCGTTGAAAAGATGCTGCAAGATGGCCGCACTTACTTGTACGCTGACAAACTCACTGAGGCAGACATCCGACTTTTCACTACTATCATCCGTTTCGATCCGGTCTACTTCACCCACTTCAAGTGCAACTACCGCACTATCCGCAACGGATACCCGCTGATCAACAAATGGATGCAGAATCTCTACTGGAACAACCCCGCTTTCAAAGACACCACCGACTTTGACAGCATCAAGGCTCACTACTTCCAGAGCCACACTCAGATCAACCCCCACCGAATCGTTCCCGAGGGTCCCGTTCCTCACATCCTTCCTCTCAGCAAGTGAGACAAATCACGTTGTAATGGTAGTCTTAGTCTAGTCTGGAATGTAGTTTCTGTATTGCTCCTTCATTCCGCCTGTGCGGCTGTGCGACTCGATCAAGAGTCAAGACCAAGCTCAGAAGTGAGCTCTGCTACATGACGTTCTCGTTTCTCCAAAATGTTGGCGTATCGAATGGATGCTTTGAGGTCGTTGCAGGCCAAGTGAATCAGCTTGTCGACGCTGAAGAGACGTGAAGTGAGCGAATGGGCAAGTCCATAGAATGAAGAGGCTGATGTCGTCGCAAGCAGTTCCGACTCGTACAGCTTGAGGATAGCCATAGCGACACGGAAAAGAATCACCATCCCTTCGACGAACATCACGTCCCAAACGCGGAAAAGCGTCTCGACCGGAAGACAGTCCGTGTAGAGTGACAAGAACCACGCAAATGTGATCGCTGGTAGATCCACCCCTAGCTCTGTAATATGCTCATGCAAACGAGGCATGTGTTCGCTCACCAGCTCGATCAATACCCTCTGGTCAGCTTGCGACACGAGGAGGTGTGACGTGTAGTACTCGCTCGGCAAGATCTTCTCGATCAGGCACACGAGCACCCAGAAAGCCTCTTCTTCGGTCGCATGCGTCAGCAACAACGTCGCGGCGAGGTTGTTCATACCCTGACAGTAGCCGGTGCTTGGGTTGTACCAGCTGAATGCAACCAGTAGACGACGTAATTTGGGTACACCTTGACCATCACCACCGAAATAAATGTTGGTGGGCATGGTGCGATGCACATCGAGATCGATCTGCGAGAGACACTCGTTCGTCTCGCCTTGATGATCCGAGAGCAGCTCCTGGTAGCGACCTGGCTCGGCGATATCATTGGCACCACTGCATTCGGCCCAGATCCTGGCTCGGTAGCAGAGTGGAATGCCGGTCTGGCAGAGGGTCAGGAACTCCCTCCAGTCTTCCTTGCCGCTCTTTGAGTCGCCCATACGGTTGACACCCACCATACCGGAAGACCAGTCTTCCTCTGGTGCTTTCTCCACCGATCCCAGCGTCTTGGCCCCGTCAGATGGTGCGCCGCCGAACAAGCTGCCTGCCAATAGCGCTTTGGTCTTGGAAGTCGAAGCCGACACGGATGACTTGGCAGCGTTGCCATTTGCTTGGGTGGTGGCGTTGCTACTTGTGCTGCTACTGATGCCGCTTGTCTCAGCCGAAGCAGCTTGTAGCCTAGCTCTTCTGCGCTCGAGGAAGGCATCCCAGCGCTGCTTTTGCTCGATCTGTTGGGTATCGTGCATGTCCTTGAGCTGCGTCAACAGTCTTCGGACTGTATGTGAGATGGAAGGCAGGCCGAACTGTGCGGCACCTCCAGGTACGGTACTCGCCTTGACAGGGCTGCTTGACCTCGAAGACGCATTGGACCTTGTTCCACGTCGCGGCTTTGTGGGACTCTTGCGGGAGGGAGACGCAGACGAGGGCTTGGAGACTGCACTGACAGCAAGCACCTCTGCTTGGACCGGTTTGCTGTTGGGCACGGTGAGCAAGTTGCTACGACACTTGGCACGCTTGGCCTCCTTGGTGCTGGCAGTGTCAGAAGCGGCAGCTTCGTCGGATGTGGAGCCCTCTACGCCAGAGGTAGCGCTTGTTGATGGAGCTGGTGACGTTGAGCGAGAACCAGGTGCCAGTTGGACATCGTTGTGGTCAAGTTGCGGAGCCACAGGACTGAGTCGCTCGTTGACCGCCCGCGACAAGTCCATCTCGTCGTCTTCCGAGTCGGCGGTGTCCAGATCGGGATCGTTTTTGTCGTCTTCGCTCTGACTGTCGGTGCCACCACGAGCACGGATGCCCACTTTGATGCCAGTGAGAGTGGCAGGCGCTGGTGCCGATGCTTTTCTCGCTTGACGAAGCAACCGAATGTCAGCGTCGGTAGGATTGTAGATGAATCCATAGCGATCTGTGAGTACTTGGAATTCTTCTTCCAGGCTGCTGTCGGAGTCGGAGTCGTCTGCTGGACGAATAACGATGGACGAGTCTACCGCCGTTGTCGTTGTGTGCGTTGTTGTAGCTGCGTTTCTTGTTGATGGAGCGTTTTCAGTCATGTTTGTGAAGCCTGGGACGGGCGCTTTGCCTCCGTAGACTTCAAACTCGTCTCCTGAGCTTTCTTCCTCGTCGAGGGTGCTGAGTCGAGCGGCCCGTTTCTGTTTGGCTGATGTCGGCGTGTCTGTGTCCGAATACTGAGCGCCGGCTCCCTTGCTGATGCCGGAGTCTGTTGCGTTGGCAGCCTTAGTCTTCTCCTCGATGCTGTTGCTGCTGCTGGAGGAAGATATACCCAGACCGGCTAAAGCTGACGCGCTCTTTCTTCCCTTCTTCTTGCGGCGAATGAGTGTTGGTGGCGCTGCGTCGTTGGGCAAGATAGGCTCGAGCTCCACTGCAGCACTTGGTGGTCTCGGCGAAGGAGCGCCGAGGACCGCGCTTCCATCGGCAACATTGAGTGAATGAGCTTGATCTGTGCTTCGGCGATCGAACTGATAGGTGTCAGGTAGACGAGTCACGTTCGGCTGCTGTGCTGCAGGAGGTGTTTCGGGCGCTGGCGACGAGCGCGTGTAGCGACCAAAGGCGCGAGCGAAGGTGGAAGCAGAGGCGGCCTTGGACGATTTGGAAGCACTGACTGAGCGCTTGCCTGTGGCCTCGCTGCTAGCAGCAGCAGCAGTAGCAGCTGATTGAGCCATTTCGCGCCTGCCAGGGCTGGTGACCTTGACCATGCTTTGTGCGGTGCTCGGAGCCGCTTTGCGTGAGTCGCCTCCACCAGACCACGGAAGCAGACCACTTGCCCAGCCGCCTAAGCCACCGCCAAGAGACGTGCTTGATGAGGTGGATCTGGCGCGTGGCGAAGCAACGTGCGGCGATTTGGCTTTGTGGAGTGACTGGGGAGACGCGGGAGGCTGTGGCGAGGACCTGAGTGCGGCAGAGCGATGGCGTGAAGACGGGCTGGTGCTAATGCTGTCGACGAAAGAGGCGGCGGAGGACTTGAGACTGCGGTCATCTTCATCCCTGTCGCGCGTAGAAGCGATGGAGATGGACAGGGACTTGCCGCGTTGACGGCCCGACAGAGCTGCATCTGCTGAGGCGGCAATCTTGTGAGACCGGAGCGAAGGGCTGCGTTGCGATTGAGATGGCTCTGCAGCGCTGTGGATGCTCGCTGGCTTCAACGAGGGTGAGCGGGCAACGGCTGAGGTGTTGCCTAGACCTTCGAGGTCCTCCAGCATAGCCTCTTGCAAGGAGTCAGGAAGGGCGCGATCCGTGGCCTCGAGAGGCGCTTCAATGCCAGCCTTCTCTTTGGCAAGGCTTTCTTGCTGTTCGGCGATACGCTTGCGTTTGAGCACTTCGGCGTCAAGAATAGGTGCACGCAAAAGGCTGCGGTTGATCTGGCCTTGCTTAATGCCGTGTTCGAGACAGAGGCTAATGAGAGCAGCTTCGCGTGACTCGCTGCGCTGTTGTATGTGCTCAATTGCTTCTTCGTGTTGTGCTCGCTCCTTGTATGTCGCGACACGGAGCTTGTCAAGCTCAGCATGGGCTTCTGCAAGAGCCTTCGACAACGCTTTTGTCAGTTGAATGGCATATGATGGTAACTTGGTATCTTTGTTGCGTGCGTTCATGTCAGAAGCCTTGACGGGTGTTGACTCGCACGGTTGTTTGGTGGTCAGCGGACGATGAGGTAGAGGACCAGAAAGAGCAGACTCGAGCTCACCGTCACCCAAACGATGAAGCTGCTGTAACCAGTCGAGCGGAAACTCGTCCTCTCGTACCATATCTTGGACGCGACTTCCATTACTGTTGGCGGTTGCGGAGACACGAGAGCCGCTTGGTGTTGGACTGCGTCTTCTGTGCCCTTCAGAAGGCGAGATTGCACCTTCCCTCCTGCTAGAACGCGAGCTGGGCCGAGCCTTGGGCATCGGTGTCTGGTTTGGGGAAGCAGCAGAGAAATTGTAGGATGGTGACGGCCTTGTTGCTCTTGGCGCTGGGATATCGCGATCAAAGAGTTGTGGTGATGAAGGTGCAGGTCCGCCGAAGAGAGAATCATCTGGAAGCGATGGTTCGTCTGCATCATCGAATTGAAGGTCGTAGCTACTGACTCGACTTGTTCTCGGGATGTAGGAAGCAGTTGTGGATGCATCGTCAGCACTTGTCACAGTCTTTGATGCCGCTGCGGTACCATTACGAGGGTAGAAGACGTCATCATCAACTGCAGCAGGTCGCAGGCTTGAAGTTGAGGAACTGGCTTCGTTCTGATACGATGAAGTGCGGCTGACTGAGCGTCGTGGAATGGCCGAGTGAGGATCAGCGCTGTAATCGACTTGGGCTGCTTTGCGTTGACCCCAAATAGGTCGATTGACAAGGGAAGAGGAAGGGCCAGGTGACTTGGTCGGCGACTCTCCGGCAAAGAGCGGATGAGCCTTGGCCAGGTCAGGTGCGCGAACAGGTGAAGCCATGCTGTCGACCTTCCTCTCTGCTGCTATTTGGCCTGCCCAGGCGGTATATAGAACAGCAGGCGGCGGATCCTATGCTTATCCTTCGATCCTGAATAAATTTGCTGTTCGAATGGCGACCGTTCGAGATTGACCCGATATGACCTCACGAGGGCATCTTTAGCAGAAGTCCAAGTGCGGCCTGGACTCCTGCAGGTATGACTGTGGACTCCTTCGGACGCAGCCGATGACGGTTCGAAGCAGTGAATTGGCGTGGAAGCGGTGAGTGGTGGCTGAACGTGACGGTGATGGTTGTCTAAGGATGAGTTCCCAAGTCGGACTATCCGAAATGGTCCTCTTGGTGTTGTGGTGCAGTGTTGGTCTCTCTCGGTCTTTGATTTCATGCTGCTGTTCAGGTGTCTGTGCAGCGCGTCCGCCAAAAAGTGCTGAACTTACTTCACTTCGCTCTTCATAACCAGACAGGCTATCGGGCGCTTTCCCGATTCACTCAGCATTTGGCGGTTGGACCCTCTCAAGATTCTTCGGCTCTGACATTTCTTCCATTCGATGCTGTGATCTCGCCTACCTTCCTGCACCCATCTCTTCAACGGTAGCAGGCACTTCCAACATGGCGCCTACGGTCGTTCCGCAGTCATCGGCGGGTGGTACCGCTCTTCAGGCATCCGCCGATGACCAGCTCACCATCGAGATGCTCGGCGCAGGTCAAGAGGTCGGTCGTTCTTGCTGTGTTCTCAAATACAAGGGCAAGACCATTGTATGCGACACTGGTGTGCATCCCGCTTTCACTGGTATTGCAGCTTTGCCTTTCATCGATGAGCTCGACTGGTCTACTGTCGATGCTATCCTCATCACCCATTTCCATCTCGACCATGCTGCCGCTCTCACCTACATTATGGAAAAGACCAACTTTCGGGATGGTCATGGCAAAGTCTACATGACGCATCCCACCAAAGCCGTCTATCGCTTCCTCATGTCCGACTTTGTCCGCATCAGCAACGCCGGCAATGACGATAATCTCTTCGACGAGAACGAGATGCTTGCATCATGGCGCCAGATTGAGGCAGTCGACTTTCACCAGGACGTGTCCATTGCAGGTGGTCTCCGCTTTACTGCTTACCACGCCGGCCACGTCTTGGGTGCTTGCATGTTCCTCATCGAGATTGCGGGACTTCGTATCCTCTACACAGGCGACTTCAGCAGAGAGGAAGACCGCCATCTTGTCCAGGCAGAAATACCACCTGTCAAACCCGACGTGCTCATCTGCGAATCCACTTACGGCACACAGACTCACGAACCTCGTCTCGACAAGGAACATCGCTTCACTTCCCAGATCCACCACATTATCAAGCGTGGAGGTCGTGTTCTCTTGCCTGTATTTGTGCTTGGCAGAGCTCAGGAGCTTCTACTTCTGCTCGATGAATACTGGGCCGCACATCCTGAATTGCACAGCGTGCCCATCTACTACGCATCGGCGCTCGCCAAGAAGTGTATCTCGGTGTACCAAACTTACATTCACACGATGAACGACCATATCCGCACACGCTTCAACCGTCGTGACAACCCATTCGTCTTCAAGCACATCTCCAACCTCCGATCGCTCGAAAAGTTTGAGGACCGCGGCCCCTGTGTCATGATGGCATCACCAGGTTTCATGCAGTCGGGTGTATCACGCGAGCTTCTCGAAAGGTGGGCTCCGGACAAGCGCAATGGTCTCATTGTCTCAGGCTACTCAGTCGAAGGTACCATGGCCCGCAACATCCTCAACGAACCCGATGAGATCATCGGTATGAACGGTCAAAAGATCCCACGACGCATGTCGGTTGACTACATCTCCTTCTCTGCGCACGTCGACTTTGCACAGAACTCTCGCTTTATCGACGAGATCAAAGCACAACACATCGTCTTGGTGCACGGAGAGCAGAACAACATGTCCAAGCTCAGAGCTGCCTTGCAGGCCAAGTTCACTGCCCGCGGCTCAGACACAAAGATTCACACGCCACGCAACTGCGAGCCTCTTACCCTACAATTCCGCGCACAGCGCACAGCGAAAGCCATTGGTGCCATCGCTGCCAAGCCACCAGCGCAAGGCGACGTTGTGGATGGCTTGCTCATCAGCAAAGACTTTGCTTATACCATTCTCGACCCTAAAGACCTCACCGACTTTACTGGTCTCTCAACCAGCACCATCGTTCAGCGTCAGCACGTAGCTCTCGCGGTCAGCTGGGACATGGTCCGTTGGCATCTTCGGGGAATGTACGGTCGACTTCAAGAGGGTGTCGATGCCGAAGAAGGTCTGCGCACCTTGCGAGTCATGGGTGCTGTTGATGTCAGGCAGAGCGCACGTCACGAGCTGCTTGTTGAATGGGTCAGCAGCATCGCAAACGACATGGTTGCAGACAGCATCGTCGCGCTCCTGCTCGGCATAGACAGTGCGCCATCGAGCGTCAAGATGACCATGCACAGCCACAATCACCATCATCACCACAACCACGCAGAGACAAAAGCAGAAGGCGCAGACGAGGAGATGGATGCGATAGAAGATGAGGAGGCACTCACACCACCAGAAGCATCACTCACGTTCTCAGCGCATCCCTTCTCGGAAGCAGCGCTCGTGGCAGAGAGCGACGCCAAGGCCAAAGCTGCCTCCGATGATGCAATTCGTCAAGATGCCTACCAGCTGGCCAAAATGGAACATATGGCTGCTTTTCTGGAAGCACATTTCGGCCAAGTCGAAGAGCTCGTCATCCCTGAAGCACCGAGCAGCGAGGATGTCAAGGAAGCCAAGCCGCAAGACCATCCCGCTGAGGAAAGTGCAGACATTGATACCGACCAGAAGGACGACGTAGCAGACGCGGAGATGCCCGCCGTCAAGCCTGATCCAGACACCGCAGAAGCAGAATCCGAAGCGGCAGCTGCCATTGAGACCGCAGAGGGCGACAAACCCTCTTCCACCGAGCCAACACCCCTCCCACCAGTTTCGATTGCATCTCTCTTTGATGGCGAAGCAAGACCTGCTCTACGAGTCTACCTGGACGAAGCAGAGGCAGTCATCGATGTCGAGAACCTTGTGATCCTCGCTTCGTCCGAGTCTTTCCGCACACGAGTTCAGCACCTCTGCACCCTTGCACTTCGATCCTTCACCTCATTGTCGGATGCTTTCCAACTCCCGCAGCAGATGGGAACATCACTGTTCCAGGGCAAACACAGCCAACTGGCTAGCATTCCGGAGTTTGGGGACGAGAGACCGTCTAAGATGATCCGCTCGTCCTGAGTTTTCGAGATATCTTTGTATTTGTATCGTATCACAGCTTTCGTAAACTGCACACTTTCGAAGGATTGGAGCAGCATGTATGTGGAAGATTGCAACCATCGTGGTCTGCCTGCCACTCATCTGCAGATGAGGGACTGATAGCGTGCATGGGGATATGCCGAGCAAGAGAAGCATAACGCGGGCTGATAAGGGACTGCTGCTGCTGTTGTTCATGCATGTAGGTACGCTTCTTCGTTGACTTCGTTGAGTCTGTCTCGAGCATTCAGTTGAGTCTGAATAGAACATTATTATTTTGGCAAATACAAATACAATTGCGAGTCGAGAGACCTCGAGTGACGAGAGTGTGATGAGAGCTCTGTCTACGGAAAGCGTCCGTCCGACGACGGAAGAAGAACGAGAGTCTTTCAGTGGCGTTAGTGTCGATTTACAGACCCTCTTCCTTCAGGCGGAGAGATCGTGCGGGCTCCTCGATCTATGCGGCAAGAGTGCAGCAGATATGACAACAATGTAAAGTTAGCTATGAGTGCCTATAGACATGGAATCATTAGGATTGTGTGAGCGGGAACACGTACCTTCTTTACCAATTCCGAAAGGCGAGTCTCTGACGCCTGGCGATCGAGCACAAGTTTCTGCTTGTTCTTGTATGTTACCTCAATTCTCTGTAGCGCATCATTTGGAACTGTCCTTGTCTTGATGTCCGGCAGGTCCATTCCAGGCATAGGTGGCTTGGTTGGTAGGCCGGCGAGGAGGAGACGCATCGATCTGGAGGCTTGAGAAGCGCTCAATGGCGCAAACTCGAACGTCATTGCCGTGATGTGCTTGAGTGATGCTGCTGCGATTGACATGATGTATTTATGCCAGCTGAAAGTGGTGTAAAGTAGAGCAAGAATGATTCGAGAGGTGTCAAGAAGAAGCTTAAAATGTGGAAAGTTGAGTCGAAAGAAAAAGCTGGTGTACTTCTCGGAACTCGGAACCCGAAAGTACTTGAGAAGACTTGTTCAGGGTCCTCTACACTAGACTTCCTCGACACTTGCACTTGAGGCTGCACCTACATCAAGATAAAGGAGCAGTCAGATCGGAGAAGGTACGATGGTGAACTTGCCTCGGCCATCTGTCATCGCAGGTTCAAGCAGCATCGAGGTTCTGCCTGAGGCTGGACCCTCCTTCAGGCCACCAGACTCGCCAGCTTTGTCGTGCTGCTACAGATTCGGCCTCACGACACTGCCAGACAATGTGGGGCCATCTCAAGACTCTAAGCTTCAGCAGATCCTACAGAAGCTTTTCAATGCATCTCAACTCCTTGTCATTCCTTCACTCTTCGGTCGCGGAGACGGTCAGGCTTGGACACACTCCGAGCAACACTACCCGACTCTATTACAGTGGAAGCAGCAGCATGTTCCAGCACTACTCTCCCACATTGGCAAGCTATTGGAGCAGCTCAGTACAATCGGTGACGCGGAAGACGCTGGAAAGCATACTTCTGGATCTGTTGACTTGGTCCTGGGACATGTCGTATGTGCTGTTGCTCGATACCTCTCTCCCGAGCCGGTAGGCTTGGTCCCGTCCAGCAAGCCTTCCTGGGACAATTTTGAAGTTCCGCAAGATGACGGATGGATAGATGAGGCGACACAAAACAGAGCCCGAACTGCTCTTGTTGAATTGCTCCACTCCGCTCGAGTACGGAACGGTCCAACTGCGCCGAGTCTTGCGAAAGCTCTCCTCACAGACTACATCAAACCGATCTTCACAGAAGTCGCATCGTCTTCTTCCGCTTCTCAAACCTCGATTGACCCAGCTACAGGTAGAAAGAGAGGTCCAGCACCTGGCTCTGCATTTATCTCTCACTTAGACGCAAATCTCGGCCAGCATCGATTCCAGAGCGCAACCGAAGACAATGATGCGTCCAATCTCGTACCTAAACGCTTCGCTTTCTCCTTGTCGGCTGATTCTTTGCCGTCGACTATAGCCGGAAGCGAAACAAGTCTGTCAACAGAGGCTCTGAAGATTCTTGCCGAGCGCAATGAAGCGCTTGGATGTATCAATGTTCTAGCTTGGTGTCTCGACAACTTGCAGCTGACAACAGAGTCGGATTGGAGCAGCGTCTGGCCACTTTTAGTACCGCCCGTATTGACGCTTTTGGAACATCCTCAGCCGCGGTTTCGACTTCGGGGCAGTATGGTGGTGCATAAGCTTCTGTCCAGACCGAGCGATGACGGCGAGGCAGGGGGGCAAGATGTTAGGATGAGAGAGGTGGTGCTAGGCAAGATCCTGATGCGCACAGGAATCGGTAGTCTCTTGGAACGAGCGCTACATGCTAATTTGACTTACATTCATGATGAGCAGTACGCTGCGGGACTGCTCTGGCATTCGATCGGTGCTTTGCATCAGCTTGTACTCTTGACTACTTATCCTATCGCTTGGCGCGATCCTTTGCAGCCACTGTTCGAGCACCCATCCAGCGCTGACGGGGGCAATGCGGGATTGTCGGGGACAGCATTAGACTACGCCGACGATTGCGGAAAGCGCCGAATGGAAGCTCTACTTCGTCTCGTTTCAGAAGCCATTCTATCGACATGGTCGTATCTGCCGCTTCCACCTTCGAGCACACGACTCGGACGCGAACTGGTCAAAGTCACCTGCTCGGCATATATGGTTTTGGCGGACGACCTTGCGGCACCCTTGCTGAACGATACTGCAGACAATTCCTCTCTTAGCGCGGAACAGGGAGCGAAGAAGGAAAGCGTCGGTCTCGGCGGCATGGCAAGATTTCTCGATGTCACCCTGGACTGGATCTTTCGCAGCTGGATCTCGAACGTCGCATTCGATCACGCTGATCAGATCACCACAACCCTCCGTGTGTTAGAGGTTGCAAGTCGACTTCTCTTTCCGTCTCGAATCGGAATCGCTTCCGCTGAGAATGCAACCAAGCAGAACGAACTTGACATTGAATCCGACACCTATCCGTCCTCTCTGCCCTCGTTCACAAACCTCATCCTCCTGTCAGTGGCAAAGTGCTACATCTCTGCTCTCGAATCATCCTTGCGTAGCTCAGCAATACGAACAGAAGCAAGCTCTGACGCGAGGTGGCAGGAGCTTAAGCAACGGCTGACCCAGCTGATGGTCAACTTGTCGATCGTCGATTCTACCGTGGAGCCGCGCTGGGCTGAAATGGTCAAAGTCGATCAGCGTCTTTCGTCGCTTTTGCCTTCTCAATAGTCTCGTTCACGCGGTAGTGATTGCTGCCTATGTCTTGTTCGGACCAGCCAACTCGAGCGACTGGACAACGGAGCAGCCGTAATGGAAGACCTTACACATCCTTCACAACCAAACAAATTTGTCAACATGTATCAACATTGCAAGAAAAAGAGACAGTGCACCCTCAATCTTCGAATCTACATTCGCTCCAGAGGAGTGATAGTCAACAATCGCAGAGCAGACCCAAGAACATCCTTGCAGCAGCGGAAGACAAACAGTCGAGCCAACGCAAGATCCCGCTCCTGACCCTTAACAAGCAAAAACTCCCAGCAGGACGAGATCAAATGCGTAATCCTGAAAGCATACGTGACAATCGTCGAAGGCTGGTGATCTTTCATGGCAGCCTTGACAGTATCGGGCCACTGAGCGATGAGCAAGATAAGCTCACGGGCCTTGGGTTCAGTGATGAGGTCAAGGTTGATAGACGAAAGGTCAAGATCCGCTGTAGGCAACTCGAGCCCATCAGAATCCTTAGCTTTACGCTCAACCGAGCAAAGACGAACGTGGTTGTACTGGAGATAAGGACCAGTGTCACCCTCGAAAGAAAGCATTCGAGACCAATCAAAGTTGTAGTTGTTGATACGCTTACCGCTCATGTCCTGGATCTTGACTGCGGTCATACCGACAATGTCTGCAGTTCGTTCTGGGTCTTCTACCTGAGCGTACTTGGCTTCGTTGGCCTTCATGACTTCGTGCATCTTGTCTCGGGTCTCGTCGAGGATGTTGTCGAGGAAAACGACGGTACCTTTACGGGTTGACATGCCGAGAATCATACCAAAGTTGACGTGCTGAATTCGCGAAGAATCCTTCTGAGCCCATGGGTAGCCCATCAGCTCGAGCACCTTGAAGAATTGGGCAAGGTGGAGGTCTTGCTGTGAAGCGACGACGTAGATCATCTTGTCGAAACCCTTGCCGTCAAAGCTGGTGTCGTATCGCTGTGCCGCCTCGGCAATGTCTCGGGTGATGTAGAGCGGTGTACCGTCCTTTCGCTCAATGACGCACTTTTCGAGCTTGTACTTGGTCAGATCGGCGAGGAGAGCGCCGTTCTCCTCTCGCGAGACGAACTCAGCCTTCTTGAGCTGCTCGATCGATTTCATGAGGTTCTCCTTCTTGACTTGGGACTCGCCCGAGTAGACGTCAAAGTGAATGTTGAGTCGGTCGTAAACCTCAATGTACTTTTTGATGGAGAGATCACGGAACTTTTGCCAAAGTGCAAGACTCTCAGGATCACCTTCCTCCATCTTCTTGAAGAATTGGCGAGCCTCATCGTGGATCTTCTCGCCCTTGCCATCCTCCTCCTCGCTGGCGAGCTTGTTGACTCGGACGTAAACGTCAAAAAGTGTGTTGACAGCGTCTTCTTGGAGCTTCTGCTCGTCACCGAACAGCTTCCATCCGACGGCGAGCAGACCGAACTGCTTACCCCAATCACCGAGATAGTTGTATTTGGACACGTTCCATGCGTTGGCCTTGTAGAGGTTGGACAAGAAAGCGCCGATGATGGTGGATCGCAAGTGACCGGCGTGGAAGGGCTTAGCAATGTTGGGGGACGAGAACTCGACAATGATGTTCTTGCCCTCACCGTCACGGTTGGTCCCGTAACTTGGCTGGGCGTTGCCTTGCTCATCACGGGGTGCACCGTAGCTGTGTGTCATGACGTGAACGGTTTGCAAGGTGAGCTTGATGAGGGTCTTGTCGTTCAAGAAGTAGTGGAGGAAGGGAGCCTTGCCCTCGACTCGAGAGAGGAACTCGTTGGGCTGGAAAGCAGCGGTGGCCTTCTCGACGATCTCGGCGGGCTTGCCAGGAAGCTTGAAACGAGGCACAGCGACGGTGTAGTCACCGATCTTACCGGTACCAACAGCAGCAAGCGCAGCGTTGACATCAACACCGAGCGAGGACGAGACATGCTGAGCAATTGCTACACGAAAGATGTCGAGAGGGACACGCTTGAAGTCGGTGCCAGCAAGCTGGGGCATCTCGGGCAATTCCGAGAGGTAAGGAGCGCCGTTGAAAAAGGCCGGCGAGGGCACAAGAGCGATATTAGCGGAAGCCATGGTGGATGTGGAGAAGGGCGAATGTGTTAGACTTGAGCCTGGCGTGTATAGTTGAGTGTTCCGAGCGAGATGTCGCAAGGGTATAGCTGCTCGTGTTGCACCGAAGGTAGGAGCAAGGGGTGTGCTAAACGAGCGGACGAGGGTGCAAGCCAGACGTCGATTAGTGAATGCGGAAATGGTACGAGGGGGGCGCCGACGGGCGGAAAGAGGCGCGTTAAAGTGGTGGGGAACGAAGTTAAAGAGCCGACTTAGGTGTCCGGGGCACGAGTCAAACTTGTCCTAGGATATGAGGATGATGGTCGAGGAGAAAGCAGAGGTGCTAAGGTGACACAGTAGCTCGACTCGACTTGCAAGGCGGTCTGGTCTGACTCCAGCTTCTCATGATTTCTTCTTGACGGTGGCCAAAATTTAGCTACAACTCAACCCTTCTCTTGACAACTGTGCGTCAAAGCCGATTCTGACTCGATGCCCGATAAGCGATGGCTAGGGATTTACTTCACGTGACACACTGATTCTCGTACGCGTCCAAAGCACAGTGACCACAACACATCGATTAAGAGCCTTTGTTGCAAAAAGTACAGAAATTGTGGACACAAAAATCATGTCAGAATCAGAAAAAGAACAGAGAGCAGCATTCGCGCGCTGCATGTCGACAACAAACCAGGACAACCAGGACACAAAACCCTTTGCGGAGAGCAACTCCACAACACGAACGCAACACTGTGCCGCGTCGTACCGGAGACTATCTGTACGACCTCACCACCATCTCAGGGATTCGCAACTCTGCCATCTTAGATATACCCGGCCAATACCCTTGCGTCTCGTGATACCACCAGCGGCCAACTCCACCTTATCCTCCCCAAGTCCATCAGGCGTCTTCTCATCGACCCCTACCTCGCACGGAGCCACGGATCACTGTACACTCGCACAGACACCATGGTCGTACAAAGATCACCGCCACCAGTGCGCCGATCGCCACGCAAAGACCCGTCCGCATCAGAGGCATCGTTCTCATCCTTCAGCTCCCAAACATCACAAGCGAGAAGGATCGGAAAGCTTGCCTCCTCTTCAATCGCGTCACACATTGAACCATCTACACCTATGCAGCCCGCAGCTGTCTCTGACTTCCCCAGCTTGGACCAGATGGCAGCCGTTTCCAAAGAGCAACGTTCTGCATCCCGTCCCGCCAAACGAGCTGCTTTCGCCGCTGCCTTTCCTGCTACCAGCTCCAACCACGTACCTAGCTCGCTGCCGCGACCAGCAGCCCAAGTGTACCGAACACAGCCCAACGATGCTGATGAGAACCAGCGTCAGCAACGCGCGGCGCGCAGCTCCTTGACAAACGGTGCTATTCAGTGTGCTCGCCAACAAGCAGGCGATGAAACTCCACTCGGCGTATCCCAGGCCAGAGCGGCGCGTCAAGCTGCGATCGGCGCTGCGTCCAAACCAAACAGCTCTTTGCTTGCTGATGACAGTGGCGACTCCACTGCTCAGCTCGTACCCGGCCGTCGTGATGCTGCAACAGACTCAATTCTCGCCGACATTGACGTCGAGAATCCCAAAATACCCAGCCTCTCCCAACCTACGCCTGCTACAGCATCTGCAATTCAGGCATCTCAATCCAACAAAGTCGACACTGCTGCTGCTGACGTGTCCGCCTCGTCTCAGGCCTCCATCTTCGGAACAGGCAAGCGTCGCAACGGTGCAGACCAGCCCATTGGCGGGACAAGCGCCGGTACAGCGTACGACTTTAGCAAATACCTCGATGGCGAGCTCGATCCTTTTAATCGCGTATCCCGTGCCAATCCGCGTCGAGAGTCACGTCCATTGCCAGTCCAACAGATGCCTGCTGATGATGAAGACGAAGCAGAGATTTCGGGAGATACCACTGCTCGTGGAGCGCTCTCCGCTCCATCCAACGCAATCACAACCACTGCTCCTGTAGAATCAACACCTTTGATAAGCCGAGTCAAGGCTACTGCATCTGCGACACCACGTATGAGCCCTCACGCTAGCCCAAGCGTCTCCAGCCGTAAACTCGCCCACCTCTCATCTCTTTCCAATGGTCACGCCACACCAGCCGCCAGCAATGCAGTACAATCCGCAGTGGGCGATGCATCCACAGCGTCACTAACATCCCACAACCGCTTCGATCCTTCAGCGCGCACCGATCGCTTGCAGACAATGGAACTCGGTGAGCTGCGCAAGAAGCATGCTCTTCTCGCACGCGAACTCGCCGCCGCACAAGACGCGCTCGAATCAGCCAAGGAGGAGTCCGAAGGCTGGGCGTCCGAATGCACTGGTCTGCAGGAACAGCTGACCACGCTCAAGAGCAATCATCAGGCTGCCATGGCTCGTGAGGCCAGAGCACGTGCCGAACTGCAGGTGAGGTTGAGTCAGTACAAGATCGAGGCCGACGATCGTGCTTGGAAGCTTCTCGCGCAACGTCGACAAGCGTCTCTCATCGATGTGGCTCTTCAACATGCAAAGAATGAGGCAACCTACCACGAAGGACGCTACCACGCAACTGAGTCCGAGCTTGAAGGTCAAAAGGATGAACTGCGCATCCGACTCATGCTCGAACGAAAGCGTGCCGATCTGCTCTCCTTGCATGTCAAAGCGGCAATGCGAGACGGTGCTCGACTCAAAAAGAGACTCATAGCCAAAACCACTGCTTTCAACGAGCTTCAGAACGAGAACGAGAGGTTGGCGGAGGAGTTGGAAGAAGCACGTAGCTCTCGTCATGCAGGTGGAAAGGACGAAGCAGCAGCGCTCCGACAACAGCTCGAGGAAGCGCAAGTCGAGATCGAAACTTTGAACGAACGAGATGCGATGATGGCTGAGACGCGCAAGACTTGGAAAGCCGAACGCAAGCAATTGCTGGCACAGATCGAAGAGCTTTCCTCTGCACCAGCTTCGGCGCCTGTTTCGAAGGTTCAACAGCCAGTGCAAGTAGCAAGACCAGCCAAGGTTTCGAAACCTGTAGTCGCGTCGCAAATGCTACCTCCTTCATCTCCCGTTTACGCAAAGAAGAAGAGCCGACAGCCTATGCAAGGTGCATCCGAGCTTGGGCCTCCTTCGGAGGAAGACTACGATGATGGAGGCGCTATGGCCGCTCCTCCAGCCCGCAAAGCTACTACGGCAAAGAGCACTCTTCCACTCGTACCTTTTGCTCACATGTCTTCTAAAACAGCAGCGCCCAAGAAAGCGGAAAAGCCGGTCAAAGCTGTCTCAAGCTCTAAAGCGAAAGCTAGCAAGGATTGGCGAGCTATCACTGACTCTTCTGAGGAAGACTCTGATGACGGTCACAATCATCGTCGCCGCGGCCGCCGAGCAGGTAACGACTCAGACAGCGAGCAAGACTCTGACGACGGCAGAAGATCCAAGTCCAAATCAACCAAGAAGACCAACACGAAAAGCGCGAGCGCAGCCCGAACTAAACCCAGCCAAACCAAGAAACCCAAACCAGCACCCGCGATCGACTATAACGACCAAACAGCCGATCCTTCTGCAACCCCCGTCATCCGTTCCAACAAGCGCAACGTCCCACAGGCCGCTGGAAGTGAAGAGGACGAAGCTGCGGTCGACTCAAGTGTGCTTGGTGCCAAATTCGGACGCGATCGGACCAATTTTACTCTTGCGCCGAAGTCCAAAGTTGCAAAGACGAGCACAGCGGCAGCACAGGATGGACAGAAGAAGAAGAAACGCAAGCTGCTGGGCGGTGGCGGAGCTATGCAATGGGGTGCAGCTGGTGCGGGGGGTGAAGGTGCGGGACTGGCGCCTAACTTTGATATCCCGCTGGAGCTCAGTCCGATCAAAGGAGGTGCGTCGGGAGGACGAGGTGGTGGAGGTGCGGGAGCAGCGCTACTGGCTGGACTTGGAATGCCGACTCGCAATCCTTTCATGTGAGCACAAGCAGTTCTATCGAAGCAAGGGTACACCGCTTGAAGTTGGAGTCGCTCGAATGTGTCTTGAGTCTGTGGATCAATTTGTATGCGTAGAGGTGACGAAGGCTGAGGAGCCATCGTGAAAGAAGTTGCGATGTAGGGCGTAATGAGCAGGCAACTTGCTCACTCAAAACAATACCAGCATCTTTCAAAGACGAGTTTGAGATTGTCAGTTTCGAGAGCCCAGGTGGTGATTGAGTGACCGCTATCAGGCTTTCTAGAGCAGTCAAATTTCAGTGTCCTCTGCACCCAACGGACAGACCCAGTCGGACGCGTTCGGCAGGACGGAGACGTTTCGCGCCCGTGAGTGGCGCCCGCCTAGGGCTGTACCACGAGGTCAAGGAGCTGCTGCTTATATCGCGTGCTTGCAGAGATTCGTCACGCTCATCGCTGTTTCCTGTCACAATCAAGGCTGACCAGCATGCTTGAGGGAGGCGATGCCTCATACGTGCGTCTATTTGTCGGCTTTGATGTACCTACACGCCGCGTGGTAGAGCAGGATAGTTGGTTCAGCCGTCTGTCACTCCAAACTTGGGCGTTACTGTCCTTGATGTAGCCGAACTTTGTGCTTCTTGTGAGCACCTGATCAGTAGATCAGACAGCGTCCGTACCCGTGACCATATGGGTCAATTACAATAATGACGCCATTTCTTCTTGCATAGGAAGATCTTGGTATCTTGAGCGGTCTTCCGCTTAACTAGCTTGGTCCATTTAAGAAGAACGGTGAACGTTGTCACCGGAACTTGCCTCTGAAGAACTAACTTAGTTCTTCCGCATCGGCTTCTTCCAGCCACACGCCCGTGGTCAACGTAGCCCTCTATACCTCGATCTTGCTTAACAACACCATCTAGAAGACAGTCGTGCTTCTCGTCACGGCTCAAGCCACGCAGCTTTTCGCACCCTTCCACAACGCAAGAGCGGCGACAAAGGCAGACAAGCCGAACTTTGTCTACATCATCACCGATGATCAGGACTTTGCAACGGCGAACAGGCATGTCCTGCCTTACCTGGATCAGTGGTTCGCATCTTTCGGTACCAACTATACCAATTTCTACACGCCCATGTCGATATGCTGTCCTTCCCGTGTGGGCTTTCTTCGCAGTCAGCACGGTCATTCACACAATGTGACTAACGTAGTCCTTCCTCACGGCGGCTGGACCAGATTTGTCGCGCAGGGTTATCGAAAGGATTGGCTGCCTACTTGGTTGCAAGAAGCCGGCTACAAATGCAAATCGACTCTTAAGTTCATACAAATCGGGGCTTGACTCAAGAAGGTCCACTTTCTGGGAATCTTGTGGATCACGCGGTCGCCTGTAGTCTGACCAGGTCTAGTCTACAGCAGAGCTCTTTTCATCGGCTCTTGCATCAGATCGTGACAAACAAGTATATTCGCGAGTCTTGTGATGAAGAAACTACATTACTGACGACGGACGTTGAAGAACTCGTCAGGGTGCTGGAGGGCTGCAACGGCACGTCGCTGATGAGTGGTTAGGAAAGTCAAACCGACCTGGTAACTAGAGTTCATCCAGCCGAAGCCTTCGCGAGGAACACACTTGAAGTCGATACCCTGGTTTCCGTACTCGGCATCGACCATGTGAGAGAGGTTGACAGCGTCAAACTTCTCTGGCACGGTGCCATTGAAGTCGACAAAGGCGAGAGTCATCATGTAGAGCCATCGGTAGGCAAGGCGACGAGCCTCTTCTAGATAGCCATAACGCTCGAGACCGACCCAGGCGAGAACGTTGTGTGGCGGCCAAGCATAGGGGTAGTCCCACTGTCGGTTGGGACGATCAATCGAGATCTTTCCACGAGAGTTTTCGGTACCGGAGACGAGACCACCTTGCTCCTCGAATCGCTTGAGGGATTTTTGCACAAGCTTGGCGGCCTGGTCCTCGCTGGCCATACCTGCCCACATAGCCCAGAAGGCAGTGACACTTTCATAGACGATAGGCTCCTCGAGTCGAGTGTCATAGTCAAAGTAGAGACCCATGCCGTCATTCCAGAGGTACTTATCGACCTGCGCCTTGCGGTGGGCAGCACGTGCGAACCATTCGGCGCTGGTCTGCGGCGTCTCGATGGAGCGCGAAGGCGTGGCGGGACCCTTTCCGTCCTTGAGGAGCGAAGGAGGAAGGGGACCGAAGAGAGGGAAGTCATCCTCGAGCTCGAGACGGTCGTCAAACACTTCGCGAATGGCGGTGGCGATGTCGATCTCGTACTTGTAGAGGAGGGCGTTGAGGTCGATGGTGGCGAGGTCGGCGCACTTGTGCTCGAAGCGGTAGGTGGTGTCGTGGCCAGACTCACGCACGGCTCGGTCGTGCATGAAGTAGATGTCGAGTTCGGGCTCCTTGATCTCACCGTGATTATACTTGCGGGTGAACTCGTTGACACTGCAGCC
The DNA here is from genome assembly GCA_928865425.1 of Ustilago cynodontis. NCBI lineage: Eukaryota > Fungi > Basidiomycota > Ustilaginomycetes > Ustilaginales > Ustilaginaceae > Ustilago > Ustilago cynodontis. Next base: position 120,811 of record CAKMXY010000006.1, on the reverse strand, counting down.
GTGCTTGGCGGCATAGGGACGGAGGATGTGAGTGAAGTGGGACGCTTCAGTCTCGGGCGGCACACCTAGACCCTCGGGCCTGTATCGACTGAGCCAAGTCTTTTCGTCGAAACGAGGCTTGCTCATCCACACAGTGTGATACTCCTTGATGGCAGCCTGAATCGCCTTGCGAAGCCACTCCTTGTTGTCAGCTTCGTTGGCAGGGTCAAGCCGCGAGTAGACTTGGAGCGCCATGTCGGTAAGGAAAGGTGGCTGTGCACGCATGAGGTAGTAGGTACGGTTACCGTTGAGGATCTTGCCGTAGTGCTTGATTTCAAAGATGAAATGGTCGACGGTGCCCTTTGCAAGATCGATCATGTTGTCGACGACGAGACCGAGCGAGATGAAGTAGCTGTCCCAATTGTAGAGCTCGTTGAAACGGGCACCTGGCACGACAAAGGGAATGCCTTTGAGACCGCGCTTTTCGCCAGTGGTAGGATCGATGTCGTCGCGCATGGCGAGGGCGAGCAGACCGGGACGATCGTTGAGGTCTCGTGTGTACTCTGCGGTGATCTTTTGGGGAAGCGACTCTACGGTGAGGTTGAGGGAAGGACGCTCCTCGGCCACCTTTTGGTAGTAGCGGAGCATTTCGGTCTCGGAAGCAGGGACGTAGATGCGAGGATTCTGAGATTTGCTGCGATTCTTGGGGTCAGAGAGAATGGCATCGAGACCGTCGCCATCGATACGACGGGTGAGGTTGTGCCAGAAGGTTTGACTGATCATGCGCGAGAGTCGATCGACTGGGTTCTCGGTGAGGCGAGCCTCGTCAAGGACGATGCGCTTGCGGCCGTGTTCGCGAGCAAGAGCAAGCTCCTGAAGGAGGTTGGAAAGCATGTAGGTACCTCGAATGTCGAAACCTTTGTATCCGTTACTGGTGGCCGTTCCAAGAGTGAGAACCTTGGGACCACTGTCTGTAATGCAGATCTGGAAGTTGCCGTCCGTGTCTTCTTGCTCGAGCACGAGACGCATGGTCTCTTCGACGTCGACGATGAAGCGACGCGGTGCTTCCTGAACGGCATCGTGACTCATTCGTCGAGAGAGGATGACGGGATCATCGTTCATCTTTTGAGGACGACGCTTCTGCTGACCCATACTGTAGGTACGCACAACGCCGCGTGCACGTTGAAGAATGCGCTGCTTGTCTTCGTCGGAGCCATCGGCGTGATGGTCAAAGGCTCTGTCAAATGTAGAAGCTTTTCCAAGACTTCCGGGGAGGAGAGCGGCCTTGTCTTGGTCCTCACCGTAGGCCTTGTCCGGGTCGGGAAGATCGCCGCTGGGAGGAGTGTACTTGGCACCGCCGACGATTCCAAGAGCGCCAGGGATGGTGGTAGCGCCTGGACGGGGGCCACCTTCGGCTCGTGGTGTGATGGCACCATTGCTGCCACTGCCTGATGGCGCATTAGCAATGCGTAGGCCAGCAAGATCGGGGTGATCGTCGGATACGGCGCTGTTGCTCATGCTAAGCTTGCGCATGTGCTGTGCGAGTGACCGGAGCTGAGCGCGCTCGTCGTTGGAGACATTGTTGTCCTCGTCATAGTATCCGGGTGTATCCTGGTTCTTGGTAAAAGGGTTGGACGCACGACGAGTGAACTTTGCTTGCTGTTGGTCGCTGGACGACATCTCGTCAGAAGCCCTTTACCTTCTGAGCAGAGTTGGACGTGGGGAACACAACTGGACAGTGAGTTGTAAGACGAGCACGACCGGACGAGCACCTGGCGGGAGGTGGCTGAGTTGCTCGACCAGGATCGAAGCGTAGGTAGGGTGACAATCAGGGGTATCAACGGGCTGTCTTCCGATAGCTCTTTGAGATCAAGTCTAGCAAGGAATGTGTTGGTTGAGAGAGGAGCGAGATGAGACAAAAGTTTGAGAGGGAGAGGGAGACAAGGTCTTGGTTGCCTTGATAAGGCAGAGTGACTGTGCGTATCGAGAACAAGCTTTTTTTTTTTTTTTTTCGGACACTCCGTGTTTCGAGCGTGGCGCAGATTTACGTCAGTGCACCCCGCCTTGAACGCACCTGCATAGTCACCGCACAGCTCCAGTGCTGTACAGTAAAATGACTGCAAATTGGCTGGAAGCGAAGAGCAAATTCGAGCATTCCGCAGTCTTGGCTGCACGTTCGGGCCATCCGCTTGATTTCTCTTGCTTTCCTCTTGTGATGCTGTGGTGGCCAGGTTCGTGGTACATACTCCTTTCATTAGGTAGGACGTGCTTGGACGTTATCGATGGCGCTCAGATGCCTTCATTCCCTTTGCCACGAGACAAGACAACGATTGTATTGCCGGATGGCAAAGGTTCACTGCAATAGCGCTGCAGGATGGAAGAGCAGCAAGGAACAAGAAGAAAAAGATCCACCGAGCTTCGACCAGGATCAACTCCGCAAACGCAACTTCATGCCCGACCCCGCATTTCCCTCGCTCGACCTCAAACAACTTCTCGCTCGAACGAAAGTTGGTCAACAGCATTGTGAACGCACTTCTCTGTCTTTACTCTGATATTCGACAGGTACAATTCTTGTTCTCCTATAAGGACTCCGCCTGCAAACGGAGGAGGTTTTTGCTCTTCCCGCTCAGCGACGGAGCTGACATTCAGATCATATGTTGCAACATAGCCACAGATTGGTCAATCTGTGAAGCTCTCCGATGGGCAAAGGAGTGAGCTGCCGTGAACAATTTGCGGGAGCTTCGAAAGAATAATTTGCTGCAGAGGATGTGTGAGTCACTGCCGGAGTATCTCATTGCTCAATCCCTTTCTTCAGGAGAAGTGTCACAAACAGAACATTATGCATACCCGATGGTCGTTGTGAACTGTACTCTTTAAGTTATAAACATGTTTAGAGAAGTAGTCACATCAGAGCTTGTGTGTTTGGGTTGCCTCAGGAGGAGGTCCGCCTTGTTCGCAAATGCGTCGCATGTCACGCAGCGTTTCCACCAGGCACTTGGAGAAGTTGGTCGTCGCGCCGTTCTTCGACTCGATACCAAACTTGAGCAGCTGTGCACCAGCGAGGTAGTTGATACCGTACGACTCGGATGGGTAGCCGGTACCAAAGCCAGTTCCTGCAAATCGGTCGCCAGCACTCAAGCCACTGGTACTCAAGCGCCAGGACTGCGACTCGCCAAACAATGGGTCAGAAAAGACAGCAGGTGCTTCGCCGTCCTCGGCGCGCATCAGCAAGCGCAACCCAGTCATGTGGCGATCGATACCCTTGCCTGTCGAGCTCTCGCGAGTCTGTGTGTTGTGAGACTTGGTCGCTGCTGTCAACAGGGCGTACAACGTCTTTGCGTCCTTGCCTTCACGAACGCCCCGCACAAAGTCGTAAGCTTCATCGCTGAACGATCGGATCACATCCGTGCGTCCATGCTTGAACAAACGAGTTGACGCCGTCTCGTAGGTCGAAACTTGCTGTCCGTGGGCCTTGGCGTAGGCAAGCTGAAGAGCCATCTGCAAGTATGCGTCCGGGCTGTGCTTGCCAACCTTCTTGATCCAGTCAGCTCCGTACTCGTCGTACCAAAGCGTGCGAATGTCAGACTCCTTGGCTGCTTGCAGTGCGGCATCCTCAGACTGCTTGATAGACTGCTGCGTTGATTCATCCACAGCCCACTCAAGCTTCTTCCATCCTGCCGACTCACTGGGCGAGCTCACCTCAGCGGGTAAGGTCGAGCCAGGAGGAGGGCATGGCTCAGCGGCCGCATAGTCGCAGAGGATACTCGGGATCAGAGCATCGCAGGGAGAGTGTTCACCCATAATACCTGCACGTCCGTTGGGCTCGACAATGATGGAAAGCGCCTTGTCGAACCATCGGTTGTGTCCTCCTCGTCCAGCACCACTGCAATTGCGTGCCAGCGCATCTACCCAGACCGGAGTCGATTCGTGCGCTGGCGCAGGGTGTTCTGGAGAAAGTGCCAAGATGCTCGAATCCAACGAGACGCAGAGCAAGCTGTCCTCGATCGAGTTGATGCTCTTGCGGTTGACCGGCGATACGCTCAACAAGTGTTCTCGTGTCTTTGTCCAAGTGTCTCGGTTGTCAGAGCTGAGCACACCCACGCCGGCGCCGTCACCCTTCTTGGCATCGGCAACAATGTCCCAGAGCGCCTTTTCAATCGAGTCGACGCCAAGCAGCGAGCCGTCCTTGCGCAGCACTTCGAGCTCGTAATAGTTGTCACGTGCAATGACCGTAATGTGTCGCGCCTTGGCCGGGTGCGGTGTAGCTGTGTTCCAGTCGTGGGGTAGCGCAGGGATACGCGTGATGCCATACAGTCTGCGAGCGGGACGGTTGAACCAACGGCCTGATGATCAGTCAAATGTTCGAACGAAGGAAGAAGGAAAAGGGGAAGAGGTCAGCATGCTGCTCGACACTCACCGTGTGTACTGGTGCATGCAGAACGCACCCGCTCGCGAGGAATCGGGCATGATGTCCTCGCTGCACGGGTACAAGTTAGTATCGGGGGAAGGCAGGAAGGCAAAGAGCGAAGAGGAGATGATGGTCAGCAAAACCTTCGAGATACCTGGGAAGCCTTTGCTCTTGTGGCTACTTACTCGTCAAGACGCTTCTTGAACTGAAGGAAGCGCGAAGTGAGCCAAGCAGCACGACGGATGCCCCAGGCAGCGTCGTCCCAGGTCTGAGATCCAAGGCCGAGAATGGGATAAGCATCGTGACCGCGTTGCTCGAACACTTCAGCGGGCATGTTCTTGTCCGGAGTGAACATGAGCCACCAGTTGCTGTTGATCATGAGTGGCACGCGCCATTCATGATACGCTTTTTGCAGCCACCATCGGTCATCGAGCCAGTTGTTGTCGGTGGTGCGGTCCACGTCAATGAGCCTCTGCTGCAGCTTGTGGCCAAGACCACCCTGAGCAAGGAAGTCCTGGACCCATTGCTTTCGCTTTGCGAGCTCCTTCTCTGCCGTGCTTCCTTCCAGCTTGCCCTGCTCTTCGAGCTGACGAAGGAAAGGCGAAAGCGATTTGAGGTACTTGTCGAATGTCTGTTCCAGAGTCGGTACAGGAAGACGAGGCAGATTCCTCTGTTGGCTGAAGGTTTTCGGCTGAGCGCCCGGTGTTCCGCGCCAAGGTGTGAGCGCGAACATGGCTGGCGATGATGTGGAGAAGTTGCGAGGCGAAGATGCGAGTCGAGGAGCGGCTACGTTGGCGCGCTCAAGCGGTGTTCGGATGGATGTGAGGCGGGCAGTTGTGAGAAGCTGAGCCATACATCAACGTGATCAATCACAGAAAGGTCGAGACAAGATAGTCAGTCGTAAAATTCGAAGGTGAAAGACAATTGCAAGTAACGCTGCACTTACCTCCAAACCCTTGCGTTGCCTGCTTAGCAACATCAATACGATCGTCTCGACGGTGCTCGAGAGCGGATGTCGAAAGTCGCGAAGGTAGGTGATGGTCTTGGGTGATGTGTTTGAGCGCCAAATAGGGCGATGGAGGACCCGAAAGAAGGGAGGAGGAGGGGGAGGATGAAGGGAGAGGGCACTTTACCAAGTCAAGTTCGCGGATCTTCGTTCGGTTGTTTGTGAAAGGCAGCCGGAGAGCAACACTTTGCGGGGTTTGTGCGCTGGAGAGGAGGCAGTGCGGAGCAGAGATGTTGCGGCAGACAGAGAGGAGGAGCTGAAAAAGGAGGGTGGTGCGGAAACAGTGCGGCAGAAGATAACTTAGAGCTAGGGTATCGATGCGATGGAGAAGGAGAGAGAAAGGTCACGGGGTTGCATACAGTACTGCAGCGCTTGCTTGCTCGCTCGCGCAGTGAACGTGAAAACGGATGGACCGGCGCCAACAAAGTACGTCCAGTTAGCCCGGCTCCTCTCACTGCCGGTCGCCGAATGGTTGTTGCAGGGTGCCGTTTGCAACAAAGCTCAACATTGTTCTTGTATCGCATCGCATCTGCTTGTCTTCGGGACGAAATGCCAACCACTCTCACCACACTTGGTTGTCGGACTGTGGCCGGACTGTGGCCGCGTCATGTGCTCATCTTCATAACATCTTCAGAGAGGCTGGTACCACCTCTTTGGCGAGACACAAACATTCTCTGCACCTAAGCGAGCGCGGGCAAGGCATGGAAGACAGGAGGAGATCATGATGCGTGAAGCCATGTTTCAACGCCATACCGATGTCCCATTGGCAATAATAATCACATGTTAGACCTCTTCGAGCTGCAGGTTTTACTTCAAAGATCGTCGCAGCCCGTTCGCAGAGAGTTCAGGCATACTGTATCTTTTTGTACAGCTCAGAGGATTCGCCGAAATGAACACAAAGTTCGAGACACCTGTTGCACTGCAGCGCCGCTGCCAAACGGAACTTCTGTTTTTGCAGCCCTTGTCATACCGCCTTCCTTTTGCCGACCAAACGTCCCCCAGTGCAGCCGCTTTCGGATCCCATGCGGACTGCACACACCCTTGTAGATCGTATACAGCTTTCTTCTATTTGGTTACCACCATTGTCATTCCGCTTGCCGTCGGCCCCGAGAGGGGCTCGACATATGATCTAACAAATAAACGATACAGAGAAGATTAGCATTACCTTAGAAGATAGATGGTGCAAAATCGTTCAGAAGAGCAGCTTTCTTCGGAAAGCAACTATGTTTTTACTCCTCAAAGGTGTCATCTTGAGCATAATGTTGCGATGGCGAGCAAAGCAGTTCCCGTTTCGGATGGGGAACAAAAATTTCTGGAAGGCTAGACAACGTCGGGAAGTTACTATCATTTTTTCCAAGATCGCGTGGGAATGCGAGGTCTAACACTTGCATTAATTTTTATGAACATGCAAGGGTTCAAAAGAACAAGACAGCTGCGAAGGAAGTCCTTCCGACACACTCGACAACCATCACGACTCGGTCTGCCAACACCAATCCCGGATGAGTGCAGACCGAGGCAGCGATGCTGCTCGAAAGGACAGACCAGTGACGGTCCAGGCGCCGCGCTTCTCCTCCTATACCCCATCTGCTTCCACTTCGACAAATAGCCTTCGACGTCACCACTCCGACGGAAACCCTTCAAAGCCCTCTTCATCACGGAAGAGGTCTTCTTCTACTCATGAGCTCGACTCGAAGAAGAAGCGCAAAACACGCCGCCACAAACGGTCACGCAGACAGCGCGACCACGCCGACCACAGCGACCCTGACAAGCACCGTGGTCCGCTGCAATGCGGCTCCTGCTCGCCAACCCTTTCCGCTGCCAAAGCTCCACAGCAGAATGCAGGCGACGACGCCTCCTCTCCGACTCACACCTTTGATCGGAATCTTTTCTTCACCGACACCAGAGGTGATTCTGATGCTCTGATTTACGGACCAGATCAGTCCAAGATTCCCAAGGCTCACCGAGCATCCCGCTTGCAGCCCTTGGGGTCTTTGAACGATGGACTTGTGTCCGTGCCAACCCAATGGAAAGCCAAGCCTACAGATGCCGAGATTGCAAAAAAACCTGCTGAGCCATCGGCTATGGACCAGCTCAAACGTCTATCAGAGGGCCGAAGGGCGGGAATGCAAGATTTGCCCATAGAGCTTCTCTGCAAGATTCTGGTGCTATCTCGCTCGTCAAGCTTTCCGGTGTCTTGTCAGCATTTTCGAAAAGCATGTCATCAAGCCAGTGTTGAGCAGAAGGTTGACTTCGTGCTGGGCAGGTGGGTGGATTCCTTCATGACTTTCACGTTCAAACATCTGTGTCAAGCCAAGCACAAGTCTTGCAGGAGATTGGCTAGTCGCCTTGGCTCTCTTTATAAAGATCGGGATCCTTCATGGTTCGACTTTTTCAGTGCGATATCCGCCACTGACTGCATGACCGACAACATCCGCACAGCAAACCTTGATGTTGTGACGTTCGCAGCCGAGATTGGGATTTGCTCTACAACCGTTCTCGACCGCATAGTTAGAGAAGCATCCGCTTCTTCGCTCCCGCGTGCTTTTCTCGCCAGATCAAATCACTCCTCCAGATCTTCCCTATTGCCACAACTACCCAAAAGAATCTTCCGGCGCATCGATGATACGAACGTTGGCATCAAACCTTCACTGGAGCAATCGCCGCGAGAGAGCTCAGCTCCTGGTCAAGTTCGACCGATCAAGCGCAATCATCCCCATGATGGCGAGGAGGCGTCTACTGACGACAGCCCAATGCCCAGCCCGGATGATCTGCAGTTCATGTTTGCGATGCTGATTCAGTACAATGCTGACCCGTCTTCGCATCAGGGCTTTCCGCTCGCTATGGCTGTCCATCGTCGGTCTCACACCCTTGTCCATCTACTACTCCTCTTTGGCGCGGATCCCGCCCGCAAAGAAGGTCTAGCCGTGCAGATTGCGATACGCAACGGTTCCCTTGACATACTGCGCCTCCTCGTTTCAGGGCCCTGTCTCGACGCTGATACAGCACAGATGCAGTTTCACCTCATTCCCGCAGGCTACGCCCTTCCACAGCAGCTAGGCTCGCCACCTTTCCAGCTGGATCAATCCCATCTGCGTCTTGCCATCCAATCTCGCCAATGGAGCGTTGTCGACTTCATTTGGCATGACCGCAAAGTTTCTCCAGACATTGCCTGTTTGCGTCTGATCGAAAAACTCAGGCAATAGTATGCCCGTTCGTGTTGTGTGTTCCTTTCATCTGTATTCTACACTCATTCATTTGCATCAATTCTACTCATCAGCCGAGACAAGATTGAGCGGAAAGCATCCTCGCTCGACGTGTTCTTGTCAGCATCATCGAGCATGCGATTACCGTTTTCTATCGAAATCAATCAAACCCAAACGCTGGTCTAGCGAAGATGAAGAATATAGCGCGCACTTTCCATTCTCAAACCTCCACTTTTGTGAAGTCTAACATCTTGTGTGTCGGAGCTTACGGCCGGTAGGAAGAAAAGGGTGCACATCACGTGAAATTCCTTGCTCTGTCGTCCCAGTCACAGACTGCAGAAGACACTTCTTCGGACTGCGCAAAAAACGAAAGTCGAATTGATGTGCTGCTCACTTCCGTTCTGCAGCAGCATTCGGGTCCCTTTGAGTCACAACCATCGCCGTTTCTCCAGATCTTGACCTCACTTCTCGACCTTTCCGTCATCCCAAGGTCGTTCGGTCTGTCTCGTATCTAATAGGACGACGCAGAGCCCGACTTTGCAAGTCAATTCGATTCGCTATCGCAAACACGTCCGAGCATATCTCGACTACAACACTCGTCCGTTCAGTTTTCCCCATTATTCACCCCCGAACAATAAGCCAGAATGCGTTTCTACAAGAAGGAATTGCCAGATGTTGAAGAGGTGGTCATGTGCCAGGTGCAGCAGATCGCCGAGATGGGTGCATATGTCAAGCTGCTCGAGTACGACGGTGCCGAAGGAATGATTCTGCTTTCCGAACTTTCAAGACGTCGTATCCGATCGATTCAGAAGCTCATTCGTGTCGGCAGGAATGAAGTTGTCGTTGTGTTGCGTGTAGATAAGGAGAAGGGATACATCGATCTTTCCAAGCGTCGTGTTTCACCCGAGGACGTAATCAAGTGCGAGGAGCAGTTCAACAAGTCCAAGGCAGTGCACAGCATCATCGCCCACGTTTCCGGCAAGCTCAACCGCGAAATTGAGGAGCTATACGAGGCTATTGTTTTCCCATTGCACGACAAGTACGGTCACGCCTTTGACGCATTCAAGCTTGCTATTCTCGACACGGACAAGACTTTCGAAGGACTTCAGATGGATGACCAAGTACGCAAGGAGTTGCAAGCCAACATTGCGCGAAGAATGACACCGCAGCCCGTCAAGATCCGTGCCGACGTGGAAGTCACCTGCTTCGGCTACGAAGGTATTGACGCCGTCAAGACAGCTCTTCGCGCAGGTGAGGCTGTCTCCACCGAGCAGATCCCCATCAAGATTAAGCTTGTCGCACCACCACTTTACGTTCTCCTCGCCAACTCGACCGACAAGGTCGGCGGTATTGCATTGATGGAGCAGGCGCTAGAGAAGATCGCCGAGAGTATCCGTTCCGCCGGTGGTGAAATCAACATTAAGATGAAGCCCAAGACCGTTTCCGAAACTGAAGACCAAGAACTTGAGCAGCTCATGGCGCGTGTCGAGAAGGAGAATGCAGAGGTCGAGGGAGACGAGGACTCGGAAGGCGACGAGTAAGGGTCGTATCATGTATCAGTATATCGCACACGCACACGTTCCGCTCGACTTCGCTCAAGCTTTCCGTTTTCGCGATCAGCACCATGCGAGCGAACCAAAACTCAATTGCATAAGACTTCTGAGATCCCCAAAGTATGTGCGTTTCTAGTGCCGCTGTCTTCTACGCCGGTTCATCCTTGACGTGAGAAGGGAGATCGTGGTCGTCGTCGTCGTCGTCTGCTTCGCGCCTGCGCCTACCCTTCCCCGTGTTTTCTCTTGCACACTTTCTAGCCGGCGCTGCGCCCTCCGCTTCCTGCGATTGAGCATGAAGGTTGCGAATGTCTCGCATCTGCTCCAGTTCCTTCCCCTGCCGACGAGTTGGGGTTAGGCAAGATCGAGCGGAGCCTAACACCAACTTCGCGCTTTTGAGAAAGCGTGTATGCGCAGAAAGCGTGTCGATCCGCTCGGCCAATTCGCCCGTCTGCCTGCCGCCTGCCGGAATAAGCGAGCACTACTTTTTCTCAGATCAGTCAGGGTCAGGCAAATGCAGCTAGCTTTTGCTGACTTCATTCTGACATCTGGCTCGACCGCTCGAAGCTTCTTGCTTCAACAACATCACATCCTCGCTCTATCATCGAACCTTTCGCCAACGAGGATGTTGCTCGAACGCTGAGCAAAGGTTCTGCGATGACCCAATCCGATCAAGCCGAGCAGGCTGGTGCTGCTGCTGCTGCTCCTTCTTCAGTATCGGCGGATGGGCCGAAGACTCACTCAGCATCGGTCGATCCGACAGCCTCGCAAGCGCCTGCACCGTCTCCATCGACTACGATCAACCATGCCAACTTGATCCTAACCGCACTCACTGCTGGATTGGGTCTCGCTCTGCTCACCAGTGGACTGTGGAATGCTCTGCTTGTCTTGGCGGTGTCTTTGCTGCTCGTCTGCAACCCTTGGGTGCGCACATTGCTAGAGCTGCCCAGCACCGACGGCAAGCGCAGCCTCAGCCCCTTTGACCCTGCTCGATACCTTCTCTCCTATACTACGCCGGATCAAAAGGACACATCCCAGGATGGCGACGATGACCAGTTCACAGCCAGCACGGACGATGACCTTCTCTTACAGAGCGATCAGCTTCTTGCACTGACAGTGATGCCTGATGCGCTCCGCGAGAGCAGTCAGACCATGATACGCTTTGTTGTCCGAGACTTTGTTCAAGGATGGTATGACAACCTGACCTTCGCTCATCCAAACTTCCCCATCTCTGCCGAGGCCAACATCTCTCACACTGCCGTTAGCATCTATCTTCGATCGCGCCAGCTCAAACCTGCCAATACTGCTGCAGAGATCTTGCTCACTATCCAAAGCGTGCTGCTTTCTTCGCTTCGCAGACGACGCGCCTCCACCCAATACGCTTCGTCCGCGGCCTCGTCGGCGCGCTCCACTTGGCCCAGTACGGCCGCTCGCGTCGATGCTTTGAGGAAAGCCGTGCGCAAGCTTCTCTCACGCAATCTCGCTCACGCCGAGCGCTCGAGCCCTATTGTTATGCTGCTCCTTACCGAGATCTTGTCCAAGCAGGCGTGGCAGGTCGTGCAGAACATTGGCGACCCCGATTTTATCAATCAAAAGATCGTAGAGTGGGCCGAACCCGCTTCCGAAACCAGCCTGGAGGGACAAGCAATCTCGCCAGCCGAACTGGAACGTCTCAAGTCGCTCGACACTGCTGCACTGGACAACCAAGCTACAGAAGCCTTACGGCCTCGACTCGCCACGAATGACCAGCCATTTCCAATAGAACACACCAATCCTTTGCCATCGGCTCCCGCGTCACAACAACGACAACCTTCCTCCAACGCTCAATCTGCTGCGCCTTCTAGAGCCGTGGCGGATCCTCGCGCCGCGTACGTACCTGCACCGCGAAATGCTATCGGCTCATCAGATCGACCGCGAGAGCGCGTCACGCCTCCACGCAAGTCCAACAACACAGGTCCACTATCGGCGCTCGGTGGATTCGCTACCGGAGCACTCGGTGCTTTAGCAGACGCGGCAGAGAGGGCAGTGGATGTGGTTGGCGGCACAGTGGACGAGTTTGGCAATCTTCTGATGGTCCCAGCCGATCCGTCAGCGCGGACTCCGAACGGTGCAAGCAACATTGCCAACGCTAGTGGTACTACTTCCCCTCGAAGACGACATGCACTTCTTGCCGAGAGGGAGCAAGACGAAGTCGCCCACGGCAATGCCTCTCGGAGTCACAACGTCTCTGGCCAGATGCCGGACAGCTCGGCGCCCGCATATCACCTCGACAGGCCCTCAGTCGTTGAGGAGCCACCCCTTCCTGCCTCGCTTCGACAGAGTCTTCGGGACAACGTTCAGCACTCCCACCAGGCACCCGAGAACACGGCGAACGTGCCTCCCATTTCCAGCAGCACATCGGTCAACAGCAACAATGCACAAGCGTTCGACATCCCAGACACGCCCGAACGGCATTCGATGGAAGCGCCCTCGATCGTCGCCCCGGCCCCCGTCTCCGCTGCGCTCAACTTGGCCGGCCGAGACAGCTTCTCTATAGACGAGAGCCAAGAGGATGAGGAGGCCTCCCTCACAGCTATGCACGACCTTCTTTCTGATCGCACATCCTCCGCCTACGAAGCATTCGAAAACTTCCTCGAGCAGCCCAACAACCGCTTTTGTGCGCCCAACGAGGGCGAGTCGCTTCTCCGGCTCCATACCCAGCTCAATACGCTCGCTAGCATCATGGAGTTCGCAACACTCGACGAGCAGACTTTCCGCGCTGATGCTAGTACGATCTTGAGCAAGGCTTTGGAACAGTTGCCGAGCACGCTGCCGCCAACACACGATGGACAGCAGCCGGTGCTAGTAAGAAGAAGCGCGCAGCAGGTGTTGACGAACCTCGAGTGGTGTGCCAACATGGACGTCGTCGAGCCGCTCAGGGAGAACATCATCGCGAGGTTAGTGCAGCTGTACAACGCCTATGTCGCAAGCAGCGGTCAGCAGCAAACCACTTCGAGCCAACCGCAGAGCGCGCAGTCGAGTCCTAGCAAGACTAGGTTCGCGGCAGCGTTGCCGAGGACGGACTCACCCGAGCCAAATCAGCTTCGCGCTTTCCTGGACCGCGAGAACCGACCCAGCTTCTCAAGTACGGACTCGGAACGACAGACTTTACGCTACGAACCTCGAAGAAAGACGACAGCCCCTACTCCAGGGGTCACGTCGCTGCAGCCAGGTGCACAGACACCACCCTGTGCTCCTTCGGTCCCCGGACCGGGTGGAGCTCCTGTCATGGGTCCACCTGCCGGTCCGTCAAGACCCATGTCGGTACCTCCTCGGGTACCATCGGCGCCACCGAGGGCGCAGCAGATGGTGTTGCCGGGAGCAGCTTCTTCATCGCCTCCCCGTGCGCAAAGGAGCAGCACCGACTTGTCCCCCATTCAGGCAGCAACTCGACCCAGCATGGACGGCTCTCGCAGTTCCGCACCGACTAGCACCGTCATCAGCGTTACCGACATCAGTGCCAACGCAGAGACCACTAGGTCGGTCGACTTGCGTACGTTCGAGGTCATGATCTCGGTTGAGGGTGTTGCTGATGCGACTGGCTCAATCACGAGTCCAGATGGCTTTGTGCTTGTTAGGCGATGGCACGAATTTGAGCAAATGGATATCGAGATCCAGCGCCAACCACGATCAAGCAATCCTTTGCCGCGCTTGCCGACCGTCAAGGGAAGAAGGAGTCCAGAGGCCTGTCGCATGCTGGAAGCATACGTGTATGATCTGCTGCTGCCAGCTAACAGGGCTCAATTGGCGAATGTACCTGGTGCGACGAGGTTCTTTGACAGGACAAGAGCCGGTGCATCAGCGGAGGATTTGAGGAGGAAGGGGGGTCCAGGGGCTTTCCTCGGTGGGATCGGAAAAGGTATTGTCAGCGGAGTGGGCATGGTAGGCAAACAGGCAGCCAAAGCGGGTGGTACAGGAGTGCAGGTGCTGTCTAATTCCGCCAGTATGCGGAACGGAGGTGGAGACGCAAGTGCGGATGGGTTGTCGCCGCTCCGCTCCGGGTCGGCATCAGATGCAGCGGTGCGGGCGCCAGAGGCAATGACATCTCGCTTTGTACCAAGCTCACCCGTTGTCGATTCTGCTTCCAGCACCACTTCAGCATTTGTCTCCCGCACCAATTCACCTTCCCCCTCGCCATCTCGTCGGCCACGCGACGGCGCCACCACCGGTCATCTCCCCTCCAGTGGCACCATGCACTCGACTCGGACAGCATCTGAGCTCTCTGCGCGTCACCTAGACATGCTTCTATCCTCCATCTTCGCAGTCGCTGACGAAGCTTTCAACCTTCAAGGCGGTTGGACCCTCCGTCGTGGTATGCTCCGTGTCCTCGAGCAAATCGTCCGTACCACCTATGCGTCCTCCATCATTGCTGGTTTCAACAACTCTGCTGCAGGACTGAACGTGGATAACTTTGCCAAATGGATTGCGGCGCTCACAGAAACTATGTGGCCAGGCGGACGGAGGTGGGGCTCAGAGATAGGTACTCCGGACGAGAAGAAAGAACGGACAGAAGAGGAGAAGCAGAGGACAGCCGAGAAGGCGAGAGAGATTGTCGTCTCATATGCTCCGGCACAGGCAGGATATCTTTTGGGACCAGGTGGAAAAGTGGCGTGTGTCAAAGCCCTTGCGGAAGTGCACGCGACGCTGATGGATCCCATCACGGCATGCGATTTGGGCTTGACAGTCGTCTTGAAGGCACTAGATATGGCTAGTCGTTGATGTGATCTATCTTATCGTGCACAATCTAGACTCACCACAGGAGACAAAGCTGTGTGAAAATGATGCGGTGCAGTATGCGATAAAATTACAATGTTGAGTGCGGAAGCTTCAAAGTTCTCCAGGAAGCTTCTGTGACCAATGTGCTGCGAACCAATCCTTCATGATCTGGTTCAATTTCTTTGTTCCGTCTTCTGACTCCTTAATGTCATCGTTGAGGCAGACGTAAGTCGTTGGCGCCTCCGTGTCTAGTGTCTTGTCTACCGCCTCCAGCTGCTTAGGGAGACGGGAAGCATATTCGACCTTGTAGAAAGTAGATGGAGTTGAGCCAAGGACGTATTGATATCGCTGAATCAATCTTGTGCACCACGTCCGCAGCGAAAGTTCCTTTGTGCCTTGGGAGTGAGAAAGAATAGAGGAAAGCGAGAAGTCGGTTTCCCTCCAGCTCTCGGTGAGAGGCAGGTGGGCGCGCGATCCGATGTTGTCGAAGTTGGTTGGGACACGAAGAGATGCCGTCGAAGGAGGAAGGAAAGCCGAGATACCGGATCGACCCGATGCGTTCAAGAGAGCCGCGACGATGCAGTCTCCACACTTGGCTGACGTAGAAGGTGCGAAAGCGATGTGTTTGAAGAATGCATCTGCGGTTTCTCCGTCCTCCTGCGGAGCAAAGCACTTGTTGTACGATAGGCTGCAAACCTTCGGTGACTCGTCTCCAGAGAATGGCAGCCACGACCGGGCATGCTTGCGCGTCTGCGCGGTGCCTTCGCTGAGGTCAGGGTAGCCATTACGACTTCGCTGCCAAGGCCAAGTCCAATCAAGGTAGGACAATGCATGTCCGTCTTGAGATGAGAAAGAGTATTCCGTGTTCTTGGGAGCTGGAACTCCCGCTGCTGCGAAGGCTTTCTGATCTTCTTCTCGCGACTTCCGCACTGGTCTAGTTACGTGAATTTCGCCGTATCCGCCGCCTGAAGGACTCGATCCAGACAGCTCTTCCCACATGGTCTCCTTCGTTTTACTCGACAGTCTGCCTTCAATGCCACCCCACTTCGCGACGACCCACGACCATAGGAGCGCCTCCCTGTGTCTCTCAATAATGTACCAACTGGCCAAGAAGAATGCCTGAATCGAGGGAGGTACCTCCTTTTGCGCCCTAAATCTCGCCAATGTCGTATTGGAGAATGCTTCAGGAAAAGTCTGAGCGGCTTCCTTGAGCAAGGGCAGCGATAAGCTTCGTGGATGATGCGTAATGTATGGCAGCGTGCGCATAGGGAATCGCTGACCCAGAATCCACGCTGCTCGCTTGATTCCAACCTCTTCACCCGCTGGGTTCCAGAGTCGTTGGAAAGGGTGCTCCGAGGGGCGGTAGAAAGAGAAGAAGCGCGTGTCGCTCTTGATGACGGTGCCGAACAGTGGAGAGGTGAGGTCAGAGACAGAGTTGGGTACCATGGTGAAGAAGTCATCGTTAAGGTAGACAAGTTGGTCAGAGGATGCGCGGGGGAGATTGTACAACTGGGATTCGACTGCGAGACTGTTGAAACTGGGAATGGTCTGATGGCGCCATTCGTCGACGTCAGCTGGGGAGAGCTGCGTTTCCTCGTTAGACAGCTGCATAGGTCGGAAGTACTCAGCGTCGTGGTGCAGGTCGATCTTAGCCTCGGCTTCGTTCAATGACGCGTTGAGCCAGTAAGGTACTTGGCCGGCCATGATTGTTGGCTCCTCGCCGCTGCTTTCTTGGCGGTGGTTGGGCAGGGCTGTCACGGTCTGATCGGGAAGGGGGTAAGCAGAGGCCATAATGTGCATCTTGCCAATGGCATCAGCACCAAAAGACTGGTAGGCAGATCGCATCGAGTAGAGCAGCTCATTGTGATCGGCGTATCTATGAGCTGCATCCACATTGATAGGGGATGATGGTCTGTATGTGTGTCTGGCCAGAATCTGAGCAGGGTCACTGCCGTTGACCCAAGCCCAGACTGCGTCGAATTTGAGTCCTTCACTCAAGTCGGTACCTTTGCATGCGTCACCCCATCGGTGATGAACGATCCACTCTTCGATACATGCGTCACTCAGAGCATCGTATGCCTTAATGGGCATAACATCGCGCGATGCGACTCCAGGGGAACGATCCTGGAACAATCGATGCACTGAATTCGCCACTGACTTGGGTGTATCAAGCTCATGCGAGTCAGCGAAAGTGGCCTGCGGATAGGATGAGGATGCAAGCTGCTGGCTGAGCAGGGAGAGGGCCTCTGCACGCGCCTCCTCTGTCGAGGCTGGTGGTGGGAAGAAGAAGTGTCGGAGGGTGGTATGCACTGCATAGGCGATAATTAGCAGGAAAAGCAAGATCTTGAGGTGCCATGAGAGTGATCTACGTCGAGATCCTAGCTTCTTGCCGAATGCTTTGGTGGGGCCGGATCCGATGGGCGAGGAACGCGCATCGGAAGGAGGGGAGCTACCGCTAATGCCCCCTTGTGTGCTGACACTGCCGCGCGGTGTGCTGGTGGGGAGAGGTAGGTATTGTCGATATCGGTCGGTGAAGGGTTCCGTCAATGGACGGAGGTACCTCAACATGGTCGACAATGTATGACTAGGTATCTACGTGACGATGTTTGATGATTGCCGTCCAGGGAGTCAACCAGGTCGTTGCCGGAACAGGTGAAGAGACGTCCGTATAGAGAGAGTGCTCACTACCAACTGAGCGCTACACCCCTCGAGGAAGGCGTCTTAAGCGATGGGATGTTGAATAGAGACGAGGTCAAGAACAGAGAGGATGAGATATGGTACGAAGGAGACCAGGCTATTCAGAGCGACAAAGTGGAAGGGTCTGGGTCTGAAGCAATCGGGCGAGGACCCCACAGGAGAGGCATCACAATCATCATTCAGGGCCGTGGGTATTGGTAAGTGTCTTGAGCGCTTCGTAGGCCCGGTCAGAAAGGACTAGCAATGAAATTGGTACAGCAAGGCAAGGCAAAGTAGAGCAAAAGTAGGGGAGCAGTCAAGGAGGATCGAGCATCACTGTGAGGGACGAAACAATCAGCAGTCTGGAGACGGATCGTGTGAGCGAGCAAGACAGTTGTTTGCGCATGCGACCGGGTTTACTTGATGACGGGGCTTGCAGTTCGGAACTGAGCAACGCGGCTGTCTCTCTTCGGCATGGTACCGGAAAGGTGTCACTTCAGGGAGCAGCGACAATTCGAAAGCTAGGTATTCGGGAATACGAGCGCCGGAGGGGCACTTCGTGAAGCTGTACACAGGCCACAAGCGAGCAAACACAGAAAACACATGTGATGGTCGCTCCCAAGTTTCGAAGCGAACGAACGAAGGCTGTAAGCGACACGAGCAACACAGGGCTGGCGTGTGTACCTGAGCAGCAGACGTTTGCAAGGCTAAGTTATCGTTCTGTTCGGAAAGGGTAGAAAGCAGGTTTCTGTTGAGGTCGATGATGAGTGATACAACACTGCCCGGAAAGGCGAGGAGAAGGGAAAAGGAGTGCGGAATTTGACGTAGATAGAGCAGTGAAAGGTAGCGAGCAGAGCTTTGACGTTCTTGCATGGAAAATTGTTCCGATGCGACTTAATTTGCTTGGCACGTCAGAGAGGGCGAGCGCGTGAGCGGAGGTCGAATTCGTTTGGCAGAGAGGCTTGAGACGACCTCGTGTGACCTGTTGCACGCCGTGTGCTTGGATCTCGTTCCACGCAGAATGACGGCTGCCTAGGCGTGGCTTGCTTGCTTGCCTGCATGCCTGCATGCCTGCTTGCTTTAGCATCGTTACCGTGTGCAAGGGTCACTACAGTACTGGTCTCGGCGAATTGTCTCCTTCTCTCTTCTCTGTTCCATTTCTCCTAGCGCTTGCTGGTCAGCACACACTCCGTCCAGACGACGCAGAAGATGAGCAGTGCCCTGGGCAGATGGATGACCCTCCAACGTTCAGAAGAGCAGCTTTCTTCGGAAGGCAATTATGTTTTGGCATCCTAGAGGTGTGTTGATATGGCCTCGAGGATGTTGTTGCGATGGCGAGCAAAGCAATGCAGGAATTTGCGACAAGTGTGTCAGCAGGATCGTACAGACACAACAAGAACTGAAGGCTAGTTTACCGGAGTTTGCAACGCTGGGGGAACCTCACACGATGCAGTCAGACGACCAGGACGAATCACGCGGTCAGATTATGCAATGTGTTCCATGCGCATGGCGATCAGCAGAGGCGCCAGAGAAGGCATACGGACAGAGGATTCGGGAAAGAGCTTCTTTCTTGGCTTTTCTTTTGTGTCGCGACGACCGCATGGTCATGTAAAAAGAATAAAAAAAAAAAAAAAAGGAAAAAAAAATCAGCCAAAATTGCAAATACACAACGGAGTCCAGCATTAACCTGAAGCAGCAAGGCTAAGAAACTTGGCAGTCCAAGCCCTCGAAACAAAACGGATTGACCGCGGACTTTGCTTGCTAGCTAACAAGCGGATAAGACAAGAGAGCAATACCGCGGACCGAAAGCTTGCTTCTTGGTTCTGATCATGACGACCTGCGATCGGATCGGCAGCAACAAGCCGGCGTACAAATTCGGTTATTCTTTCCTTGGTGACTATTCAATTGGAGCACAAATTCGGTTCAGGACAGGCACCACTCATGATAAGTAACTTTGGCTTCGTTGTCGAAACCGGCAATCAATGTCAATTTGCTAGCCCGAATGCGAAGCACCAGGAGCAGAAGATACCCTGTAGGTGAGAGCTGATACAGTAACAACACGACAACATGGGCGACAACGGAAAGGCCACGAGAAAAGTGGGATGACGTACTGTTACGCTGTCTCTCAATGAACATTTCTCCAGAAAAACTTGGATCGCGATATGGAAGATGAACGAATTCGATGAAGGCACCATCGGGCACTTCGCTTGAGTCTAACAACTTGAACAGAAATAAACAGTTTCTTAGGGTCGCTCGTACGAAAGAGATCCGCTGCAGGGCATCTGTGCTTCCTTTTGCGGGAGAGGTTCGCTCGGAATGCCACGTACACAAAGCTTTCGCGGGACGAGATGCCTCTCGCCAGATACAAACGTGCCCCATGTGCGGGGAAAGATGTAATAAGACGGCGGAATGGGGGCTCCTCGCTTGGAGTGCAGCCAAGTTGAGAGTGAGAGAGGCTTAGCGACATCTAGTCAAGCAGCAAAATGCGGGGTAGAAGTGCAACAACAAGAGCGTCGTCTTTTCGCCTGTAGCAACTCCGCTGACGTGTGTGATTTGGAGAAGAGGCCACTAACTTGAACTGGCTGTTGTTCTGTCGACGATCTCATCTTCCAGCATGGTGATTCTGCACCAATTGTCCATGATTCCGTACAGCAATGGCTACTAATCTAGACTCAGTGGCGAGCATCATCATTGCGCGTCATTATCTAGGTGTAAGTAAGAAAGATCGAATCTTGATCGTCGTAACCGTTTCACTCTGTTGTGGGAAAGTTGGGTATACAGACGCTGTTCGAGTGTTGCACAGAGATCAACACCGAGGCTGAATAGAGTCGCCGAACGACTCGCGCGAGTTGAGCTTCGCATGCACGTCTTGCATTTCACGCGCAACATCAAAAGAGTGAGGACAGCGCCTGGTGTTTCAACGATGCTCACACGCGCGCGCGCAATACGAGTTTTCAAAGCGCATCGACGCTCGATTGGGTCAGCAGCACGGCAGATTCGGAACGATCGTTATAATGCGGCCTCGACTGCTTTTCGAAGTGTGGTGTAGACTTGTGTATGAAAGGTAGAGCATGTCGAACAGAAGCTCTGAGAAGAAAAGGATTGCCAGGGTCCTTTGGTTAGATCGACAGAGCGTGAAAAAAAGAACGAAAAAACAGAGAGCTGAGTCTGATTACAAAATAGACCCTCTCTCATTCGCGCAGCTTCTACGCCAAAAAGCGTCAAGCGAGAGGTGTCTGTGTCACTCGGCGCGCTGCAACCGGCACAATCTTCCCTTTGCTTTCCGCGCTTCCGTTTGTCCGACCCTTGTCTGTCTCTCCCTGCTGATTGAACTGCCCTCATCCTTGGATGCTACTTGTAGTTCTCAGGTAGTCAGCTATCAAACGAATGGCTGCAGAGCCTTAGCATGAGCTGAACTTCAGGTGCATCTGATGTGTCGACGTCGAAGAAAGAAGAGACTGGCATTGCGGGAGGAGGGAGGTACAATAGCCGGGTGGCTACTGCGATGATGCTAAGCGAAGTTCACATATTGAGCTACCCGTGTCCATTCTTCTGCCGAGGTTCCAGCAAGGAGCAATGACGGTCCAAACGAGGGCTTGTCTGCTCGAACAGAGCAGCCGTTGACTAGCTGAACACGACGGCGGGACGATGGTGCGTGCGTTTGAGTGCCAGGGTGATATCCAAGCTAAGCTTACAAGCAACAAGAGCAGGAAAGGCAGCAGCAGCTGCTGCTGCTTACCCCGCATCCGCGTGAATTGTCTTGTTTTTTCCTCCTGCTTGGCTTCGCTTCTGCACCTCAGCCGAGGCCATCACAGTTGTCTCTGCCCTACCCTCGTTGAATGCTCTGCTCACCTGGTCTCCCCGGCTCCTGAGGCTGTCAAACCATCCTGTGGCCGCCCCTCCAATCAACGTCATTGCTTTACATCCCATCATCAATGGTCTCACCTTCCTTCCCTTCCACCCACATCTCCTTGTCTTCTACTCTCTTCAATCTTGTTCCAATCTTGTTCCTGTCGTCTGCTAGTCTCTTTCTTTTAAAGCAAAAGACTGCGCCACTACTCTCGTCAACTCAACCTTCACTCTCCCTTTCCATATCATCGACCGCATATAACCATGTCCGCACAGAAGCAGAGCTCTTCGGCTCCTCAGCGCAAGGAGTACACTCGCGAGGAGGTCGCCAAGCACAACAAGGCTGGTGACCTTTGGATCGTCATCGACGCCGAGGTCTACAACGTCTCCAAGTTCTCCGAGCTCCACCCTGGTGGAGAGAACGTCTTCCACGATGAGGAGGTAGCTGGTCAGGACGCCACCGAGACCTTCTTTGGTCTTCACCGCCGCGAGATCCTCGCCAAGCCTCAGTACCAGCGCCTCATCATCGGTACCATCAAGGGTGAAGAGTCCAAGCTCAAGCCCGACCCTCTTGGCAGCCCCTCGCGCGTTCCCTACGCCGAGCCCACATGGCTTGCCACTGCCTACCACTCGCCCTACTACAACGACTCGCACCGACACCTCCAGCGTGAATGGCGCAAGTTCGTCGATGAGCACGTTGTCGAGGTTGCTCAGCGATGCGAGGACAGTGGCAAGCGTCCCGATGTTGAGCTCATCAAGATGATGGGCCAGAACGGCATCAATGCTATGCGAATGGGTCCCGGCAAGCACCTCCATGGCCGCAAGCTCTTTGCTGGCATTAAGGGCGAGGAGTTTGACTACTTCCACGAGCTTATCCTCACCCAGGAGCTCGTTCGAACCGGTGCCCGCGGTTTCGGTGACGGTCTCAACGGAGGCATGGTTATCGGTTTGCCACCTGTTATGAACTTCGGTTCCGAAGAGCTTAAGAAGGAGATCGTCGAGCCCGTCCTTGCTGGTGACAAGTTCATCTGTCTTGCCATTTCCGAGGCTTTCGCTGGTTCCGATGTCATGGGTCTCCGCACCACCGCCACCCTCACCGATGACGGCGAGCACTACATCGTCAACGGTACCAAGAAGTGGATCACTAACGGTACTTTCGCCGACTATTTCTCCACTGCCGTCAAGACCGACCAGGGCTTTGCCATGATCTGCATCCCCCGCTCGTGCGGAAACATCGAGACCAAACAGATCAAGACCTCGTACTCGACCACCGCCGGTACCGCTTACGTCACTTTCGACAACGTCAAGGTGCCCAAGAAGTACCTCATTGGTGAGGATGGTATGGGTGTCTACTACATCCTTTCCAACTTTAACCACGAGCGATGGGTCATGTGCTGCTCGACCATCCGTGCCGCCCGTGCCGTTTGCGAGGAATGCATGCTCTGGATTCACCAGCGTAAGGTGTTCGGCAAGCCTCTCACCAGCCAGCCCGTTATTCGCCAGAAGATGGCTCAGATGATCTCGCTTGTCGAGGCCGCACAGAACTGGCTCGAGAACATCACTTACCAGATGTGCAAGATGTCGTACGCCCAACAGTCCAAGTTCCTTGCCGGTCAGGTCGGTCTCCTCAAGAGCTGGTCTACCCGTGTTTCGCACGAGGTTGCCGACGGAGCTGTCCAGATCTTCGGTGGTCGTGGTTTGACCAAGACCGGTATGGGCAAGTTCGTCGAGATGTTCCACAGGACATACAAGTTCGACGCTGTCCTTGGTGGTTCCGAGGAGGTCCTCGCTGACTTGGGTATCCGGCAGGCACTCAGGATGATGCCCGAGAACGCTCGTCTTTAAAATCACATACCCTTCAGTTACATTTGTATGAACCGATGATGTGGATGAATCACAGATATGAGAACTCCCTCCAATTGTCTGTGTTCGCTCTAGGGTGATCTGTGAGAGAAGCATGTGGATTGCGTACAGTGACTGAAACTACGTGGCCACGTGAGAGATACGAAAGGCTAAGTGTGATTACCAAAAAGAACGGGAATGTGAGCCGAAACAAGGCTATGCGACTCAGCGGCGAGACTTGCCCTTGGCCTTCTTGAGCGACTTTTGCATCAATTTCTGATCCTCTGGATTATCCAACGACACCATACCGTCATCAGCCTTTGCCTTTTCAGCATCTTCCTGCTCCTCGTCGTCGACCTTGCCGGTTGTCGTCGTCTCCTTGCTGTCCTTCTTGCCACCAGCGTTGTTGTTGTTAGAGGGAGGGTTGACCTTGAGCTTGCAAACGAAGAAACCGTCCAAGTTGTGCACGTGAGGGAAGATGCGGCGGGCATAGGTCATCCTCTCGTCGAATTTGGATCGACCGAACGACTTGAAGCCGTGCCTGCCGAACTGAATGCCTGTGTCGACGATCTTGACGTTGCTACGCTTGCGCAAGGCGTACTGCACAACTTCTTCGTTCTCCTCCACCATGACAGAACATGTAGAGTAGACAACGTAACCTCCAGTGCTTGAGCGGGGGTTAACCGAGTCGATGGCGCAGAGAAGGAGCTGCTTCTGGAGGTGGGTGAGAAGAGCAAAGTCACGTTCAGACTTGTTGACTTTGACGGACTGATCCTTGTGGATGACACCGGTACCGGAGCAGGGCGAGTCGAGAAGGACACGGTCAAATCCACCAATGACCTTGGGGAATTGACGGCCGTCGTAGTTGCAAACAACGACGTTCTTACATCCGAGACGGTGGATGTTGGCGACGAGCGACTTGATACGATTCTTGTTCGAGTCGTTGGCGAAAACGGTACCGGTGTTCTGCATCAAGGCGGAAAGATAAGTCGACTTGCCTCCGGGTGCGGAAGCCATGTCGAGAACGCGCTCATTGGGCTGAGGTGCCAATGCTATGCATGGCAAGAACGACGAAGCGGCTTGCAGCATGTAGTGTCCAGCAAGGTACTCGGGTGTGGCACCGACGGGGACACTCGACTCAAACACTTGCAGTCCGACCTTGCTCCAAGCACCGATGGGCTCCAAGTTGACACCACGGTTGATGAGCGCCTGTGCAAGATCCCTACGTCTTGTGCGGAGTGTGTTGGCTCGAATGGTGACGGGTCGTGGGGTCTCGTTGGCTTCGAAGAATTCGATGGCCTCGGCAGGGGTGAAGAGCTCGAAGAGCTTCTCGGCGAGGAAAGCGTTATAACCGTAGTAGGTGCAGATGTCGGCGAGGAGCTGTTCTACGTACTCGGATCGCGAACGGCCGTCGACAGCGAGCTTCTTGAAATTGGAAAGGACTGTGACAATCTCCTGAATACGCATGTGCACCAGCTGAAGATCAGCACCACGCATCTTTTCGGCTTCACGCTCTTCCAATGTTGGGAGCATGAACTCGGCACCTTCAACTTTATCTTCATCGTCTTCATCCTCCTCCTCCTCATCCTTACCATCTTCGAGATCTTCATCATCGAGCTCGACCTCGTCATCCTCGTCTGCTTCCTCATCGTCGTCGCCGAGATCGAACTCGTCTCCCAGCTCTTGCTCCGAGCCCTCCTCTTGGTCTTCGTCGTCGTCGACCTCTGATCCTTCTTCAGCCTCATCGTCGTCTGAGTCAAGGGAGAGACCTTGGCTCTTGAGAAGCTCCTCGAGTCGCTCAGCCTCTGCCAGCGCCTTCTTGCGTTGCCTCTCTGTGAGCTTGCCGTTCTTGGGCAGACCCAAAGCTGCCAATGGATCTTCCTCCTCCTCTTCCTCTTCTTCTACTTCCTCCTCATCATCCTCACCCTCGAGCTCTTCATCATCTTCCAACTCTTCCTCATCGTCGTCGTCGTCGTCTTCCTCTTCCTCTACCTCCACTGGTGCAGGACGGGCCTTGGCCTTTCCATTTATGACGGCCTTGGAGCTAGAAGGCTTGGTAGACCTCGATGCTGAAGCTGTTGAGTGCGCTGAGCCATTCGCAGCAGCTCTTGATGAGGCAGCTGCTTTAGTGTTTGTGGTGGTGGTGGTGGTCTTGACCTTTTTGGCGGGGGCGCTGGTTTCCTGAGCCTTACGCTTGCCCTTGTTGACTGGTCGGTCTTCGGGCAAAGGCTGAGGTGGTGCCTGCTTGTTCTTCGATCTGCGACCCATCTTGTATGAGTTGTGTGTGTAGTGTCGATGGTTGACTGATGGTGAGCAAGAAGGATAGCAGAAGCCCGAGCTCACTGTCAGCTGTTCGCGAGAAGAATTGTCCAAAGAGGGTCCTCGAAGTTGTCCAAGATTTCCAGAGCGAAGCGTACAGTCGAACCTCTCAAAATGAAACATTTTATTTTTTTTTAAAATTGCGGAAAATTGTTAAATGTGAATATATATTGAATCTTTTTTATCTTGGGCAGGAGAGTAGCTAGACACAAACAGAAACTTTATTTTTTCATATCTACATTGCAGTTAACCAATTTGGTCAAATACAAGTGCTACACAAAGCTAGTGCCTCCAAAACAGCTGGTGACAATAGCTTGTGACTTGACAAGATGTCTTGAGCTGCTTGTGGAGTCTGTAGCTGCATCTGAGGCATCATTTTGGCTACATCAGGCCTCCCATCATGCTCCAAGGGGCTAAGAGGAGGTGTTGAGATGTCTTCCAGGTCCTGGTCCTGGTCCTCCTCAGTCTCCACTATACATTCCTCATCTTCACCTGGTGGCTGTACCACATCCTGAACACTCACTTGTGTCAGTCTCCTAAGTGTTTCTTCTAGCTCAGCATCCATGCTTCCCTCTTCAGCCTGATCTTCCTGCTCAAACTCCACCAAACCTGTATGTCTCCAGCAATTCCTTATAGTGATGCTACTGAACTCCCTCTAGATTTGTTGGCTGATCCTCATTGCAGTTAGGATGTCAATCTTGTGGATATTCTTGCTTCCAAGCTCTGCTTCTAGGAGGGTCATAGAGTATTGCCTAGCCCTGTACTGCTTCTTAAAAGCTGCTATAATTCCAGCATCCAAAGGTTGTATCCTTGAATTTGTGTTGGGGGGTAGGAAGTGAAGCTGGATGTGCTGTAGCTCCTGAGCATCCTGAAGCAAAGTGTGGCCACTGAAATTGTCCAAAAGAAGCAGAATTTTCCTCCCAGGGGTCCCTCCTACAAACTTGTCAACTGAGGCAAGCCAATCTGTAAAGATGTATGAGGTCATCCAAGCTTTCTTGTTGGCCAAATACTGCACTTCCAACTGTTCTGGGCTTTCCTTCCTGAAGGCCTGAGGCTGCTGAGAATGTCCAATGAACAAGGGTTCCAACTTCTCTGTGCCTGTTGAGTTGCATGCTAGTAGGATGGTGATTCTTGCCTTGTTCTTCTTGAGTCCAGCTGCTGGGTTTGAGCCTATGGTTTTGGTAGGTGGCATATTGTAAAAGAGGGCAGTTTCATCTGCATTGAAGACATCTGGAGGCTTGTACTGCTTCAGAACCTGTTTGATGACTGGCAGCTCTCTATCAATGATGGTGGGAGACAGCTGCTGCCACATGGATGGGAGGAGAGCTTGCTACAGTTGGGTACCCCACCAATAGGATCAGGCCTGCTGCCCCAATGGGCAGCCACCTGGTGGGACTCAGTCCCAACCAATCACAACTGTGGTGTCTTCTGCCCTGTCACAACCACATATCCCTAGTCATGATCATACCCTGACCGAGGTTCCCAACAAACCTCCATCACATGTATTACTTAGTTAGCTCATTAGCAACAGAGTAGAGTGCTTGACCCCTCCCAACAATCCCAACCATACCCTTACTACCTCTCCGTATCCCGCCCAATCTGACTGTAGCTGCAAATGCAGTACTGAGACCCTATGGCCCTGACAGTTGTATACTGCCTGCTTCTCCATGGGCTACCTGTTGTTTGAAGGAGTGTCTGTTGCAAAACTTCTCCAGCCACCCATTAGAGAACTTGAGAGTGAGTTGCTGAGCTGCTGGAGTAGTAGAATTGAGCCTAGTTTGGAGTATCTGCCCCTGCTGCTTGATCAGATAGCCATTGATCATCACCCCCCTGCTTTGCTGCTCCTGGACCCATGCTGCAAGAAGTGCATCCAATTCCTCTGCTTTGCCTGTCAGTCTGCTTTTGCTAGAAGATGGAGATTGTTCTGATGATGAAGAGGAGGCTGAATTGAGGATTCTCCAGATTGATGTCCTACTTGGTGTATATGTGAGGTTGAAAGTAGTCCTAGCCCACTCTGCTAGATCTTTGGTGGAGCAAGGCTGGTTGAGTGCTATCTGAGCATTGTAATGTGAAGCTATCTGTTGTTTCTGATCACCTGAAAGGTTATGGCTGGTGGAAGGAGGTGTTCTTGGTGACCTAGGCATAGTGAACTTGTTATGTGAAGTAATGGTGGTGGTAGGAAGGAGAGAGCAACTGCTTTGTCTTCCTGAGATTGAGAGCTTCAAAATGAGGTACATATTGCTATGGTCTGTGCACCTTATGGTGGGTGGCATTAGTTGTCAGAGCTTTTTATGACTAAAATTAATACTTAAAAATGCGGTAATTTTAACTGCTGGAAATGTTTCATTTTGAGAGGTTCGACTGTAAAAAGGGAAAAATTTGGACGTGCTCATGCATGAGAACTCGTCCTTTGCCCCACTTCGAAGCAAATTTTTCGAATACTATCGAGTCTCTGTTACGCCTCTACTGCGTTCACAGGTTGAAGTCGGCGAATAAATCGGAGCCGATCTGGTGTGGATCTGGCGGATTTTGACTCCACAGCAACACCAGTGGATGCTGTATTGCCGAGGACGCCGGTTATTGCGATCTTGTGTCAGATAGGGCACAGACGTCAGTCAGAAAGATGGGGAAAAGGCACCCATTCGGCGTTGACCTCTCTAATCGATGAACAACTTTCCCTGGTTCTTCCTTGCATCTACAACCTCACCACCACCGTTTTCTCCCACGGCATCGTCAACGTTGTCAACATGGCCAATCTCATGTCTGTCTTTGCCCCCAAGGGCGGCCTCGAAGCAACCACATCTGCCATCATCCTCCCTCCTTCCTCGCCTACACCTTTCACCTTTACCTACGACCGCCTTCACCAGCTTGTCCTTGACCTTCAGTCGCAGCTAGCTTCTTTCAACTTGGCTCCTGGTGCTGCCGTCAGTTCGTCGCTTGTTAACGGTATTGAGTTCACGCTTGCTTTTTTGGCCACAGGTGCTGAGAGGCTTGTCGCTGCACCTTTGAACCCCAACTATTCCCAGGGTGAGGTCGAATTCTACTTGCAGGACACCAAGTCGCAGCTCCTCTTGCTGCCAAAGGGTGCGCTCAAGGCAGGTCACCCTGCTGTTGATGCAGCAAAGAAGGTCGGTGGAGTCGAAGTTGTTGAGATCGTCTTTGACAACAGCGGACTCGGCAGTGTCTCTCTCGTCCGCGCCAATGGCAGCAAGGTCGGCAGAAGCAACCAGATTCGCAAGCCACAAGACGAAGATGTTGCCCTCGTCCTTCACACCAGCGGTACTACCGGTCGACCAAAAGGTGTTCCTTTGACCCACAAGAACCTCTACACTACCATGGGCAACGTCATTTCGACTTACAGCCTTACTCCCCAAGACCGCACTTACCTCGTCATGCCTCTCTTCCACGTTCATGGCTTGCTCTGCGGTCTCTTGGCCACTCTCCTGTCGGGCGGAAGTGCTGTTATTCCCCCCAAGTTCTCTGCCAGTGTGTTCTGGAATGAACTCAGCACCAACAACTGCAACTGGTACACCGCCGTCCCTACGATTCACCAGATGCTTCTCAACTCTCCCATCCCCAACCCTGTGCCCAACCTTCGCTTCATCCGTTCTTGCTCCTCCGCCCTGTCGCCTTCGACCTTCCACGCCATCGAAAAGACCTTCAAAGCTCCCGTCCTCGAGGCATACGCAATGACCGAAGCTGCCCATCAGATGACCTCGAATCCCCTCCCACCCGCTAAGCGCAAACCAGGCACCGTCGGTCTCGGCCGCGGAGTCGAAATCCGCATTCTCGACGATGCCGGCCTCGAAGTACCCCAAGGAACCATCGGCGAAGTCTGCGTTCGTGGAGCAAACGTCACCAAAGGCTACCTCAACAACCCCAAAGCTAACCAAGAGTCCTTCGTCACCAACGCAGAGAACAAAGGTTTCTTCCGCACAGGTGATCAGGGTCGCAAAGATGCCGATGGATACGTCGAACTCGTCGGCCGAATCAAGGAACTCATCAACCGATCTGGTGAAAAGATCTCTCCACTCGAAGTTGATGCAGCCCTACTCGCTGTAGAAGGCGTCAAAGAAGCAGTTTCCTTTGCCATGCCTGACAAGCTCTATGGCGAGAAAGTCGGCGCAGTCGTTATCTTGCACAAGGACAGCAAATTGGACGAGAAGTCGATCCAGAAAGCCATGGAGGGCAAGATCACCAAGTTCAAGATCCCAGAAAGAATCTGGATTACCGATGCTATCCCCAAAACCGCAACCGGCAAGATCCAAAGGAAGAATGTCGCTGCTACATTCCTCAGGAAGGACGGTGCCAAGTTGTAAAAAGACCACTAACAGATGCTGGACTCTTGTGCGATATGCTCTCCCATGACACTGCACGAACAAAAATATGCTTTTCAATGCTGGAATGACTTTGGCTTGATAGATTACAGACCGACAAAGCTAAGTCTGAAGGTTACCAGGTGGTATCAAACCTCTGCACCACCTGCACCGCATCCTCAACATCCTTCTGAGCCCTCTTCCTCTTGAAGAAAATAGGACAATCCTTGTTTGTGCATAACACATCCTGCGCCAAACTCCCCTGACATCGCTGACAACACGTCCACAACCTCGCAAACTCGACCTCCAACACTGAAGCCCTTGCCAACTTCTCGTGATACAACTGAGCCACCTTTGGTCTGCAGTTCTTGCAGACTGGCGTGTTCTGATCGCGCAACGGCGTTCGACAGCCTAAGCATTGAACAGTCTTGACGGCGAACTTCATCAGTGCACCGACGTTGGATGTTGCCACTTGAACAACACGAGTATGTTCACCGTTGAGCATCGTGTTGGCTTTCGGTCCCATGATAGGCTCAAAGATACGCAGCAATGGCTTGGCAAGTTGGTTCTCGAGGTAGTATCGAGTGTCGATGGGGATGTTGTGGTCGAGGACGTAGATGGGGTCTTCGGATCGCTCGTATGCTGCAGCACCTTTGGCAGCCTTGACGATAACATAGGCGACACGATCACCTAGTGCTGGTGCGGAACCGGCATCACGCTTGCGCATGCGTTCAGCCAACTCGACGTGTGCTTGCTTAGCTGCGTAATCCGATTTTGCCAGCGCTTTCGTGATGACGAGCTGAGACATATCGACCTTGTTCTGCAGCAGATCCGAAATGATGTTCTTTGCGTACTCTTCGGCGCCCTTGACATCTCGGTCGATCAACATCTTTCGAAGACAGGTGTCAATGATAGTCTGCACGAGACGACAGTTGTCACGGCGAACAGTCTCGATACCCTTTGTGTCCATCTTGTCGTACTTTTCGGGACGTGTCCAGTAAAGACCTGCGTATCGCTTCTTGCTAATGAGCAAGTATGGGAAGTAGACCTTCTCGAATTCGAGCTTGATAGGATCAACGAACGTCTTCGACACCAGACCAGCCGCTTCAGCACCGAGTTCCATCGCTTTGGCCAAATCTGGAACACCGAACTTGATCATAACGGAATCGGTATCACCATAGACGACCTCTGCGTCGTGCTCGTATCCGTTGGCGATAGTGTAGTGCTTCTCGACGTAGGTCTTGGCCTGCTCGATCATCTGACGACCGTAAGCAGTGGTACTCATCGAGATCTCGAGACAGGGAAGCTTGCCGATAGTGGCGCCTGTGAAGCCATACACCGAGTTGGCACTGATCTTGAGCGCCAATTGACGACCGTCCAACACGGCACGCTTGAATGGGTCGGTCTCCTTTTTGAGATCAGCTTTGGCTCGCTTACGTGCCGCCAGCAGGTTCTCAAGTACCGTAGGCAAGAGCCCCTTGCGTAGCTTCTTTGTGGCAAAGTAATTGTTGTTTGGAGTGATGACATAGTCGTCGTTTTCCTTGAGCTCAAGCCTGTCGATGGTCTTCTTGTCAAGCAACGTGGTGTAGCAGAGGTTGTGTGCCATCATGACGGACGGGTAAAGCGATGCGAAATCGAGCGTGGCAATGGGTCGATCGTAGTAGCCGGCCTTGGGCTCGAGAACGGTAGCACCTTCGTACTGGTCTTCAGTGCCTTCGCCCTTGTAGGCGGGCACAAGGTAGTTGTCCTCATTTGCCTTGCGGAAGAGCTGCGATACGACCTTAATCTGCTGTCCACGTGATAATAGATAGTTGAAGGGAACCCCCGTTACTCTGGCCATCTCGATGTAGTTGATGAAACACATGAGCTTGTCCATAAGACGTTGTGGTAGATAAGCATCTTTGAGACAGTAGACGGCAAGACGTCGACGTGATTCTGGACCTGCGTTCTGGAGTTCCGTGATGAGTGAGTGGTGCACGTCTTCCTTCTGTTCACCAAGGAACTCGAATGATACTGAGTTGAGCGAGTAGGAACGGAGCTTGTAGTCACGCTGCATGACTTGGAGCATATCGAGTTGGAGACGTCCTTGCAGTTCAGTGTTCTTGGAGTCACGTGTACCATAGGCCTTCGATGAGAAGTGGGTGTCCTTTGCTTCGGTACGGACGCCGCGCTCACGACCGAGGTAGGCGAACTTGGTGGACTTGAGTGCCTTGGCTCGATCGAGGAGGTAGGGGAAATCGAAGTTGGCGATGTTGTAACCGATGACGACGTCTGGATCCACCTCCTGAACAAACTTGGTCCAAGCTTCGAGCATGTCAACCTCCTTGTTGAACGACAGAACCTGACTGCCGACGATGTGGGAGCAAGTGTTGAGGGTGAAGACGTTCTTGACAAAGGGTGATGACTCTCCCTGGCGTGTGACCATGTTGGCAATCTGAATGACAGGATCAGTGGAAGGCTCTGGGAAGACACCCTTGCGACCAGCACATTCGATATCGAAACTGAGAATGCGGAGAGGAGCGATCTTGGACCATTCATCATCGGGAGCATGCGATACGATGGCATCATAGCTGCAGTCGAGCTCGATCTGACAAAGCGAGACCTTTTGACTGTCAGGACGAAGCTTGTAGTTGGCGGCCTGTACGCGGATCCAGTTCATACCGACAATCTTAAGGTCGATCATGAATCGCAGGGTGTATGCGATGTTCTCATAGGTGAGGCAAGCATCACCGGGGGTGAAAAGGTCACGGAAGCCGACCTCGCCACGCTCGAATGCACCGCGAATCTTGGCAACGCTTCGAAGGTCAGAGATGGTGAGCTTAATGAAGGCGACATTCTCTTGGCCTGCATAACCCATCAGACTCTTTTTGCTGACGATGTGCGCCTTGTGAACGGCACGACTGCCGAAAAGGACATTGAGGTGGTTGGTGAAGTCGCTGCAAGTATTTGCTGTGAAGCCTCGCGGTGCGTGGATGTAGAAGTAAGGAAGAAAGCCGTGAATGTGGGCACAGACCGAGTGACCTTCGATGGTGACACCGTACATGCGAATGGCAGGAGGCTGGCCTACAGCCTGATGCTCTTCGATATCGACCTGCTGAAATGTAACGGCATCGTAGTCGACGTCGAGCGGTTCCAAATAAGGACGGGGCCATAATGCTTGATCGTCAACCTCTTGATTTGAGTCAGCTTCCTCTTTGAGCTTTTTGAGTGTATCGGTGAAGGCCGAAGAGTGATGCTCTTCGATCTTGCGCTTCTGCGAAGACAGGCCTGCCGACGGCTGTGTGAGTGTCTGTGTTGATACGGGCGCCATGATGCTAAGACTTGCCGCAGCGTGCCGTCAGCGTGAAAATTGTTTTACTGAAGTTGCTCCGGCTGGATCGGAAGCAAGGAAAAGCCACAGGGTCGAGCAGCCGTTGTTGTTGTTTGGAGACGGAAGGAGCGACAGGAGTTAGCATGTATGATCCGTGCTAGTGGCAAGAGGACGAGGTCTGCGAGGTCAAGTATGTGATGAACGGCGAGTGACAAGATGCTGATGCTACTGGTGTTGGTGCTTCGTCTTTGAGACTCCAGTCAGGGTCCGCGCAGCACAGAACAGCGGTCACGAGAAGAGTGTTTGACACTTTCCACTTTGCGCGACGCGTGAACTGCCGCGCTCCAACTGCGCGAGAGAGACCAACACTCATTTTCCAGGGCTTGTCAGATCGCTATCCTAACACGATCGTATTTTTGAAACTCAGTCTAGCCGAGACGTCCCTTTGACATTTCTGACAGCTCGGTATTGTGCCCAACGATGACGAGGGCAGAAGCATGTTACGATGACGACGACGACGCAGAGCGCTGTCAATTCTCCGATGCGAAAAGATGGCTTCCAAGAGCGACAAGTATCACAAGCGCTTTTCCAATCGTGTCAAGTCAATCTTGCTGCCATTGTTGCAGAAGGCATCAGGGCTTCTCGTTTCGCTGCGGCCGAGTCTGCAAGTCCATGATGTTTTCCTGTATGATGCCGACGAGCAGGCTGGCTTTCACTCAAGCTCTATCTCTGTGCAACATCTTCTACTGTGATTTCACAGAAGAAGAAAGGGAAACTTAGATGGCAGGGCGTTGAAAGAAGGACAGGCGCAATCCGCCTGTTGCCTTCCCTTTGTCCTCGCCAACATCAAATTTTGGCGCACTTTGTCAGTGTCATTGCCGACTAACACTGTGCTCATGTACCTCCTGCAGCACTTGCAGTCAAGCGTAATGAGCTTGGACCCTCGTTCCTTTGTTCTGTGGTTTGCTTCTATCTTGCCGCTCTATCGCACCTTACTCGTCACTCTACTTTCCACAGCTATCTCACACTAGTCGACATGATCAACAGGGAAGGGACATTGTCGGCTGTGTCGACGTATACCAGCTCTGTTAGAGCTGGCATAAGGGCTTTTCGGCATCTTTGACCTGTTGCCCACCTTTTCCCATCACCCCAATTCGTCTCCTCTCATCCCCACCACTGCACCATCACCTCCGTTCCTCTTCAGGGGCAGCGCAGCCGTCTCCCACCACTCTCCGCCTGTCACATTCTTGATCAACACCAGCCTGCGCGTGCAGCTCATCGAATCCTAAAACGCTTCCGCAAATCACGAGCCTCATCTCGTGATTACGCGCCCCTTGTTCCGCACAATCTCATTAACATTTGTTCCGCAGGATCAGGAAGCTTCTTCGCCGCTCCGAGTTGACAGCTATACAGTCCAACTACAGAGCTTGGGCTGCGTTGTGCTAATTTGGCTCGGATGGAGCCGAACATCTCTCTCTTCTTTAAAAGAGGCGGCTCTGATCCCCGCTGAAGTGCCGCCGCCCAGACAATCATTTCATCAACAACTTTTAATAATCACAGAGGCAGACTCATGTCAATCAAAATAGACCACAATCCTTTCTAGCCTCCTTCCTCCTAGCACCGCTCTCTTATCTCGATCCCAATTTCACTCGCCCTTTCGTTCTTGCCGACACATCATTCTGGCCTTTTTACTCTTTGATCACTCCCAGAAATTCGCTCAAGGATCGTAATCAACCCGCCAACTTCACTGCTCCCAATGGCGAGATGCTCCCTAGACAGCTCCAGCTTGGCTGGTTCGTCGAAAACGCCACGCAAAGCTCGCTCTCGCTCTCAAAGCCTGGCTGCGATTCCGAATGAGACACCCAAATCAGAACAGTCATACCAAGTGCCAGCAGCGCCGCCACCCATCCTTCGCAAGATTCCCCGACCACCTAATGCCTTCATTCTCTACAGATCAAATAAAATGCGAGAGCTTGTCAGCCAAGAGTCTCAATCACAGACTGGCGGCGGTCTCAGCAAGCTCGACTACCAGCGACAACTCAGTAAGCGCATCGGAGAGCTCTGGCGCAATGAAGCCGCTGACGTCAAAGCAGCTTTCTACGAAAAGTCGCAACAGGCGGCAAGGGAGCATGCTGAGCGGTATCCAGAGTATCGTTACAAGCCAAAGCCTTTACCTAAGAAGGCTCGCGAGGAAACGGCGACAAGCGCACTGCTGGACAAGACGCCCGAAAGAAAAGACGACACTGATTTTGCACCGGCCGACTTGAGCGGTCCTCTATCCGGTTCGGGCTCGGGAAGTGGACGCAAACGAGCATCGCTAGACGGAGCAAGGGCGAAAGCATCACCTTACTCGGCAGCAGCAAGTAGACATCACCGCACGTCCTCGGGTAGTCCCACTTCGCCTTCAATTCGACGAGCATCCAATGGTCAAAATGGACGCACATTGCCTGTCTTGCTTTATGCAGCGTCCGCCACTCGTCCTCACGGTAACAGCGCGGGCAAATTGCAGCGATCTGTCTCACAAAAGTACACTCACGAACACAAGGCCAAGGTTGCCGCCAGAAGATCTCTCGATGGCCACATTGCGCAGCCATCTTCTTCAACCGACGCGTTCAATACTCTAGTGCCACAGCATCTCAGAGAATCACCAAACATCTTCCTTGCCCCACAGAACTTACCGCCTCTCCCCATCGGACAGGCCATCACTACGGATGATAGGGCGCCAATCGTCGATGAGGATCAGCGTCCGCGCCCCCAAAGACCGAAGATGTCTCTGGCTCAGGCTGTGAAGCAGGCCCTTCCGCCCGAGCGAAGGGCACTACTTCATGCTTCTCTGGTCAGAAGGGGGCTTGTTCCTGCTACGCAAGTGTCTCAAGGCCAGAATGGCCCGGAAAGAGCTGCGCTAGATCA
This sequence comes from Ustilago cynodontis, assembly GCA_928865425.1. NCBI lineage: Eukaryota > Fungi > Basidiomycota > Ustilaginomycetes > Ustilaginales > Ustilaginaceae > Ustilago > Ustilago cynodontis. The sequence goes on along the minus strand of CAKMXY010000006.1, from coordinate 84,688 downwards.
AAGCCTGGTGCAGTCAGACTCGTATTCAACGCTTGACCAGAGCTCTTCACAAAGCTTCTACCAGCCCACACAAGAGTCGACCACAACGCTAGCTTCCTATACTGACCCTCAACTCAGCCTTCAATCTCAACTATCGTCCGACTTGGATCCAGCAAATCAAGCAAGCCTCAACATCACTATGTCTTGGGCTCAAGCACAAAGGTATGGTGGCCTCGCCGATTGGATCCAGCCTGAGCCTTCTTGGTTGGACCAATCCCTCTCACAGACCGATAGCTCGCACAGCTCAACAGCGCAGAACGTGACCCACAGTGGCTACACAGAGTCGAGCCAGACATCATTGGCGACGCAGCAGAGCTACATCCAGCCTGATGCTGCACCATTCGACAACTTTGCCTCGCTTGAAGTGGGTCAGTACACTCACCCGGCTCTCTCGTATCCTATCACAGCAGCAAATTCAGCGATTGTAGCACTGTCCGATCCGAACGACTTTGGTCAGGTTCATGGTCACTTCTACGGCCTGGATGGAGGGTCCATCGCTCAAGGCATAACTTCCGGAGAGAAGGGCGCGTATGCGGAGGAGGAAGAAAGACAGCAAAGGGCAGTGCAGGAGCTGCTGCGACAGATGATGGATGACTCTGTCCCTGAAGGCGGAGGAGCGGTGCCCTGTGGGAGTACAGACTATCCTGTGCAGTCGGATGGCCATGATGCCTTTCATCAAGGGTACCAACAGGTGCAAACGCAATGGCAGCAGAACTGGCAGACGGAGGTCCACCAGGAGCCTAACGCTACTCGGCCATACGTGGGACCGAGTGAGGTGTTTATGTGTAGCGACTATCACAATCACCCGAGCTACAATTCTTTTGGACAGACTCTAGCCCCTACTCAGAGCAGTGGCCAGGAGCCGGAGGATAGCCTGCATCACTTCAGTATCTCATCTCCAGTCCCAGCAGGCGTTGATCGAAACTTCAGCCTTCCACTCGGCTACGAAGTGCCATCACAACATCCTGGACAGCTATTCCTTGGAGCAGGCGAAGGAGCAGGGTCTTTCGCTCAAGGTTTGTCGCTAGAGACAGCCAGACTCGTCTCTTCGAACATTCCAACCCACGAAGATCTAACGCAGATGGAGAAGGAACTAGAAGGCAGACAGAGCGTGGAGCAGAGGGAGCAAATAGATCAGACAGAAACTCAGAGCAGAGGAAGTAAGGGTCTGAGAAGCTGGAAAGCTCATCAGTTGTCTTCGATCAAAGAGAAGTTTGCCAAGATCAAACAGCGTCACACTGCTTCCGGCCACCATAGCGCTCAGGGGCCTGTAGAGGACGGCCCGGGTATCAAAAAAGAATGGTGAAAGTCACGGTTGCTCAAACATCAACGAACGAGGTGTTGTTTCGATAGGGTCTCTTTAATACATGATTGCAGGTCTCAATCTAGCCTGGATAGTGATCGAATCATGTTGACTGGCATAGTGTGAAAGCGACGGGTATCACGGTCTCTGCTGTTCCATGAATTCTTGCAGGAGTCCCACCATCATCTCCTCTTGGTTCGGCTCCAGAGGCTGTGCGTGCATCGCACTCGAATCTTGAACTTGTCGAGGCTGCTGCTGAGGTTGAGAAGGTAGAACAGGGATGCTTGACGTGTGGTCAGACCAAAGATTGCCCAGTCCAACTCCGCAAGGGAACGGTGATGGAATGACTGGTCCTTCGCCGAAAGTGCGGCCGTTGATCGGCCATGACAGGGACGTCGAGTCGAGAGACGGGTGCTGCTCGACAAGACCAAGGGGTTCTACGGGTGAGAGCTGAGCAGGAAGGGTCTGAAAGGCTTGAGGCGGAGGTTGAGGCGGAGGCTGTGTGTGCCTTAGCCCGTGAGTGTGCATGGGTGGGGCCGTTTCAGAGCGCAGGATGAACGGAGCGCTGTTCACGGAACCGTTTCGAGGTAACGTGGCTGATCGGATACGCTTGCTGGAAGTACCGTGAGCCTTTGACTCGATCCTAGCGCCAAGTGCGAGAGACACGTCTTCATGCGGCCTCTCACGTTTCGCAGAGTGAGTCTGTGACGATGACGATTGCGAAACTGAGTCACGTCCATTCACGTCCAGCTTGGACTCATCTGTGTGAGCTTGCACGAGAGCATTCACGGCACCCTTGTTCGACGGATCGAGCGAGACGCTTACCTCGTGGCCCCGTGGCACTTCCTGCATTACTGGCGAGGTTGATGGCCTATTTTGCACTTCAGACGGAACCCACATCGTCGCTATTGTCCCAGCTCCAGGATCGCTGGCCCTGCGCATCACATCCTTCGCCTCGCTCCATTGACAGATCCCACCACAGCCACCAGAAGCAAACGCCAAAGCGCAAACTTTTTCCAATCTCGCGATCCTCAACTCGAGAGATTCCACGTATCTTCGGCTATAAGCGGAGCGATCCTTGACGTCAACATAGATGCATTGCTCTGCGAAAGCGATGCAGTGACTACATGGCTTTTGACCGTTACATTTGACCTTCTTCCGACGGCAGACCTCGCACGCCCTGACAACTCGCTTGCGGACCGAGCCTTCGTGGGCCATAACGCCTTGCAGAGAAGCAGGGGAGTGCGAAGGTGGATGTACCGAAGAGTGAAGAGGCGGACTGGTGTGACTTGTAACACAAGACGAGTGTTGTGTGAGCGAGTTGAAGCACATTGCTGCAGATTGCGGTTCGCGTTGATCTGCACAATTGAGGTCGACGTGTAGTTACAGACTCAGCCCGGAAATTAACGGGTTTTATGGATCGTAGCAGAGGGCCAATAGAGACTAGTGCGATGAATGTGGTAGGTGCTTATGACCTTCTACTTGTCGTTACTAGTATAGGTGGGAATTGCATCCTGCACTTTCTACGAAAGGGCTGCTGAGTTTTTCTCTCTGAGGACCGAGACTGAGCCTAATGTGGCTCTCACGAGCATTCATTTGCTATGAGCCAAAGCATGATGCTGTTCACGACCGGTGTAATGTACTGCTACATTGGAAGCTTTAGGGAACCCTTTGACCCTGGTCGTCGCATTGTCCTTGGAACTAGGCTACAAGACGACGAGGGGGTGGTTCAAGGTCTGGCGTCTTAAACCTTCGTATGCATGACAACCACCGCCACAATAGCTTCTTCCTCATTCACGCTTTGGCTTTGATGTACAAAGATGAGAGACTCGCATCGTACCTGAAATGTCGAAGTACCAAACCATTGTGAGTGGAAGAAAAAGACCGAGGAATGGCCGACATCGTCATTGTTCTCTCGGCTGTTGTTGTTCGAGCTTGTCAGCCAATCAACCTGGTCCCCACCGTGCGATCATCCGATACAGAAACCAGGCCAGACTTCCGTCGGCTTCTGTTTATGATCAGCGATATATGAAGACGAAGCTTGGAGATGCCGAGGGCTTTCTGGCTTGATGGAGAAGAGCGGATAGATGAGGTGAAGGTGCAGATGGAGTGAGAAGAGCAGTGGATGACACTGCGCAAGTTCCTTCTCGGACGAAGTGTGGCGCTAGATGCTGTGCTGCAGTTGATGCAATAGACGCTGAAGCGGGCTCATTGACCAGGACGGAACGTTGCCATGTGAATTGTCCGTCAAAGCCTATTAATGTTATGAGCTAGGACGCTCACCACATAAGATGGTAAAGCAGCTTGACTTCACTTCGGATGTATCACTGCTGCCTCAGCCTTCGGACTTTTCCGCGGATTCGTCAGGTGAGTCCACTCTAATATACTTATGCAGGCCAACAATGAAGTGGGGACGTTCTTTCCATGCCAAGTGGCTTGTTCTCATCTGTGGAGCAAGGCGAGCATGGCGAAAGTGAACGATGTTCTCGATGGCTTGTTCGCGTAGAATCAGAGGGCCTCGATCCAGCCGCAGCCGAAGTGAGCGAAACTTTGTAGTGGCTCTCTCATGAAGTGGTCAGGCGTTCAAGTGAGCATGCCAGGTATGACATTCGGCTTTGTCCGACATGATAAGATCGCTGTGAGTACACTGCGGCGACACGGACCGGAGCAAACCGTAAATCCGAGTTCAGAATATATGCTTCAAGAGAGTAAAAATACAAATGCATACTAATGGCCGATGCGGGTCAACGAGCCTCAAAGCTCCTCGATCTGGAGATCCTCGTCATCGCTGTCTTCCACCTCCTGCTGCTCGGCACCGACATCTTCTTCATTTGCCTCTGCGTCATCTTCCAAGTCTTTTGCTGTGGAGGCGGACTCGTCTCTCTTGAGAATATTGACCAATCGGAGCACTGCCTCAGCGATCTTCTCGTCCGGCTCGACCAAGTGCGATGATCGGACAACCACATATGCACCACGAGCACGCAAACATTGTCGGCCGTAGAGGTTAGTACAGAGAAGCAGCAAAGACTCGACGAGCATAAGTCGAAGTGCAGGATCCTTTTCGCGCTTCTTGTCCTCAGGAAGCATCTGACACTCTTCTGGCAGCTCTTCTTGGTCTTCAAGATCGACTTCGGAAAGCTCCTTGCCATCGCAGAGCGGAAGGAGGAGGTACGGAAGAATGTCGACAGACGAGGGTAGGCGAGTGGTGGCGCGAAGTGCACCGGCGAGCATCTCGTCCTCACCATCGCGAACCGGTGGTGGTGCGACGAGGAGCTTATGTGCGGATTTGACGAAAAGGACGTTCTTGAGCGTGCTGATGACACCACCCCTGCGGATGAGGTTGGGGTGTTCTGTGAAGGCCATGATACGAGCGACGGGATACTCTGTGGCAGCAGGAATAGCACCTTGCTCATCAACGCCACGAGCCAGAGCGGCCTGTGCTGTGGCGGAGGCAGCGGCTGAGGAAGCTGACAAGGGAGTCACGAACCAGTCCCTGCCTCTTGGCAACACTGTAACGTTGGCAAAGACACTGGCAAGGAAGTTGCAGTTGGTCTTACGCTTAATTCGTGGTCTACCGTCCGGTCCACGCTCTATCTTTTCTTGCTCCTCTTCCTTGTCCTCTTGAGCCTTTGTCGCGGCATCCTTTGCACGCTGCTTCATTGCCTCGAGATCGCTTCCCTGCGAGGCAACAGTAGCACCTTCCTCGAAGGCATCTAGCAATCTGGCCATGGCAGGCACCTTTTCGTCCATCTTCTTTGCTTGTTCTGCGAGCTTCTTGGCATACTCATCGGCCTTAGCCTTCTTCGAAGCGTATTCGGGATCATTGGGCTCGACGTCCATACCGTTGAGCGCACCGTCCATCTCTTCGGAGGCCATGAAGCTGTAGAAAGGACGAGACTGAACTTGGAGGTCGAGGAGAATTGCGCAGATGGACTCAAGCTTTGTCAAGTTGGAAAGGAGCATGCACGCTAGGTCCGCGAGAAGCGATACGGGATCGGCAATGTAGCGAACGAGAAACTCGAGGAAGGCCTTGTCACCAATCTTGCGTGCAAGCACGAGGCTGTCCGAGATGTTGATGAGAGCACTGAACGCATCGTGTGCAGTGATGGGCTGGTCCTGGCAGAGTCGCTTCAAATCTTCAACGGTGTCGACCTCCTTGCCATCGCGCCCGAGAAGAGGCGAGCCATCGCGGTTCTTGTGCTTTGAGATGAGGAGGGAACGGTGCGGGCTGTCCTTGGCACTGAAGCCAACAATGTTGTTGAGAGCTACCTGTCGGACCTGAGCGTTGGGATCCGAGAGAAAGGTGAGCACTTCCAGCTCGGGTGGTGGTGTTACCGTCGAAGGCATGATGAACACGTCGGCTGTCCAAACTGCAGTGTCGAGTAACGATGTGATGGAATGGAAGCAAGATGGTAGTGTCGTCACTTAGAAGGACGTGCGAAGATGTCGAGTTGCGAAAAATTTCAAAAGAGCCGAGGTTAACACCGGCAATCAACTCGACTGCAGAAGAAAGCGTTTCCTCAACCTTCCAACAGTCAACGCATCATCTTGCAGAAAACCCTGAGAAAATCACCAAATTAAAATTGTACCGTTAAATTCAAGGCAAATTCGTGCTATCGTGCTCAGCGGGAACACGATCGTCTTGCAATTTTGTGCAAGAGCAACACGCTTGGACCACGGATGGATGTCCATGACACTCGAATAACGCTCGCCGCTGACTTGTGACCGAAGTGTCCCAGCTGCAACTCGCCGAACGACCCTGAGCCTGACGCTCGCTGAACTCATGCACTCTTGAGCAGTTACACACATATCACCATCCTCATCGATAGACCGTCACCTATCGCAGCCTCATTGCTCGCCTCGAAAAGTTCTGTCACACTGACTCGATCCTGTGGAAAGGACGGGTTGAGCAGGGCAGCGTGGCATCTAGGCCACGCTTCCAGGAGGGCTTGAGTCATGTTCTCCAACCTCATCAATAGCCGCAAAGGCTCAGGAGACCGCAGCAATCACCGGCTTTCCAACTCTAGTCAACACGTCACAGCAGATCGCATCCGCCATCCACAGCATGTCTATGCCCAAGAAGGATCTGGTTCGCCTTCCTACGAATCAAGCTCGCATGGCTCAACCTACATGACACGCCAGGATAGCCCAGGCTCAACATCAGGACCCGGGGCCGGACCGGGATGGAGCAGTCCAGGTGGTAGCCAGTACTCACGCTCGCCAGCCCAACTTCCAGAAGAGATGCGGGCTCGTGAGAAGCAGAGACAGGTGGAGCGCGAGAGGGAACGCCGCGAGCGACAGACGAGCCAGTCTTCGGTGAATGCGCCTAGCCCTGCTCCTGCCGTCGGATCGAGCATTGCTCAGGACTCGCCAGCAAAGTACTCGTCCAGCCATATGGAATCATCAGTGACTCGTCTGCTAGTGGCGACAAAGATGCTGCTCGAGTCTCTCACCAAGTGGTCTATCGGACAACGAAGCGAGGAGGATGTATCCGATATTTATGTTCGACTCGGTAACGACTTCAACTCTGCCAAGCTCGCTTTCGGCTCATACGGCATCGATATGAGCGATCTCAACTCGGTACCTGACGACCTTCGGGACTGTCTCGAGCGTTGCCTTTCGGAAGAAGCTTCGCCAGCTGTACTCGAGATCCACCTCCCACGGATTCGAGAGATTATCATCAACTTGCTGCAAGGTCTCAAGATGAAGCAGGCAGAGTACAAACAGTTCCTCGTACAGCAACGCGCATTAAAGGAAGCGAAAAGGTCTAGCATTCTACCGGAAGCTCCTGTGGCTTCGACACCACCGCCAACGTCACAGCAGCCTCAGCAGAGCTCAAGCCGTGTTCTCGGACCACGTGCCTCTCGACAAGGCTTCAGCGAGGGTGCCGCCGCCGCATCCACCCAAGCGCAGCAGATAAGCGCCAACACTACCGCTTCAAATGCAACGCTGCAGCGACCAGAGTCCCTTCAGCGAGCTTCTTCAGCAGGCGCGGCTTTGCACTCGGATCGTGCCTCTCTACCAACGCACAGTGAAGATGACACCGCCGACTCTTCTACTACTCCGTCCGCCAATACTGCCGCATCCCGAGGTGGCATTGTACGTCCGCCAAGCCGCGTATCACGCACACTCAGCGACAAGTCACCTGGCAAACGTGGCAGCGAACAGCAGTCGCCCGCTTTGCCTCAAGTCGCTCTGTCATCGTCGGATGCATCCGAAACGGAGTCAGGTCAGGTGACACCACGAATGCCTAATGTAGAACGTCACACGCTGATCGACGATCCTACACCTGTTGCATCCAACAACGAAGCAGAATCAGGCGACGAAGAGCATCTTGCCGACCAACCAGGTCCACTGAATGGCATGACACCCAAGCGTCTCAGCACTCGCTCTCCACGACACACTCCCAAGTCTTCCGTCGACACCGCCGACTTTACTGAGCATGAGCCCAGTTTGAGGGCCTTGAAGAATCGTGACGCGCTGGAGCGCCGTGCCAGTAAGCGATTCAGTGCCTACACGTTCAACAAGATGGGTATCGGTCAGAGCTACAGTCAAGGTCTGGGTATGAACATGTATCCGCCTGGAAGCGGAGGTGCAGGTAGCCCCTTGGCAGAACGCAAATCGAACGAAAGACGTGGCAGTGGAGCACGTCGGGTCATCCGACCGCCTCTCCCGGAGTCAAGTCCTGCGCTCGAAGGTGCCAACAGTCCTTCTACACTCGCACGCACGACCACAGATTACTTTGGCTCTTCAGGCAGCAGCGGCAGCATCGGTGCAAATGCACGCCCGCTGCCCCGTTCCAAGAGCTCTGCTACAGTCGACACTCGATTCGAGTCGATCGAAGAAGTAAAGACGCCCACATCGTCTACTTTCAGCCGGGACGGTCGAACGCCTTCACCTGAGCCTAGCAGCACGGCTTCGGAAAAGCCGCCAGCTGACAGCGCTGCAACGGCTGCGCCCAGGAGGTCGACCGATCTGCTGTCGCCAACACCGTCCGGTCAACGAGTCACATCGCAAGCTGTCAGCTCAACCGACTCATTGCCCTTCGTTGATGCACAAGCACCGCCGTCCGAGGTTGGCGATGCACCAGAGACCAGAAAAGGTGCTGCCTCTTCTACGGACTCTGCCGTTGCGACAGTAGCGCCCAGCACCAACGTCGCAACCGCAGCACCTCGCGTTGTTCGCGCCAGTTCAACAGTAACCTCGCTCAACGTCTTCCTGCAGCTCGGTCGTCAGACACGAAAAGCAGTCATCGAACTTGACCCCTCTAACCCTGTCACGCGTGGCATCAGCGTCGCCAGACTTCGCATGCTCTTTATTGACCGCTTCGCCTACTCGCCTGGCATGGATGACTTCCCGACCATCTACCTCAAAGATCCTGCCAGTGGTGTCACTTACGAGCTCGAAGATCTGGGAGACGTTCAAGAAGGATCCTTGCTCACGCTCAACATCGAGCCCCTCGATCAGGTCAAGCAGCATCTTGACTTGTCTTTGGGTACCATCTCGCGCGAGATCAGAGAGCTGAAAGCTGCATTGGCCGAGCGCGATCGCGAGTCGAGGAGAATGTCCTTCGTCAACAACGACAGCCTGCTCACTGCATCAGCGGCTCATGCGACTCCGACCAAGATCACCGAATCTCAGTTCCAGGCTGCCGGTCAGCGGGTAGCTCAGCTCAAGCGTACTAACACCAGAGCGGCTGGTACCCAGAATGAAGAGTCAAGTGCTGTCTCTTCTGAGGATGCAAGTGGCAATAGCCCTGCCTTCAACACTTCCTCGGCTATGGCAGGCTCGCGTATCGCGCACGAGCTCAAAGTCCAATTCGACGAGCTTCAAAACCTTCGTCGCGAGTTCGCTATCACCCGTCAACTCCAGACCGATTTCGAAGGTGACATCAAGTCCATTCTCTCCACTGTTCGCGAGCAGGCAGGAGCAGTTCGAGCCATCGCTTCCACCAAAGTCGCCGCCGAACGCAACTTCATCGTTGCAGGCAAAGCCCGACTCGACACTCAATCACAGGACCTTCTCACGCTCATCGAAGATCTGCAGGATACGGTGGACGATCTACGTGTAGATGTCATCCAGCGTGGAGTCAAGCCACGACCTGTGTTGGTCAAGCAAATTGTTGAGGACGTTGATCGGGCAACGAAAGGGTTGTTGGAGCTCGAAGGGTATGTGCAAACCGTCAAACCGAGTTGGAAGAAGACTTGGGAATCAGAGTTGCAGAATATCGTGGATGAACAGGAGTTCTTGAATCACGAAGAAGGGCTCTTGTCGGATCTCAGAGATGATCTGGGTGCGTTGAAGGAGGTGTTTAGCAATATTCAGCAAGTGGTGAAGCTAAGAGGTGGTAGCGGGAAGGGTGGAAAGTATATCCCGCCTCTACCCGAAGAAGGACACGAGGGCCTATCGACCGTAATGATGGAAGTCAAATCTCAAGCGGTCAATCATGAAAAGCGACTCCGGGCACTGCAAGCAGTCGAAAGGCAGAGACAGAAGGACATGCTCGCGTCCAAGACCAATGACGAGTTCAGCGAGGAACTTGCAGGGTTTGTGGATAAGAAGGTGCTCAGGAAGACAGGCGGTGTTTTGGAGGCCGAGAGGGTCAGACAGAGACGAGACCATGCTACGTGGAAGGCAATGTTCGGCGGAGGTGGGCCAGGTGGAATTCCTATGGCTCCGAGCGGAAGCGGAGGGGTAGAGGTTAAGCCAAAGAAGCTTATTTTGGGTGGTAAGAAAGGCAAGGACAGTAAGGAGGCGGCGGAGGCTGCAGGAAGTAGTGCTTCTGCTACCGTTGGGGATGCCGGCGTTGAAGGCAATGCAAGCACTGGCGCAGCTGTCGACGATACCACTCTGTAGATCACCCTCTTCACGCAGTCTCTTCTCAGCTCAGATTTTTCTCGCATTCGCAGCAATTGCATGTTTGTCTTCAGAGGTCGCTCTTTAAGTGAGCTTGAATTGCATGAAGTAACGGTAGCAAAACTGATCGAGAAACATTCAATAGCCCTCCAAATCCAATGCTTCCAATGCGAGATCGTCCTCGTCTTCTTCCTCTTCCTCTTCCTCTTCTTCTTCTTCTTCCTCGTCCTCGTCCTCGTCCTCGTCCTCTTCTTCCTCGTCCTCCTCTTCTCCATCATCGCCGCCTTCGTCCTCATCTTCCCCTGCGTCAGCCTCTGCCTCCCCTTCGTCTCCCCTATTCTGTTCTTGCCGATCTGCATTTTCTGCCTCATCTACATCCGATCGTTCTTCAACTTGTCCAACTGAGTCTGTCTCGTCTGGTTCATCTGTCATTTGATCTGTGTATCGGTCCTGAGCTTCCATCTCACTTGCTTCTTTACGGTTATCTTCGCTTTCACCCTGCAGAATTTCAGCAGCTTCGGTGCCGGAGTGAGTCTGGACCTCTCGACCTTGTGCTGGCCCCATCTTCGTAAGATCCTCCATCAAGCCGCGTTCACTGCTCTGCAAATTCTGTCTCCTCGCAAGCGCGTTGGCTTTCGTCGGCGTCTGTTCTCCGTCCGCCTCGTCCAATGTCAACGGCAATCTCCTCTTCTCCAGAGGCACGACAACTCTAGCAGCACCTGAATCTGCTCTGCTGAGCATTCCCTTGATATCAGAACCTACGCGCCCGGTGCTTGTCGAATCACCTTCATGATCAGTGATTTCATCATCATGATGAAAGATGGTGCCTGCGATACCGATATGAAAATTCCCAGAAGTAGTGGGACGAGCACGAGGAGTGCTAACGTCCAATTCGTCTGCGTCTGGTAATGTGCCAATTCTGTTCGATAAAGGTCTGTCCGTTAAGATTTGTGAGTGATCTGGGCTGGATAGTGAGCTTTCACCAGAAGATAGATCCAGCTGATTTTCGAGACCGAGATTGGAGCGTGGACGGCGAGTTGGCGACTCAGTGCCGACTTGTTGAGGGAAGTGAGATGAGGAGCTGGATGTGTCGTGATCCTGCACTTGGTCTTCGAGGAAGGCGGCGACAGATGGCACGGCGCTTGCTGGTGCGCGCAACGTTGCAGAAGCAGGACTTGGACTGATGAGTGACGATGTCGAAGTATCTCTCGTATTGCTGGCGGCTCTACGTGTTGCACTTGAAGCCGCCCTGTCTTCGTCTGGTGCGAGTGAAGCCGATCTGCTGGCGAGTGGGTGGGTGCTGCCTGCGGCCGGGCGGCCAGCTCTACTAGTGGGCCGTGAGTGAGGAGGCGTACGTAGGCTAGCAGTGCTATTATGCGATGATGTTCGAGAATGAATGTGAAGCGGGCGAGATGGAGTCATTGGGCGCTGTGATGTCGATGCTTCAGCTGCCGAGCTAAAGGATGTTGGCAGTGGAGGACTTGGCTCGGGTGGTAGGCCTGGATCGATGTCAAAGTGTAGCTTCAGTGTGGGATGATGGATCGGAAGTTGTCGATCGCGACGCAGATGCGGATGTGCGGATGGTTGCGGAGACACCCTAGATGGTCCAGCAGAGGCACTTTGCGTGTCCGAGATTCCGTTGTGAGACGGAGCTTGCGACGTGTGTATCGTCGACGAAGCATCTGCAGTGGAAGCATTGCTTGAACTTGCGCCGTTCTGACTGCTTGTATTTGCAAGGCTGTGAACGTGCGAGGAACCCGCCCAAGCATACGGGTCTGCCAAGATCGATAGAGGGTTCGGAGCAGGCCAAAGCCAAGACGGAATGTGATTTCTCGGGGGGAGACGAATACCATCCGGTTGACCAAACTTGCTGAGGAACGATGACAAGTGCGACGGCACTTCTGTCCATTCGGAAGAGTTAGAATCACGCAAGGCTCTCCCGAGCTCAGCGAGAATGGCCGGATTTGACCAAGCTTGCACCTTTCGCATGCAAGCCACAAGTGTGCTGGTCACCTCGACACCGTCCAAACAGTGCACATAGATAGGATGGTTTCGACGATCAAGCAAGATCGAAAGGGCTCGTGCTGCACCTTCTCGAGTGAGACCACCGCTTTCGTCCTTGGGTTTTTCACATCGTACGTGCATAAGCTTGATGCCTAGATCGGCAGCTTTCTCTGCTACGGGAGTCGAAACAGAGGATGAAGAGGAGGGATCGGACTGTGAGGACCATGCGAGAAGCGCTGCATCGTTGTCGAGAGGTCTGGGCGTGAGACTGAGGACGGTACGCAGATGCAGTCGGGATAGGAAATATATGTTACGAGCTTTTGGATATGCGCCGCGGTAGACGGATTCTCGATGATGGGAGTGAGAGCGTGGATCGTCTCCGTTGCTTGACGGATCGTCCGTACAAGAGAAGGCGACCGTCGAAAAGCGGAGCGGCGGAGTGAGAGGCTTGAGCGACATCTTGAGAGCGGAAGGAGAAGTCGATTCTTCCCGACCTCGAGCAGAGGCAAGCAGCCGTCAAGCGGTCAAGTGGAATGCTCTTTGTTCAGAGGCTGATCAGCATCTCTGGACGCGCCTATCTTCGTTTCCGAACGGAGCTATGCCTCTGAAGGCGCGGTAGCATGTCAGTTGAAGTATCGAAGCAAGCAATGCTGTCGACAAGAAGCAAGCGTCAAGGGTCCAACATCATGTGGAGAATTTTGGCATTGTTAGACCGCGAAAAGAATCGGCTTTTTGTGTTTTCTGCGAGACCAACACGCAACACACGCGACCCTGAAAGCTTGTTTGTCGGACCACAGAAAAGTCAACCTTCTGACCTTCTCAGCTCGAACACATCTCTGTGCTCAACGTCTCACGCCATCATCTTCCCTCTCGCCCTACACATCGACCTCATCATGCTCTGGCAACGAGGAACCGAAGCACCCATGGATACCTCGCCTCCGGGGCCCCCTCCGCGTAAGTGTCACAAGATCCCCAACCTGAAGCGAAAGCAATTGAGCTCATCACTGACTTCCGTCTACGTTGCACGTTGTCTCCTCCACAACTAACACGAGCAGCCAGCATCTTTGACAGCGATCGTGCACACCAATGGTCTGCTCAGCCTCCTACATCGCAGCTTCTCGTGGACACGGACATGACCGACGTCGAAATGTCCAGCCTCACACCACCATCTCATAGAGTCACAAATCTCCGTGCTCATGCCGTAGATCAGAGCGAGGAGCTGGCAGACGATTCAATGACCAACATCGAAGCCCACCCCAACAACGCATCTTCTAGATACGCACGGTCCGACGCAGCTGCCACTCCACCGCAACATGTTCGACGCAAACGAAGCGTCCTCAGCAGGAAAGGCAAGCGACTAGCACACCTTCAGAGTCGTGAACTCGTTCCATCGTCTCGAGGCTTACCATCTAAGCAAGGCAGCAATGACGATGAGAATAGCTACGGAACGGAAGAGAGTGGTGAAGAAGATGAGGAAGAGGACGAAGATCTCGACCGTCCGAGAGGCACACCAAGTCGGATCCGCTCCATCACCAAGTACGCCGTCAACTACATCCTCCCAAACTCAGTCGCACCAATATCCCATCAGCCCATTGCATCGTCGTCTTCAGCAGTGCACCACATGGACAAGCCAGAGCTCCTCTTGGGTTATGCACAGCTTGTATTCAACGCCAGCATTCTCACAGCTTTTCTCTACCTTCTCTTCAACGTCGTTCGCACTGTGCAACGAGATGTAGCGGAGAAAGTTCGTGCATACGAGATGGGTAAGTGCCAAGACTATCTGATTGTTTCCTGCACGAGACTCCAGCCCTGACTGACCAGGCCCGTTCATGAATCTCCGACCTGAACAGACACGCTGTCCGAGATCACAGCTTGCGCAGCAGCGTATACGGCGAATCGTTGCGGCACCGACTTGCAAGCCCCAGCACTCGCACACGCTTGCAAGAATTGGGAGCGATGCTCTGCTCGAGATCCCGCTGTTGTCGGCACAGCTCGCGTCACTGCCGAAACGTTTGCTGAGATTCTCAATGGCTTTGTCGACTCGGTGAGCTGGAAGACCATGTTCTTCACGCTCATCTGCTTCTCGATCGTCGTTGGGGCTACCAGTTCCTTCTTCTCCTTCTTCCGCATCAAGACTCGTTCACGCACTCGCGACTCAGATCAGAGCTCTCAACCATCGCATCAAACACCAGCCCAAACCCACACCGTGCCGGCTCCGCACACGATCGCGGGATCGCAGGATCAACACAGTACACATGCGAGTGGAATTCCACCATACTACCATCCGCAGCACGCTCCGCACTATGCCTATCCTGGATGGCAATCCCTGCCGCCATCAACGCCTTCACGCAGGCGCACTCGCCAGGTCAATTAAACTAGAATCATTGGGAATAGCAGTATGGGTTTTCATCGATTACATTGCTTGAGCTTGCTTGGCACCTAAAGGGATAGGATCGGAGCGCCTGACTGTTTCGTGTGTTTTGCAGCTGACAGTGCGACAACCTCTGGATATCTGGGGTCCAAAGCTGGCTCGCTCACTTGCCAGGCTGGTTTTTGGACGCGTGCTTGGCGTTGTTCAGTGCCTGCAAATAAGAATGTCAGTTCAAGTTAAAGACACATCGGTTAGCAAACGTAGTGGGCCAGTATGAAGGAGATGTGAAGGACTTGCACGTACCTGCTGGAGGTCACCAGCACCGCTGTTGTTGTCGCCAGCCTGACCGGACTCAGCGCCCTTGTTCTCGCCGCTGCCAAAGATGCCACCACGCTGCTGCTCGTCAGGAATGGCCTGCGAAGACTTGCCGGGAGCCGACTGTCCATTCAAACCAAAACGAGAAGGTTATCGGTTAACATGCTGTTGCTCCATCTGAATCTGAAATGCGTGTCCATCCGGATGCTTACCTGACCGATGGGGTCATTCTCGCGACCCTGGAGAGGAGGAGACTGAGTACCGCCCTGGTTCGACATTGTTGTTATACTTGTGTTTTAAGAAGCTGGTCAAAAGAGAGGAAGTGGAAGCTTTGGTGGTACGTTGCGAAGACGCTCAGACTGAAGCGAGCTGGTTATGTATATATATACACGCTGAGATCAAGAGAACCACATACGATCTTCAGAAGCGACAGAGCCAGAGTTTCGGATCTTCCGATCTTAGGAATGACGATGTCAGACAGACACTTCCCACGTCTGCGCTGTGAGCAACAACATGCACAAGTCGATTCACTTCAGTCGCAAGCACAGCGAGGCCGCATGGGCCCAGGAAGCTTGAATTGCAACAGCCAGGCGAAACAGGAAGTGCAGGAATGATACATGTGTGCTGGAGGAGAGTCTCGATGAATCAGCCGAGCTTGACAGGCTCTGAGTTGCAGAGAGTGGACGTTCTGGAGCAGAGGATGATTCATCTTGCCGAGGAAGTGCAACAGCAGCATCTTCTCACGCCACGCGAGGGTGGAGGTTTTGGACGCTGAATCGGTTTATCAGTGTTAGACCCAGCTTGTTACATGGCGCAAAACTATTTGTGCAACATGACGCAGGATACGCTCAGCACAGTGTGGTGACAGTAGTGGAATGCGCAGAAGTCTCAGCGTTGGACCGTGACGTCTGACTGGAAGAAAGGGTCCGCTTTGTCTTTCTTCGTGTGAACGCTGACAGCCGAGCTGACTTGGCGGAGCAGCCAGTGCGCAGAAATGCACATATGCATGAACCTTGAGCGACCTCATCATTCTAACGAGGCGCCATTGACCCTTTAAAGCTGACAACAACGACAGGCGGATCATGGCAACCTTCACGAGCACCACCATCATCTAGACGAAAGACGTCGCCTCATCCTGGAAGGAAAGAGTAGCCGCCAGACAGAGCTTCCGAGCCTCGGCATTATTCGCTTCCCACAGCTGCGGAAAGCTTCCGACCATGACAGTCATGACGCTCCGCATGATCCGACCGGCAGGAGCATCGCGCTCAATTGCAGCGATTTGCTCAAATGCGGCTGAGGGTTATGCTGTCGCAGGACCCTCAAGGCTGCCATACTCGCGACAGCCGTCTGGCTCTGTTACGCCTTCCGCGTTGCGGCTCTGCAGCACCTCATCCAAGGTGCCTTTACGCTGCGCTTCGAATTTTTCGCGATCTCGTCAAAGTGGTGGGCAAGCTCAAGCCGCTGGACATCGCTCTCAAGCATCAGCGCTCTTGACTGCTCTCCGAGCCTATGCCACCACACCGGCTGGAGTCAAGACGACCTATCCAAGTTCAAAAGCACCATCAGACGAGAACAGCCAGCATCACAAGCTTGGCAAAGAACGTGATCAAGGTTACCTCGCTTTCACAAAGTCCAGCCTCTTCAAGCTCACCCTTCCACTCCAACCGCCAAGCTCAGACCCTGCTTCTCCTTCCTCCAAATCCTCTTCCGCCAAAGCCAGAGCAGAACGCAACGACAACGCGCAGAGGTCGGAAGATGAAGAGACCGAACGCAGGAACATCTCCAATGAGCCATGGGAGCAAGCTGCCGAAACGCCGGGTCCACCTGTCTCGCAGGTCAATCACCGTGCACACACTAATCTACACGGCCCCGAGAATGGCGAGTCCTCGGACGTTGAGGCAGGCGAATACGATGCCGAAGCACCCGCGCATAGTGTCGTCTTCCTTTTGCACAGCGCACAGCCGCTGAGCTATGTGGCCAGTCTCATCCGTGCAGAGGGCCCTAGCCCGGAGCCAAGCGAGTCTCAGCTGGACGAGGAACGACAAGCCAAGGCCACCTTAGAGGACAAAAATGATAAGAAAGGCAAAGTCAGCATTCCGGTCGGACCAAGATCTTCGCCTGGGCGCAAAGACAAGCGCATCAACTTGACACAAGAGCAGCTCGAAATGCGCGAGATGCTCCTTCGCCAGGGTTTTGTCGATCCTCTGGGTGATCCGCCAATCTCCTTCCACACTCGTGCTGCTGATGGTAAGCGCTGGTCGCCTGCGACTGGCATCGGCGACTTCTTGCGAGACGCCGCGCGCATTGGATCGTTCGTCATTCGTATCGGCGAGCGCAACGTCTATGTCACCGTCCCTTCGTTTGAAGACCGCACACGTTTCCTTCGCGCAAGCCTGTATGCCAAGACTGAGCAAATCGAACAGCTTGTCAAGCTCAAGGCCGAGTGCGACCGCATCGCCCACATGGGCACCAAAAGACTCTCGTTTGCCGGTGTAGCCATCTTGAGTGCCTGGTGGGGCTCGGTTGCCTTCCTCACCTTCTGTACCGAACTCGGCTGGGACGTCATGGAGCCGGTCACCTACCTCACTGGTCTGGGCACCATCTTGGGCGGTTACATCTGGTTCCTCATTCACAATCGCGAGGTTTCTTACCGTGCTGTGCTCAACGAGACCACGTCTAGACGACAGCAGAAGCTCTACATCGAGAAAGGATTCAACGTCGAGCGATATCAAGAGCTCATCGAAGAGGTTAAGGATCTGCGCAAGACGATCAAGAAAGTCGCTGAGGATTACGATCTCGAATGGGACCAAGGAGAGACAAAGGCAGGCAAGCAGAACAAGAAGGCGCTCAAGATCATCCGCAACCACGAAGCCGCCTCGTTCCGCTCCAAAAAGGGTGATGTGCGCGAAGATCAGGAAGGAGAGGGCGAAGGCAAGGACGGTGGTCGTGTCAGCAGTGCTGAGCACGAAGCTGAGGACAAAGATGGTGATGGCCAGCCAGACAACGTGCAGGAAGACCACTCCAAGCTCAAGCCCAAGAAGAAAAAGGCTATCGAGACTGAGCCTCGTCGTCACTACTCAACATATGCGCGACGATCAAGCCTTTCCTCAAAGGCTGGAACGGTGTACGCGGTCAGACAGTACAGCAGTCGCAGCTCCAGCTCTGGATCTGTGTCATCCTCTTCGAACAAGGAGCCGTTGAATGACTTATCTGCAAGAGCCTCACAGATGAAGCAAGCCGCTACTAGTACCATCGCTTCTATAACGGATGCTGCGTCAGGCAATTGCGCAGCTGCAACAATCTCGCAACCCAAAAGTTCATTCAGCATCAAGCCCTACATGGCTCTTAGCCGCATCGACAAGCCCATCGGCACTTGGCTTCTTTACTGGCCATGCGCCTGGTCCATCGTGCTTGCCTCGCACACCCTCGGTCTTCCCTTCACCACGCCGCTCCTCTACACGCTCCTCTTCGGCGTCGGTGCCATCGTCATGCGTGGTGCAGGATGCACCATCAACGACATGTGGGATGTCAAGATGGACCGCATGGTCGAACGTACCAAAACGCGTCCACTGGCTGCTGGCGACATCACTCAATTCCAAGCGCTCTGCTTCCTCGGTGTGCAGCTCAGTGCCGGTCTTGCCGTTCTCGTCAACTTGAACCTGTACAGCATTCTGTTGGGTGCAAGCTCGCTTGGGGTTGTGGTGCTATATCCACTCATGAAGCGGGTGACCTACTGGCCGCAGTTGGTGTTGGGCTTTGCGTTCAATTGGGGTGCCATGCTGGGTTGGTCTGCTGTGGCAGGGGCGGTTGATTGGACAGTGGTGTTGCCACTGTATGCAGGCTCGATCTTCTGGACATTGGTCTATGACACCATCTACGCACATCAGGATAAGACCGATGACGTTCATGCCGGTGTCAAGTCAACCGCATTGCTGTTCGCAGACAAAACCAAGCCGGTACTCTCAGCTTTCTCCGCCGCTACCATCGGTCTTTTCACCTACAGTGCGGCCAAAGCCATTCCTCCTGCCATCTCAGCCAAACCCGCTACTGCAGCTGAAGTCCTCGCTCCAGCACAAAGCTCTTCAGTCGGCGACCTGATCTTCTCCCCTTCAACGCTCGACAGCCTAGCCTCAGCATCGCCCATCCTCGATGCGCTTGCCCACCACCATCCGTTCTTCTGCGTTGCGCTTGCAGGCGGCGCATCGCACCTCGCATGGCAGATCCGCACAGTAAGGCTGGATGACCGTCCCGACTGTTGGCGCAAGTTCTGCTCGAATACTACATTTGGCTGGATCATCGTGTCAGGTTTAGTCGCGGACTACGCTGCTTGGTTGTATCTTCAGGGTGAGGGGAGGGAGACTGCTGAGATGGAGAAGCAACGAAAGGCATAAATCTTTCAAATGCATATTTCAAAAGCATATACATAGGCACACCACAAAAGCATACATGGGCATACATTAACACACATTCGAGGTTGAGTGCTCTGACAGACGAACGTCTGATTGAGTGATGGCAAGATGCCGTCTGGAGGTGCACAGATACATGAGAGGGTTTCAGAACTGGGACGAGACCAGAATGACGGAAACGGGAATGTGTCAAGCTGCGTGACTGTGTTTGCATTGCAGGGTTCCAATTTGGTCCAGAGAGGTCCGTTCGAACACGGAGCATGCTTAAGGTGGTGGGTTGCTGAGGTACCTATCATGCTCCGCTCCCCGACAGGGCCGGTCGTTAGAGATTCCGTCTGTTGACGGAGCAGCTCAAACAGGGGATGCGAACTAGCGTAACATGTTCAATTCTTTGTGTCGTGTACGTCGGTGCCTCCGTCTCGACACGGAATCACTGCTTTAGACCTTGACAGCATTTGGTGGCATGGCAAGCACAACTTTTTGATGGAGCAGGTATTGTACAACTGAGCTCTAGGCTGTCGATGCAGCTGGCTTGTTATGGTTGCTGTTCTCTGCCGCAAAAGCAGAGAAGAATCCTTGACCCTCCTTCCACTCCTGGAATCCTTTTCGCAACCTAACGCTGAGACTCTCAATCGAGTCGAGCGCCGGTCGAACATCGAGCACAAATTCAGGATCCTCTTTCTCCGGGTCATCAGGCACACTGTAATAGTCGATAACGTATCGAACCTCCTTTCCATCTTGGTCTGGCCTTCGTACGACCCAATCATGGCGGTCGAAGGGTGGTTCTGAGCTGAAGGTGTTGGGCATGATCTTGGCCATCATTGCAAACAATCTTGCCTTTGGTGTCATTGTACCAGGCTTACCCTGGAAACGAGCGAGTTCGGCACGCGAAGAGTCGGCACCTGCAAGCTTCTCCCATTCGAGCACTTCGAGCCATGCCTGCTCGTTGAGGAAGTTGTGTACCATGACCATGGTCTCGACGTGCTCTTCGGGTGTTTCCCAGCCTTTGCGGACGAGTGCGTTGTAGAATTGCTGTGGTGATGGATACTCCCACTTCTCGGTCTGCTCTTCGGAGGGTTTGCTGTCGTCGTGCTTAACGGGGCATCCAGAGGGAGCGTCGTATGGAGACGCACCAGGTGCGGCAGAGTTGCGCGAGCGAGGAATGGAGGAAACGACTCGTTCTGTGGAAAGGACTGTCTGTTGCTCTGGTGCTTGACCCTGACCAAGAGTAGGCATCATGTTGAGTGGGTTCAATGTCGAAGACCATGGCTTGGAGAATGACGACGAAGATGAGGACGAAGGCGATGCTGAAGCCATAGCCCCGGCAGATGTATGCTTTACTGCAGAGTTGGAAGCGAGGTAGGCATCACGATCTTCGTGAGGAATGGGACATTGACCACCGGAAGCAGGTACCATCTTTGGCGGCGATGGTTTGGGTGGGGCTGGCGCAGCAGCACCGCCGCCACTTGCATGCATCGGGCAGCCAGGAGGTGGCGATGCGGACGAGGACGAAGATGCGGATGCCGATGATGATGAGCCTGCGTGCATGGAGCGCAGGATCTCATCGCGATGTTGAGAGAGTTTGTAGGCCATGAATCCGGCCACGGCCGCCTGGTTATTGGCATTGGGATTCTGGTCCGATGCGGCTTGGGCGCGAATGGCGCGTACGATCTCGGCGGGGTTCATGATGATATCTAAGTTGTTGAGGATGAGTTGCGATGTGGTGGATGTGCATAAGATAGGTGTGGTCCGTCGAAAGGTACGATGAAGGGTTTGCAGGTTGAGATCCCTGAAGTTGACCGCTGTCGAGTGGAGGAGAACGCTCACTGGCAGCTTCCGGGAAATTTTCGAGCCCAAATTTCTTGCAGGCAAAACCGACTTGCGAAGAGCATCCGAGACTCTTTCTGACAAATCAAGGCCCAGATCCCTCCTCGATGGCTGGCGCTCTTCCATCAAAATGGCGTCGTTGCTGCATAAATTGTAAGTGAGTACTGGGCTAGTCTTCAAAGCACCAGCTCGATGTGATTTCACAGCAAGAGTGAAGTAGAAGGTACAAAAGATGGGGACTGGCCAGAGGGACAAGATCGGGAAATCGAAGTCTCAGATCGAGAGAAGGCACGATTCCTTCGACGATTCAATGCAAGGATCGCCCAAATG
This sequence comes from Ustilago cynodontis, assembly GCA_928865425.1. Taxonomy (NCBI): domain Eukaryota; kingdom Fungi; phylum Basidiomycota; class Ustilaginomycetes; order Ustilaginales; family Ustilaginaceae; genus Ustilago; species Ustilago cynodontis. Next base: position 63,237 of record CAKMXY010000006.1, on the reverse strand, counting down.
ACGGCACATCGAGACAAGCTTGATTCCTTCGCTCCCACTTCGAATGTGTGTGTTTGCGGCGACGGCGGCTAAATCCGAAACAGCTTTGCGCGCTGACAGCCGATGGAAGCGGGTGATACGGGTGGAGCTGCACGTAAGGATCGGGAGTCGAGCCCAAAAGGTGTTTTCTTTTCGCTACAGTACTGTACAGTACTGTAATGCGCTAATGCAACGCCACGCTCTGTTTGTTCAGGATAAAAAGTGACTGCTGCTGAGCTTCGGAAAGTGAGTCAAGTTGCTGTGCCGATTTCAAAATGTCTTGGATGTCGGAACAGCCGAGCGAAGCAATCCTGCAACCGATGCAACTCGCTGCCTTTTCGTCTGTTCGACAATCAGCAGCGAAGGCCATCGAAACGTTGCTCATCCTGACATCCTGATCCAACCGGACGTGTCGGTCGGTCGAATCCGAATGGACATGGACACCGAGCTTTGGCTCGTAGCATTGACACTGGAAAAGCACGCCAAGCCAAATGGATGTGAGCGAAGGCTAAGAGAGCCGGAGAAGAGCGATAGAAGCATGGAATCACGGCTATCATCCCAGAGCAGCTGATGGCTTGGCGTAAGACTTTCCTATCTAGCGTGACGTATCTTCGGATAGAAGCCGATTCGCAAGCAGCGTTTCGTCAACAGAGGATCCGAGCGCTTTTGCCAGCTTTGAAAGCTCCCCGAGCGTGCAGTTGAACCAAAAATTACACAGAGTGTGTGGTGTGCGTTGCGTGATGTGTGTGAGGTTTTGTTGTTGCAGACAAAAAGTCAGGGCGGAGCTTCCTGCAACGCTCAAGCTCGCCTAAAGCTTTTCGTGGGTGGCTTGCAGCTGCGAAGAGTGAGAGAGGGCAAAGAGAGGGGAAATTCAAACAAAGAGCAGGCTCAGTTGGCAGCAGCGCGCTCTCTTCTCTTACTCTCGAGGCGAGCTGTGTTGTACGCTTGCTGCTCTCCAGCTGCAGCTGCACCCCTCTTTTCGCTTGCTTCTCTCACACTTCTTTCTCAGTTCGCGATTCGATGCTTCTGCCGGCTGCTTGTTTCAATCACTCGTATCCTCTCCACCTGTTTCGTGCTCTTGCAAAGCCACACGACCATCCTTGTCTAGCCTCTCTCTCTTCCTGACTTCATCACAATCGCCATCGCCGGCTTGACTTATCTGCATTGACTTGGTCGAAATTAAGAGCCTGGACCAGGTCGCATCCTCTCGTTCACAACATCACTTCATCTTGCACCTCTTCGACAGCATTTACAGCACAAACGACACCTCGATATCGCACGATAGTCTCAGCTTCGTTTCGACCCATCAGGCTTCTATCATGCAGCTTCTACGCTAAACACATCCTCGCATCTGCCGCTCAGTTCACCTCGGTGTAGCAGGTGTTCAGGTCTGCGGGAGCAAGGTTTTAGCATCGAGCACCGACGGTCTTTGTTCCGCGCTCGGCGAGCTAAACTAGCAGCATGGCATCACAGAGCACGGAAGAGCCGATCAAGGCTGTCTCTCCAGCCATCGGTACGTCACCGCCTGCTGCACCTGAGCACACACCTGCTGACGCTCCTGCAACTCATGTTGAGACTGCGGTCGCTGACGGAGCTTCTTCCGACAGCAGCGTGTCCGCTCCAAGCCCACCTTATCCCTCTCTGAGTCTGGCAATGGCGGGCCACGTCTTGGGTGCCGTCGGTGCCTCCTCAACGGGAGCCTTGGTCGATCCAAGCATCGAAAAGGAGGCGACTCGGCCTTCGCCGCAGCTCTACAGCGCTCTATCCCTGCCCTCCGATACCAAAGAGCTCGCTCAGCCCGTTCTGATCACACCCGGTCACGACGCAAACGTACAAGCATCACCAGAGAAAGCAACCGACCCTACTCTCCTCGGTGTCGAAGCTGCTACAAGCAGCTCTGCTTCGGCCTCCGCTTCACCTTCAGTGGTTTCAGGCACATCGACGCCTGCCCGGTCAGCAATCAACGAACTCCAACTCTATGCTCAGCAGATCCAACAGCAGCTCCTCAATCAACATGTCCGAGATCAGATGCCATCCAGCACGCCTCCTTTGCACCCACACCAGCACAGCCATCTTACATCAGCGACTGCCAGCGCTTACAACTCGCCTCCTGAATCAGGCCGTTCATCTCCCAACCTGACAGGTTCTACCCGCTCACAACGAACGCCACATGTTCTAGAAACACATCGTCTTGATATTCAAACGCATACCAGTGGTCGTCGTATGGTCAATCAATATCTTATCGAAGGCGAACTCGGTCGTGGTGTCCACGGCAAGGTCCGCTTGGCTAGAGATCTCGAGACCGGCGAGCGTGTGGCTGTCAAGATCGTAGAGAGAGAAGCTCGCAAGCGTCTTGGCGCCGGACTCGGCCTCCTTCATCGGCACAACCGCAACAAGGACCCTTTTCGACTTTCAGGGCCTGGCCACGATGATCGCCAAATAGGAGAAAGTGGTGAACGGGCACAGCAGGGTTCCGACCCGCCTCAGGACGATACTGGCTCTGCTTCCACCACCGTCAAAGGCGTTCCGAGCACTGCTTCCACCCAGTTTGCGCCTCTTCCTGCCGTGCCGCGATCCCCTTCTGCCTCTGCACTCGAATCTCTGCGCTTAGGTCAATCCGACAAGGAAGCGGAAAGGCGCCGCGAGAAGGAGCGCGAGAAAGCCCGCAAAGCCCTGCTATGGACTACCGACCAAAAGGTGCGACGCGAGATCGCTATCATGAAGAAGTGCAGCCACAAGAATGTCGTCCAGCTCAAAGAGGTCATCGACGATCCGCAAAGCAAGAAGATCTTCATGGTGCTCGAATACATGGAGGGTGGCGAGATCGTCTGGAACGACGATCAGGGTTTGCCTACTCTGACTGTAGATGAGGCCCGCAGCATCCTCCGCGATGTCGTTTGCGGCCTCGAGTATCTCCACTATCAAGGCATCATCCATCGTGACATCAAACCCGCCAATTTGCTTTGGGACAAGGACCGCAAGGTCAAGATCTCCGACTTTGGCGTTTCCCATTTCAGCTACGCTATGATGATTGCCAACGATCATGCAGCAGCCGCAACCGCAGTATCCTCTTCCGCATCGTCGTCGTCCAGCAAGCTCGGCCAACCTGCTGGCTCAACTTCAGACCCAAGCCTCATGGACGATCGCGAACTAGCAAAGACTGCAGGCAGTCCCGCCTTCTTTGCGCCCGAGCTTTGCATGTCGTCCTTCTCTTCGATGTCGCCGTCGATCGATCCAGCATCCAACGGAGCGTCTTTGTCCGATGCTGCTACTGGCCAGGCTTCGACAGTCCCAGTCCGACCCAAGGTCACTAAGGCCATCGACGTGTGGGCTCTCGGTGTCACCCTCTACTGTCTGCTCTTTGGCACTACTCCCTTCACCGCAGAGTCCGAATATGCTCTCTTTGCAGTCATTCCCAACACAGACTACTCGCTTCCCACCTTCATGGGCTCCGACCGCGTTCGTGTCGGCCCCAGGAAGCCGAGGTGGCAATCGCAGACCCAATGGAACGACGAGGAGGGAGACGCACAGCCCGCAAGCCCATCAGAGCTCTGTCCTGATGCTGATCCTGAGAGCCTCAGCGAAGACGCGAGACATCTGCGTGATCTGATGGACCGCCTCCTCGAAAAAGACCCGACCAAGCGCATCACGCTCGAAGAGGTCAAGAAGCATCCTTGGGTGACCCGCGGCCTGCAAGATGCACCAGCATGGCTCTCTGAGACGGATCCTCAGCATTTGCCCTTTGTCGAGATCTCACATGCCGATGTCGAGGATGCTCTCACCGGCTTTTCCAAACTCAAGCAGCGTGTCAAGAGGTGGCAATCTAAGCTACTCGACTCGTTCGCAGGTGGCCGAAGGCGCAGCAAATCGGCCAACCATTCTTCCGCTTCCTCCTCCGTTCATGCCGATGCACGCACCGACTCTGGTGACAGCTCACCTTACCACAACCGCAACAGCGGTGCAGACCACGCCATCTCACATCCAGCCACTCCGTTCGACCCATCCAGCCAGTCTGGTCCCTCTACGTCATCAATACGGATTCCACGGACTCCGCTCAAAGGACCTTTTTTTACACGTCAGAAGAGCGCCAGCTCGGTCGGTCGACGAGAAGGAGGTTCGGCTCTCCGCGCCCTCACCAGTGCTCATCCCAACGAGGACACTGACTCCGTTGCCTCAGGCTCACCTCGCGTCAAAGGAACAGAGTACTTGGGCAAGTCACCGCGCCATACGTCACCTCAAACGTTCGAAGAGAGTGTTGCAGAGGCACAAGATCGAGTCTCGACATTCTCTCCCATGATGCCTCCTCCAGTGCTGGTCGATGGCATCGAGCATGACACCATGAAACCGCCAAGCACGGTCGCGCAGCGAAGAGCTTCAGCGCAATCCTCAATCAGTGCAGGACTGCGACCGGAAGGCGGTCCTGAGATCCCACAACGCACATCTTCCGACACACACGGAGCAGCACGACGAGTGAGCGCTACCTCGGCCTCATCGTCAATGCATACCTCGTCTCCTCACATGGCTTCCGCCCACTGTATGCCGAGCCGACACGAATCCGGCAGCACCGACTCGCACTCTCGACGCGCTGCTTCACCAAGAAGGTCAATGGACTCGGAAGGAAGGTCATCGACACTTAGCATTTCACAGACCTCGCGCGTCTCGGGACGTCACCGGCTTGGCGATTTCCTGCGCGGCAGCTGGTTGATGAACGGTGGTGACGATCGCAACCGAAGCTCCTCGCGTCCAAGCACTCGCGGCTCGCGCGATGCACCACCTTTTCCGTCGAGCGCTGGCAACTCTAGTCTAGCAAAGCGTAGCGGCAGCATCCGCAGCACCGCAAGTAATGTCAAGCCAAGCTTGGCGCCTCCAAGCGCCTTGGGACCGCTGTCTGTTGATACGCAAGTTGCCGTCAAGCAGACGGGTGCTCGTCCTGAATCAGGCACGCCTACCAGTGCGCCTGTTCTCGGCAGCAACAGTAGCAGTGCTATCACTGGCACTCCGAGCCTGTCCACTGAACTGCTCACGGAACCACTCGAAACCTCCAGCCTGGCACGGAGTGCATTCAGTGCAGCAAGTCAGCCTTCCTCGCCGCTCTCCGACCTAGGGGTCGTCCAACCCTTCGCTTTCGATAGTCTCGGGCGTCGCCGCCACGTCGCAGCGCCACTGGACACCGTCGATGTCGAGACAAATGACGTGGATCTGGAGCTCGAGCTTTCCGATGATGATCTCTCCGACGATCTCGACGACAACGCAGCACACGGGCCCATGCTGGTCAACTCGGGGCACGGCTGGACGATCCGAGATGAGGAGGCTGCTGGTGAGGCTTACCTTCCTGAAGCTTATGTCCGCAAAGGATCGAGCGGCAGCGAAAGCTCTAATGACATCCTCACGCCGTCGGTCGAAGGAGGCTACAACGTCTACAAGCCGCCTTACCAGCACATCCTGTCGCCATCCGAGTCTTCTGTGCCTAACGAAAGTGGCATCACAGCACCGACTGACGTCAGTGGAGGCGACAATGTAGTTGCTGCCAGCAAAGGGGACAGTAGCGTTCAAGCTGAATTGGGATCTGCAGCGCCAGCGTGTCAGACGTTTGCCATGGATGCGACCCTGTCGCACGAGGCTGCCGCGCTTCGAAAGGCCGAGTTAACCGAACTCAACGTCAGCAGAGCTGACGGAGCTGCGGTCGACGAAGCAACGCCCATCAGCTCCGGCAGCGTCTCAAGATCCGCATCGCATCGTCAGCACGGGTCAGGCGAGTCCTCTCGAGTCCCTTCGGCAGCTGATACTCAGGCCACTCGATCCGACCTGGGAGCCTTACAGCTGGATGTTGTTGAGAGCAAGTTGACCACGGAACCTGTCCAGGCGGTCGTTCCGGGCACTGCGGCGGAAGAGTCGCAGTTTGCCGATGCGGACGAAGAAGCTCCGCCTCGAGCCGGAGTCGGGATGGACGAGGAAGATGAGGACAGTGACGAGCAGTGCGTTAGCTTCCAAGCTCGTCGCAAGAGGTCAACACGCTTCCGCGCGACTCCGGCATCCGCCGTGTGACGGAGGAGAACATACTCTTTAATTTCACTCAGCCTTGCGCTGAGTTCTTGTTGATTAGATTATCTTGACACGTTATTGTAGCAAGCATTGTATTATTTTGCACCAGTTTCGTTTCTCGTTTGTATACGGTTGATGCGATTATACCAATTTTCGCTTCCAGACCCTTGACGACACTGCCTTTGTGTGGATACCGATAATATCGAAGACACCAGAAACGCTGGGCATGGTGATGTAAATAGTTCGTCTATTTGACCACATGATGCAATTCCAGTCGCGTTCGAGGTCAAAGTTTGTTTTGTATGCTGTATGAAGCCATACTCTCACGGGCAGCAATGAAAAGAGACAAATGAAGTGGCTGTATTGCGATGCACGAAATTCTACACGTATACCGACAAAGAAAGAACCTAACAGTGGTTGTTCATGTACTCCTTGATAGCGCCTGTGAATCCATCAGTGTCGACGGTGAATCCGAGACAGAGAGCATAAGTGTTGTCGAACTCGCGAGGCCAACTCGAGACGATGCGTTGACATGTGTCATCGTGTTCAAACTTGATCAAGTTGACAGCTTCATCGCCACGAACGGTTCGAAGAGCCTCGATGATCTCTCGAATAGAGACAGGGAAGCCTGGTAGTGCAACTGATCGAGACCAACGGGCGATCTTGTCCGAGCTTTCGATGATGATGTTCTTAGCCCGAGCGAGGTTTTCGAGTGTTGTGGATGGTTTGGCGACCCACACCTCGAGTTTTTGGAGAACAGGGTCATCGATGGAGGAACCGACAGGGCAGATAGCTTGGACACCGTTGAGAGGTTCTCGGACGATACCGGAGACGAAAGCAGAGGTGGCACGGGAAGGAACACCTGGACGAGGAACAATGGTGGGAAGCTTGACAGAGATACCGTTGATGAATCCTCTACGAGTGTATTCCGTGACGAGATATTCGCCCATCAGCTTGGCGGTTCCGTAAGCGCCTTCAGGCTGACATGGTGTGGAGGGGAGAACGACGTGAGGCAAAGGTCCACCATAGGTAGCAACGGAGGAAGTAAAAACCACCTTGATCGGTTCCCCTTGCGAGTTGCGAGAAGCACGAGCCTTGTCGAGAAGAGCACGGGTAGAGTCAAGATTAACCTTCATGCCGAGATCCCAGTTCTCTTCACTGCCCAAGCTCATGATGCCGTGCAGGGAGTAGATGACATCGGGCTTGCCCAACTCGGTGTTGAAAAGAGCGTCGAGGCTGGCTTCTTCGCAAAGATCGGCCTTCTTGCAGACGACTTTGGCGGCAAGACCTTTGGCAGGCTTGGGTTCGACAATGTCGGCCAAGATGAAGCTGAAGGAGGTCTGAGGCTCGCGCTCGACGATGCGAGCGGGCAATAGAGAGCCCATCCAGCCACCAGCGCCAGTAATGAGAATGGTCTGTTCTTGGATGGTCATTGTTGTGGATAGCGTTGGCAAAGGGGAATTTGTGCTATAGACCTGAAGCTGGGAAGAAGGAATAGTAGATGCGACGTTCGGCAAAGATGATGTCTGTGTGGTGGTGCTTTTAAGGCACGTTCGGTGGTATTTTTTCCTTGCCCACCTGATACCGGACAGAATGTTGTGCCCCTGCGCCAAAGCGTTCCACGAAGGGCGCCTACAATGTTATCAGTGGATAGCAAGGTAGCGATTGAAGGCAGTCAAGGGTTCTTGTGGGAGGAAAAGTGGAGTATGCGTGGAGCGCTTGCACTGAATGTGGGGTGAGGCTGGCATATGTCGGTCAGGAAAAGGCCGAGGTGCACCGGATGATCTTGTATGCGGCTGTTGTCGGTGAAAAGGATCGCAACGGAAGTTCGTGCCAGGAGAGGCTGCTGCGGCGTTTCAGCGAACAGTGGGGGTCTATGAATGTGGGGGCAAAGTGGTGGGAGAATCGTGCAGGATGCAAGGTACACAGCGCTTCCAGAGTGAGAGCAGTATATGTAACTTACTGCTTTGCTTGGCAAAGTGGACGTGGGCACCAATCAAAAAATAAAATTGATTTATTTTATTGGACGTCAAGAAGCGCCGCTTGCTCCGCTTGCTGTGGGCTCCAGGTCTGTCTTTGAGATTTAAGTTCGGGTTGACATTTTGTTCCCCGACTGATCTGGAGCCCCACGTCCGAGGTCGTCGAACAGGGCGGGACAACAGATCTCTATCAACTCGCGTGGCAAGTCAGGTACGGTTCAGCATTGCAGTTAGGCAGACCATCTTCCAATAATGGATGTCGCAAGGGCTGAAACAGCTGGGATGTTTGCGCTGTATCACCATTCCCAAATCATCCGAGTGTGGCGTGTAGCAAAAACTAAACGATAAGTTGAGCCGAAGCCCCAGCCATATGGGGCGGCTGTTTCCCTTCCGCTGTGTACACTCTGCAACCTGTACCACCAGACGAAAGCGCCTACCGAGTTCGGCAAGTTGTACTGGCCGGACATTTTCCCCTTGTGACCGGTTGTGTATGTGCTCGAGGAGCTGTGACGTGTCTGCCCCTTATTTGTTGAGAATTTGGCCTCCCGAGCTTTCGTCCACTCGGTGTGACTACCTTTGCTTGTGGTCTTGACTAGAAGCAATTGATCAGGACTTCAAGTTGTCTGTGTCAAGGTTCGAGATGGCGGGTACAGACTTGATCGCGAGCAGTCCAAGACCATTCGGGAAGGCTCTTACTGTAGTCCGACATGTGGGCAGATAGTAAATACCCCGTCACATTTGCAACTCAGCAATGCTTCGGCTACCTGCAACGACACTTTTCCTCGAATCCCCGCGTTTCCGCTCCCCCACATCAGCTTTCTCAGCCACATAGCCCTGCCTTTGCACAGCTGTTCGATGCTCATCAGGGCCCCAAGAGAAGAACAAGTCAACTCGCCCTATGGCATCCTTCCCTTCTTCCCACCATTAGGCATCTGATCCTCCTGTGCTCTTGCCTCTATCGACCAGTCACCCCACACCAAGGTCATACAACAGGACATTTTGTGCGCAAACATCTCGAAAGCGGCAACGGCGTACCTTGCATCAGCTTTGCATAGCATCAATCCTTGCTTTCCCCACATTCTCGGACAGGGAATCCTGGCTCTTGTCCCCTTGTGTGACTCTATACTCCACACTTGTCCATGAATCTTCAGCAACGATAGCTCTTCAAACATCCTCGCATTACTTGTCTTTGACATGTCATGCGCTCAGTCCACTGACTGATTCACATAAAGAGCCCTCCCTTCAGGTCACCACGATTCTCGAAAAATCACCACCGGATCAAGAAGTCCCTTCTCTCCTTCCACCATCCCTGGTCGGTCTATCCCCTTGCCCGCGCCTCTTCTTTGCCCCGGTTCCCCATCGCGCCTTGCTATATATCGAAGGCGTAGCGCTCCACCACATACCACTTCTCCGCCATGGTTGCCGCAGCTGACAAGAACAATGCTGTCTCGCACGAGACCTATGACGCCGGCATGCGTCCTCCCTCCCTCGCCATCGATGAAGCTCATCCTACTCTGACTATGGCCGAGGCTGCTGAAGAGGAAAAGGCCTTCCTTCGCAAGATTGACTACCGCCTTGTGCCTTGCGTCTGGTTCATGTACCTCTTGTAAGTGTTGCACATTCTTTCGGTCGCTGATGTGAATGTTGCTCAAACTTATACTAACTTTGGCCCTGCGCTGCTTTCGTTGCCAACCATCAGCTCCTACCTCGACCGCAGTAACATTGGCAACGCCTATACTGGTGGAATGGCCAAAGATCTTAACATGTCCCCCAACCATTACAGTATTGTCCTCCTGGTCTTCTTCGCCACCTATGTCACCTTCGAGGTTCCTTCCAACATGCTTCTCACCCGTGTCCGTCCCAGTATCTACCTTCCAACCATCATGTTCCTCTGGGGTGGTCTCTCGATCGCCTTTGCTGCTGCAAAGAGCTGGCAGGTCATTGCTGTGCTCCGTGTCATCCTAGGTATCCTCGAAGCCGGTTTCGCACCAGGTGTCCTCTTCCTCCTCTCGAGTTGGTACAAGAAGGGTGAGCTTGCCCGTCGATACAGTATCTACTACTCTGCCGTTCCCCTCGCCGGCATGTTTGGTGGCCTTATCGCTGGTGGTCTCCTCAAGACTCTCGATGGCTCTAACGGTATGGCAGGCTGGCGATGGCTCTTTATTGTGGAAGGTGCTGCTACTTGTATCGTCGCTGTTGCAGCCGTTTTCATCCTTCCAGACTTCCCCTCGACCACGAAATGGCTTTCGCCTCGCGAACGCGCCATCGCCAGCAGACGACTTGCTGAAGACAACGTCGGAAGTGCTCAAGGTGGCGATGAGGACATCTCTCACAACCAGGCAGCTAAAATGGCCTTCACCGACTGGAGAACATGGTGCTTCGTCTTCTTGTACATGTTAACGACAGGATCCCAGACAATCCAGTAAGTAGCGATCAAAGCAAGAGCTGCTTACCATCAGTGACCAAGCATATCGAAGGCGGGGTTGACTGACAATTTCTTCATTATGTTTCTGTTCCTCAACAGATACTTCATCCCTGAGCTTGTCAAGTCTATGGGCTACTCTGGCTTCCACGTTCAGTACATGACTGCTCCGATCTATGCTGTTGCACTCGTTGCAATTGTCGGTTTCTGCTTTTCTTCGGACTACTTCAAGGACCGAGCCTTCCACTGTGCCGCCGCGTCCAGCATCGCCGTTGTTGCTTTTGCTTGCATGCTTGGTGTCTTGGACCACACTGGACGCTATGTCTTGCTCTGCTTCGGTGTCGCAGGCGTCTACGCTGCCTGCCCCTTGGTCAGCATTTGGGTATCCAACGCCATCCCTCATCCCTCCGAGAAGCGAGCTGTCGTCCAAGCCTTTGTCAACGGTATGGGCAACTCTGCAAGCATTTATGGATCTTACCTCTTCAATAAAGGTGACAAGAACTTCAACAGGAGGGGATTTGGTGTTACCATGGCCTTTATGGCAATGGCTGTTATGATGGCGTTGTTGAACCGCTACTTGCTGGCTAAGCACCCTTACCCCGAGATGCAAAGCGTTCGAGAGACCGATGCAGACTCGGCCAACGTAGGCGGTTCGGTGGACGAGATCAAGGCCAAGGCCTAGAGCCTAGAAGCTCAAACGCTTGTCTTATCTGGCTAATGAGCCAATCCTGTTCTTGTTTCTTGTCTCAATGTCATTTATAGCGGTTCTGGAGAATGTGATCTTTCAATTGATACCTTAGTTTCTGTTACACTGAATTGGGGAAGTCTTGATCCTGCGAGGCCATGTGCTCGGTGGTAGCATCGACTCATCCAGATCTGCACCCGTTGCTCTTGGGGCTAGCAGTGTACTTCTTTCTCCTCGTGCTCAGAATGAGCGAGGTGTGGTCCCAAGATCCGGACTGGTGTGCTTCACACTGGGATGAGCATCGACGCTTGATCAAGTAGCTCGAGCATGCTCTGCCTTGCTTGCAGAGGACCTTGTCTGTCGTCTGAGCGAAGGCTCGGATCTTGCGATCAATCCATGTCTGTCAGGATCAAAACATATGATGTGCATTAAAAGTGCACTTGGGCCTAAAATCATCTCTTCGACAAGGGCGAAGAAAGGGAATAAGTCAGATCAGCTTCTCAAAACAGATCAAATCACTAGCATGCTTTGTGGTGAACTCTGAGATCGCGACATCCCAATTGTCACTCATCTTTGGCATGCAAGCGTCCAAGTACGACTGCTATCTCGACGGAGGGCAGGCTTATTGGACGGCATGCGAGAAGATTTCCAACGACTATCTGATCTCATGTTCGACAGTTGATACTTTCTGCGAGGTTATAACATAGGTTCTGATGGAGAGCGGCGATGAAGGTCATCGGTTCCGTTGCAGGACCATGACGAGATTGCCAGCCCCATCGCTGACCGAATTAGCAATGTATGCCCAGACGGAGCCTCTACATCTCACATCCCATCTCTCAACGGCAAGATTCGAAGGCAGGGCTGTTGATGCACTTTGCAAGGATTTTGAGTCGGACTTGAGCAACTGTCTTGTCCAGATTGACTGCAACACAGAGTAGGAGGGGTTGGATCTTCCAGAAGATGCGATCACCTTGAGACGATGTTGAGTTCGGCACGGGATCATGTCTCATGCATGTTGTGCGTGACCGGAAGTGCTCCGAGTGGGGTAGAGGTGGGAGGATTTACCTTTTCTTGGCTCGCTTCAGGCCCTGATTCACTTCGGGTCTCCAGAAGTGGGAGACCTGGGCTGAACGCGGGGAATTAGACCATTGCTTCATGCTGGTGAGTCTGAAAGTGCTTGCTCTATGATGTTGTCTCGAGACGATAGTTTGGTTCGGCTTGCGAATGAGACTACTTCAGAGCTGCTTCCGCACAGAGTGACATGAGAAGAGATGAGAGCCTGTTGTCATGCATGAAAAAATCAGCTGAGATGGTGGATAGATGCCACGCGATCGCAAACAAGGGTCCTATGAAACGCACCCTCACGAACCTCCTTGTCCAACAGTCCCCATTCCTACTCTTCTCACCAACAACATCATCTTCGCTCCTACAGAACCTCGTTTCCTCTGATGATATTATCGTCGTCCCGCGCGGCAAGGTAGCAAACATGCGCTTTACGTGCAGTTACTGCGGCAAGGCATATGCCCGTACCGAGCACCTCAAGCGCCATATCCAATCAACTCATCAATCTTCTCAGGCGGACGAAGCACCCCGAGTCTACCCCTGCGATGTTCCTGGTTGCGAAAAGACATTCCGCCGCAGTGATGTACTAGCAAGACACAAACGAGGGCATGGCCTCGACGAGGCGCCAGCCTCCAAAAAGATCAAGCGATCCTCAACCTCTTCACCCAGCAATCTTGCAGGTCCCTCGAGCCAGTCATCCCTAGTTGCAGACACACACAGCTTTGACATAGGCAAGGACTCGAGTCAAGCAGTGCAAGGATTGACAGCCGCCGACCATGCACCTTCTTCTTCTACTCGTGCAGCCCCTCAATCCGTCGATGGCACTTCGAATCTGTCTGAAACATCTCACTCGGTTGCCATCGGATCAGCTCCGATCGCCGGATCTGGACAGATGCCTTCATATGTGTCACCGTCCAATGACCAGTCAGCGGCGATGTTCGACACCTCTACATTCCGTCAACCGACGGTACAACCTCTCACAAGCCGAGCTTTACAAGAGCAACAGCAGCTCGCTGGTCTGGACCTCTCACTTGCCCGCTCGAACGGCTTGCCTCTGGGCGATAGTCCTGCTAGAGCGTCTAATGGCAATGCTTCTCGCAACACCAATGCCTTTGGCTACCCAGAATACAGCCTGTCAGCAATGACTTCGGCTTATGCCAGCTTTCAAAACTCTCACCAGAACATAAGTGGCTCTGGTGACGCCTTTGCTCGACAGCGCACTTCAGCGACAGATTTGGGGCTCGCCTTTGATGGTTGGGACCCGCAATACTTTGCTCAGCAGGTCGGTGAGGATCCTGTCCCTAGGCTTGGCTGGGACAATATCAACTACAAGAACCTCTCTGGTCTCGACTGGATCTTTGATGATGGCGCAGCGAGCTTGACCGATGCGTCCGTCTTCTCCGGCGGCGCCTTTCCTTCCATCGAAGAAGATTTCGGTATACTTGATGACTATGGTCCAAAGCCACCCGACTCGCTCTCTCGAGCAACGGAAAAGATCTTTGAACGCGCAAAGGGCTCGACTGGTGAGACAGACCCTTTTGAATCGCTCGGTCTCATCAATCTGGCGAATACTGCCATTGATCAAGCAAACGGAAACGGGAACGGTAAAGCCTCTCGCAATGGCAAAGTGCCAGACGATGGAGGAGACTGGCCTCGAGATTTTCAACCAACAAGACGTCAACCGCCAACCCTCGAGATCTCTGAGTACGTTCTCGCCGTTGAAATGGAGGACAAGAGCGCTCCTCAGGATACAAGTATGGACCGCAAGTCTAGCGAGGTCGCCCAACAAGCTTCTAGGCACATCCCATTCGTACTCATCGAAGAGTTCTCTGACTTTTCGGATACCAATGTACCTACACCTTACTCGTATAGCAGCGACTCTCGACTCTTTGAAACAGCGGCCACTCGACATCCCGAACCATTCATCAAAATCAGCGAGACGGCCCGTCAACATCTTCTAGAGTACTTGCGACACTCGTGCAAGCATCCTTGGTCAGTGTATTCCTTCAATGGAAAAGCCGATAACTTCCTTACCTGTCCAGAGCTCGAGACGCTGGTTTCGCTCTACTTTCGAAAGGTGCATCCTTACACGCCCATCTTGCATCTCCCCACCTTCGACCCGGATACTGCCAGCCCAGTGCTCTTTCTAATCGTGGCCACCAAGGGCCTTGTCTTCTACGTCTCCGAGATGCAAGCACGTGGTGCTCGTAGTACCAGCCTTGCTAAGCTGCAGAAGAGGGTCAACCTCTTGGCTCCGGCATTCTCAGAGCTCACTCGTATAGGAACGATGAGCGCATTTGAAGCCGATCAGCGCGGATTCCTGGATATAAGCATCAATCAGGCTTGGTTGTTGCAGCAGCTCTTCGGCATAGGCTCGGGCAACAAGCGTCTTTACAAGCTTGCTGAACGAAATCGAGGTGGTATCATGACTGCTATTCGTCGAATGGGGCTGCTTAACATGCCTAGCCTTCGACTGGACATTCCGGATCAGCCGGACTTCATCGACAAGGAAGCTCTCGAGAGGAGATGGAGGACCTGGGTGGATCACGAGAGCCGCATACGCCTGGCTTGGTTCGTCTTTCTTTATGACGAACTCTATGGCCTGTATATGGACATCTCGCCGATGATTCTTTACACGGAGGTGACCTCGCCCTTCCCATGTGACGAACAGCTCTGGAACGCCAGAAGTGCTCAAGAGTGGTACAGTCGGGTAGCGAATCAGCCTCAAGCCACACCTAAGCCGTCGTTCATCGATGTGCTCAGGAAGCTCCTAGATCCTCCTCGGCATAAAGACGTTCCACTGCGTCTGAACCGTCTCGAAGCATATATCCTTGCCGTCACTCTCTATCGCATCAGGTGGGACACAAGCAGACGATCCTTACTGTTCGGAATGGAAGCATTCGCTCATTCAGAAGACGTCACTTTAGGAGAGGACAATGTCGTCCAAGCTGCCTCTGGCACAGTTGCCGTTGATGCGGCTGCAGCCAATGCTCTGCAAGGCCTCTTTGAAGCCGCTTCATCTGCCACACATGTGCTTACCACGTCCAAAGCCGCAAAACGCAGCAGAACTTCACTCACTCCGCCAAGTCTGGCTCTGAGCATCGACGTTCAGCTGTTGCGTCTGCTCTCGAAAATGCACTTCAGCGGTCCACCTGCCTTCTTCGACATGCTCAAGGATGCTGGTGGCAGAGCAGGAAATGCGAGCCGTGGTGATGCAGTGCTCAAGCTTCAAAGATGGGTGACAGATCCGAAAAACCACGTCTCAATGCGACACATGCTTTTGGCGTCAGCAAGAATCTACGAACTTATCGGTACATCGCTGGATGCAACGACAGCAAACCCAGACATCATGGTTCTCCAGAGCCATGTTTGCATTGTAAGCTTGTTCCATTCAGCATTAATCATGTGGGCGTACGAAAAATTCGGACCACGTCCGCCTCGCCATACCCAGCGCATCAGGCAAACTGAGCACGGACAAACGCCCAGCAGTGTCGATCGCAACACTGACGACGCCGTGTGGGTCAATAGGTCTGTAGCCATCAACTTACCCTGCCTATCGCCGTTCCAGCTTCGTTCCACGGAAGAGTCTGGCGTTGTAGACCTCATAGGTCCCGGCGCGGACAGTCCTAAGGGTACCGACCGGTCAGAAGACTGGCCAGAGCGTGCTAGTGAGAACACGAATGGCTCTATCTCTACCTCGGCATCCAACTCATCTGACACGTCAGCTTCAGAACGTGTGGTCGAGGCATGGTCCTACGGGGCATACCGATCAAGCGTCGATGGAAAGATTCGAAAATGGGCTGCAGCTAGCGAACTCACCGTTCGCATTGCAGGTATTGGTGAGCTCAAGACAGGCCCTAGACCAGGTCTCGACCACGGTCAGGAAGGTATGGTGGGGGATGGCATGCGATCGGCACCGACCGTTTCGCATGCTCCGTCTGAAACCGGGAGGGAAGCGGATGAGGCGGACGGTGGACAACGGAGAGAGTCAGGCGAAGCATCCGGACAGATTACTCCTGAGCGACCGGAAGTATTGCAATCCGAAAACAATGGGGTTCAGACATCTCGCATTCTGCTGAGGTTTGCGTCACTACTGCGTAGGCTAGATTGGGGCCTGGCAGCGTCGTTCCGTACAATTCTGATTCATATGGCGAGACACGAAACTAGGTCGGCTGAAGCTGCGGAGTCGTCGCGATAGTCTCTCGAGCGCCCGTTTTAGTCAATATTGCTTGCAAATGATGATACGATTAGCTCGAATCTACTAAACATGATACCGCTGTGAAATCTATCTTCTCAAAGATTCGAAGCAAGTGTCAATTCGTCTACATCGTCTGTGCGAACGTCACTTTGCTTTGACGTTGACTTAAACAGTTCGGATCCAGAAGCGAGAGCATCGATGAAGAGGGGCAATCTTGTACCGCCATCAGCTCCAAGAGTCGGTTCCCGCTGTGAAAAGGTAATCAAAACATCATCGGCATGTGAACTTCAAAGGACAAAGCGTGCAGAGCGTAGAGAGCAGTCAACTTACCGTACGAATAGAATCGAGCTCATCGCCAAACTCATCAGCAACAGCTTTAAGCCAAAGCGAGCGGAAAGCTTGTCGACGACGTTCCTGCTGCTCTTGCGATTTTGTCGGGGTGGACTTGTCCTGGCGATCTGAGGTTCGTCTTGAGGACGGAGATGAGTCTTTGGCGTCAACGATGCGCTGCAAGTGCGGAGGAAGCTGTGGCGTTGCTGGTTCGAGAGCTTTCAAACTTTGCTCTTTGTAAGTGGTGCGTTTCTTGACTGGGAGAGAGTCGACTCCATCGAGTTCTGGTTCAGGTGTAAGTCTAAAGATGTGATTGCGCTTGCCCGATGAAGAATTTGTTGCTTCATCGCGGGAGACCTGAGTCGGTGCAGTGGTGCGTTTCCGTGATGTGCGTCGGCGTGCAGCAGGTGAGTCCAGGTCGGAGTCCTGACTCTCTGCTGACGAACTAGAGTCCGAAGAGCTTGAAGAAGAAGACAGGGACGAGGACGACGAAGAAGATGAGGAAGACGACGAGGATGATGATGCAGAGGGTGCTCTTCTGTGCGTGCTGATCTCTCTTGCAGCAGGTTTCGCTGTGTCTTGTTCGCTCTCACAATCTTCGTCACTGGAAGATGAGGAAGACGAGGAAGAGTCGGAATCATCAGAGGATGCGGTAAGGGTTCTTGTCTTCCTCTGTCGCCTGCGTCGAGGTCCGGCAGCCGCCTTGCCTGACTTGGCTGTTGCTGCCGCCATCGTTTGTATGTCTATTGCTGGATGCGAAAGGTGTAAAGCTCCTCAACGGCCTTGCGATGGTGTTTCGTGGTGTTCGAACTTTCTTGGCGCAAGGGTCTGGCATGCCCGAGTTCCGTGAAGTGGGCTTCTGTTCTCTCGCACGAATGATCAATGTGTAAGCGTGTTTTGTACGCGCGAAGGACGCGACACACGCGCTAAACTCATTTACGCGTCGAGCGTGTTGCAGTCGTGTAAATGAGGTTCGCATCAGTCGTTGTGCACAGTGCGAATTCCAGCGCGCAAAAAGAGAGGAAGGGACAGTACTGTAGTTTGTAGAGATCACAGTTCAACGTATGCGCAAGGCGAATGAGCTGTGTGAAGAAGGAGTGTTGAGTTTGTTCGCAGAGCGTCGTGAAGCAGAAAGCTTGCAATCTCTCTGCTGGAATGCATCGAAGCCTCAGCGCCTGCGCAAACAACCGAGCAACACCAACACAGTAGTCACGACATTCCTCTCCGTGTTGCTCTTGCTTTCGAACATTCACTTTGACGTCGTCTCATCACCCATCACCTTAAACGCCCATCTCATCACATCAGCAACCCCATATCACATCTTCGGAGAAATCAAGACCATCTCTCAATACACCGGCATCGCCTGCTTTCCGCCAACGAACATTACCTCGACTTGCTAGCACAGAAATCGATACCCAACAATGGTAAGTTCGTGCGAATACGAAGTTGACAGCACTACATCGTATGGCTGACCCTCTCACATCATCATTACCACAACTCCGTATCGCAGGCTGACTCACAGAACAACGCAAACCGCAAGCGTCGTCGCTCACAGCAGCTGCAGCAGCGAGATGATCCATTCGATGCCTCCTCCCCAGTGCCCGGCCCGTCCACAGCCACTACACCTGCCGGTCGCTCATCACCACCTCCGTCCTCTCTACCACCCTCGAGTCCCCCCACTGCATTCTCAGACTTCACCGACGGCGAGCTTGATAACGCAGAAGTCGTCGATGAGGAACAAGAGGCAAGGCAACTTGGAGACCACTTCCAAGACAATGCCGATTCAGACGACGAGGGCGAGGATCTCTTTGGCGAGAACATGGACAATGACTACACTGAAAACACAACACTCGATCGCTACGACACAGCGCTTGACATCGACGACGAAAACCAATACGATCAGATGGACGCCAATGCACGTCGTCTCGCTGAACTTCGCATGGGCCGTCGTGACCGTACCGAAGCTGCCAACCGCGGCAGCCGCTCTCGTGCTCCCGAGTTCCTTCACAGCGACGATGGTGCCAGCGACCCAGATGATGGTGTAGCCATCCTCAACCGTCGTAGGCGACGACACTAC
The DNA here is from genome assembly GCA_928865425.1 of Ustilago cynodontis. Lineage (NCBI taxonomy): Eukaryota > Fungi > Basidiomycota > Ustilaginomycetes > Ustilaginales > Ustilaginaceae > Ustilago > Ustilago cynodontis. The sequence goes on along the minus strand of CAKMXY010000006.1, from coordinate 44,424 downwards.
GATGAGACCGCAGCTGGTGCTGACGCCGCCGCCTTTGTCGATGACTTGCCGCTCGAGCAGCTCGGCGATGTCAAGACCGACAGCATTGCTAGCTGGGTCGCCACCGAGAACGTTCGCAGAGCCATCGTCCGCGAGTTCCGCAACTTCCTCGTCACTTATGTCGATGAGAACGGTGTCAGTGTCTACGGTCAACGCATCAAGACACTCGGTGAAACAAACGCAGAATCGCTCGAAGTCTCTTTCCTTCACCTTGTCGACTCGAAAGCCATTCTCGCTTACTTCTTGGCCAATTCGCCTGCCAGCATGTTACCCATCTTTGACGAAGTCGCTTTCGACGTCATTCTGCTCTACTACCCCTCTTACGACCGTATTCACTCCGAGGTGCACGTCCGTATCGCGGATCTTCCTACCTCTTCCACCCTTCGTGACCTGCGTCAGGGCCATCTCAACTCGCTTGTGCGTGTCAGTGGTGTCGTGACTCGTCGAAGCGGTGTCTTCCCGCAGCTCAAGTACGTCAAATTCGACTGTCTCAAATGCGGTGCCGTGCTTGGTCCTTTCTGGCAGGATGCTAACCAGGAGATCAAGATCAGCTACTGCTCCAACTGTGAACAGCGCGGACCCTTCCGTATCAACTCGGAGCAGACCGTCTACCGCAACTACCAGAAGATGACGCTGCAAGAGTCGCCCGGCAGCGTGCCACCTGGTCGTCTGCCACGTCACAGAGAGGTCATCCTGCTCTGGGACCTGATCGACTCGGCTAAGCCAGGCGAGGAGGTCGAAATCACCGGTGTCTACCGCAACAACTTTGATGCTTCGCTTAACACCAAGAACGGGTTCCCTGTCTTTGCTACCGTCCTCGAGGCCAACCACATTGCCAAGCGCGACGATGCCTACTCTGCATTCCGCCTCACCGAGGAGGACGAGCGACAGATCAAAGCCCTCGCCAAGGATGAACGCATCGGTAAGCGCATTATTAAGAGTATCGCTCCGTCCATCTACGGTCATGAGGACATTAAGACCGCCATCGCACTTAGTCTGTTCGGTGGTGTGCCCAAGGATATCGGGGGCAAGCATCGAATCCGTGGTGACATCAATGTTCTCTTGCTTGGTGATCCCGGTACGGCCAAATCGCAGTTCCTCAAGTACGTTGAGAAGACAGCTTCACGTGCCGTCTTTACCACTGGTCAAGGTGCTTCCGCTGTCGGTCTTACTGCATCGGTGCGCAAGGATCCTGTCACGCGCGAGTGGACGCTCGAAGGTGGTGCGCTTGTGCTTGCCGACAAGGGAGTTTGCCTCATTGACGAGTTTGACAAGATGAACGACGCCGATCGAACCTCAATTCACGAAGCTATGGAGCAGCAACAGATTAGTATCTCCAAGGCTGGTATTGTCACCACATTGCAAGCGCGATGTGCCATTGTTGCTGCAGCCAATCCTATTCGCGGCAGATACAACCCAACAATCCCTTTCAACCAGAACGTCGAGTTGACAGAGCCGATATTGTCGCGTTTCGATGCTCTGTGTGTTGTCAAAGACACCGTGGACCCAGTCAAGGATGATATGCTGGCTCGCTTCGTCGTTGGCTCGCATCTGCGATCGCACCCCAAGTTTGACGATGAAACAGATGAGCAACTCGTGGCCACCTCATTGGATGCCGACATCTTGCCCCAGGACCTCCTCAAGAAGTACATCATGTATGCTCGAGACCACGTCCGACCTTCGCTCAACGCTCTGGACCAGGACCGCATTTCTCGACTCTACGCTGATCTCCGTCGAGAATCGATCTCTACAGGAAGCTTCCCCATCACCGTGCGTCATTTGGAAAGCATGATCCGTATGGCTGAAGCATCGGCCAAGATGCATCTCCGAGACTACGTTCGCACAGATGACATCGATGTAGCCATCCGCGCTACTGTCGAGTCATTCGTTTCGGCTCAAAAGATGAGTGTCAAGAAGACACTAGAGCGTGGCTTCCGAAAGTATCTGCACCAGAGCAGAGACCACGACGAGTTGCTCTCTTTCATTCTTGGTTCCATTGTTAAGGACCGCATGCGTTTCGTTCAGCTTTCGAATGGTTCTCGCCGAGGTGCTGCCGCTTCGTCGAGTACTGTTGTTACTGTGCCGGTTTCGGAGCTCGAGACACGTGCCAAAGAGGTGGATGTGTTCGATATCCGTCCTTACCTCGCATCTAAGCTGTTCCACGCCAATGGATACACGTTCAACCCGACGGACAGGTCGATCACCAAGACGTTTGGAGCTGGACGTGCAGGCATGACTGGAGGCGCGGCTGCTGGTGCTACTGCGATGGTGGCTTGATCACAGTCACAATGGGTCGAAGGTCTGCTTCGTCACTCGTTCCGAGTTCCGCTCATACGGTCGTCTGCTCTGTTTGAATCATATGTCTTGTAGTAATAGCTCTTGTTCTCCTGGCTTGTATTTCCTAGCTCTGTGGTACCGTCTTCCGAATCTGAAATCCTTGTTTCTTCTCAACTACGACTTTGGGCGCGGGCTTGTGTGTGCTTAGGCTTGTGCGGTGTCGAATTCACAGCAGTCTCTGTCGTCACACGGACGTCATTGTTGCCATTGAACGGACGGAGTCCCCCATCTCCGTCGTTGAAGGGACGATTGAAGAGAAGTCTCCGTCTCGGAACGGACAGAGACACGAGATCAGACAGGACCCTCCGCACAAACACGGTACAGCTTGTTTGGTCAAAAGAGTGTCTAGATTTTGAGAAGCAGCTAATGACTTACATGTGGACAATCCAGGCTTGGTCGTCTTTACTTGGATCGCTTGTAAACCTTGTCGAGGAAAGAGCGGAAGACCTCGCGACGAAGGCCTTGGGATTCAGGAAGATTGTTGATAAGGTTGTTGATCTGCTCGTACGACTCGGCCTCATACTTCTCGAAGCGGCCGCGGATATCGATGTTGGGCTGGTTGTAGACGTCCTTAACGCGCTTCTCGCATTCCGAGTCCTTCTTTCCGTAGTTGTCGTCAAGAATCTGGCGTTGTTCAGGGGTAGCGTTCTGGAGGGCAACGTTGATGTTCCAAGAGCACTTGTTGTCAAAGATGTCGGTGCCGATCTTGCCAATCTGCTCAGGGGTACCGTAACAGTCGAGGAAGTCGTCCTGGACCTGGAAGTACTCGCCCATAGGAAGGAGAATGTCGAGAGCCTGCTTGTAGAGCGACTCGTCGGTGACACCTGCCATGCGCATGGCGAGAGCAACGGGAAGGTAGAACGAGTAGAATGCGGTCTTGTAAACGACGATCAAGTGGTGTTTCTGCAGGGAGAACTTGGAGAGGTCGACAGAGTCTTCAGGAGCAGTAATGAGGTCGATGAGCTGACCAAGTTCGGTCTGGAAGGTGACGTCGTGGAAAAGCTCGAGGAGCATACCGTAGTAGGGTTCGGATCGGAAATGCTTCTTGAGCAAGAAGTAGATGGCAGCTTCAAGCATGAAAGCGTCGTTGATGGCAATGTTGCCAACACCTTCGACACGGTACCAGCAAGGTTGACCACGACGAGTGACGCTGGCGTCCATAATGTCATCAGCAACCAAGAAGTAAGCCTGGAGAAGCTCGATACACCAGCCAAGGATAGCGGCCTTGAGGTACTCGGGCTCCGTCAACTCGCGAGAAAGCTTGCCGGTGGAAGCATCTGTGCAGAGGAGAATCTCGACCGTGTCAACAACCGAAAGACCACGGTTGAGCTTGCCACCAGGGGTGTTGTAGTCGAGGTTGCGGCGAAACCAGTCGATGGCTTCGGCAGGCATGTTTTCGGAAGCAAGGTAGGCGGTCAACTCCTCGACAAGAAGGGGGAAGACGGCCTCGAAGCGTTTGCGCTTCTGGATCTTGAGCTGGGCCTTGTTGGTCAAGACCTGGGCATCGGCAGCTGGTGCGGACATGGTGGTGGTATCGTTCTGGGAAGCAGGGTGGTGATGGTGGTGACGATGACAGGCAGCACAAGGGAAGCATGGACACAAGAAGAAATGGCAATTTAGAGCGTTTCGCATTCTGTGCGTACGTCGTGTTGGACTCGCGCAGTGTGCTTTTGTGCGCCAAAAGTGGTCTGATCCAACACTGCTCTCTTCTTCTTCGGACAGTACAACAGCGAAAGCGATACGCTTGGCCTTGGTGACTGTTACTTTGACCACGCTAACATCAATCGCGCAAAAATCGCATTCAGGGTCTGGTTGTGCAAGTGCAAGCGCGGCGAAAAGATCAACACTTCCAACACCTTGGAATCTTCACGATCTTCACCTTCTTTTAACACTAGATTGATCGTCACGAAACATCTTGCTGTCGTATCGAGACTTTAACGGCCGGCCGCGGTCATGGAATCTCCACACGTCCTCTACTACTGCCCTTGCACCCAGACTTCTCCTCACGGCGGCGCATCCTCTTCATCCTCCACCCAGCGACACAAATCTGCATTGGCGACTCCACCTCCAGGCCTGCCCGCCTCCTCGCCAGCCTCTCGATATGCCTTTCACCCACTCGACTCGCTGTACTTTTGCGACGAATGCGATCAGATCCGATGCAATCGATGCGTGACAGTCGATCTCTCTTGCTACTACTGTCCCAACTGTCTCTTCGAAGTCCCAGGTGCTAGCGTCAAGGCCGAAAAGAACCGTTGCGCGAGAAACTGCTTCGAATGCCCCTGCTGTCAGCATACGCTTTCCGTCCTCGCCTCTGATCTTCCCTCCGAGCTTTCACGAAGCCTCGACCCAACAAATCCTGCCGCAAGTCAAGGTGAACCCCCTTACTACCTGGGCTGTTCCTTCTGTCGATGGGACTCCAAGTCCATTGGTCTCGTGTTCGAGAAGCCTACCGGCCTGAGCTTGCAGCTGCAACGAAGCGAGGATAATGCACCAGACGTGCTTGAATTCGATCGACTCAAAGATCACTTTGATCCTTACCTCAAGACGCAAACCCAGGCGGCCATCACTGCGGCAGCGGTCGGATCCGGTAGCGCTTCTCGCTCTCGTTCAGCGGCCACTTCCTCCGCCACCACAGCCTTGCCGTCTACCGCAAGCGCAGCTACGTCCAGCCGAAGCGCTCGAGCAAATGCTGCACGAAATGCCGCCGCAGCCGCCTTGCAGTCGTCCAAGCTCGTTCGTGATCTTCCGCACCTCACTTATTCCAAACACCTAGCCACCACAGGCCCGAATGCATCTGGACGGTCTGGCCCGATCGAGCCAGACGAGCTGAAACGATATCATGCTCTCAACCCATGGCAACCTCCTACTGACAGCCGCAGCAGCTCCAGCAGCCAAGCATCTCCAAGCATGAGTGTCATGGCAAAGCGCGAAAAGCATCGGAGAGACTACATCGCACGACTTCAAAACACTCCCAACCAACCCTACTCTTCCCTCGAAGACAAGATCTCCTCCCTCGAGCAGCGTTGGTCTTCAGTCTCCGTCGCTGACCAACCCGTCCGCACCGCTGATCTGCGACCAACAAGAGTGCCGCTCAAATCCAAACTTTCCAAAAGATGTCCCGCATGTCGACACATTGTCATCAAGCCAGACATTAAGGCCGCTTCGAATCGCTTCAAGATCAAGCTAGTGGCGCTCAACTTCCTTCCCGAAATTCAAATTGGTCTTGCTCCTCAGCAACTATATCTTGATCCTCTTCGCTTCCGATCTGGTGCAGCAGGTTCGGCGTTCGGATCACTCAGGAGAAGACCACCATCGATGCTTGTCTCGCAGAGTTCAGCTACAGGTTCAGATGGGTTCGGTGGGGGGTCTTCGTTCTTTGTGACATCGAACGACGTCGATGTTAATAATCTGATAGCAGGGCAGACGTATAGTTTCCAGATTACCATCACCAATCCTTTAGACGACCCAGTGCAGGTAGATATGAGCTTCGTGAGATTCGCTGATCCTAGTCGATCCCATTATTCACCATCGTCAAGGAAAGATGGCTCAGTGCAGCCGCTGCCCGAGCCAAAGTATATCTTCTCCTTCGCCGGACCATCCGTAAACACATCAGACATTCCCAGTAGCACGGGAGACTCTCAAGCATCGGAGCAGAATGTCACCGCCACATCAAAAAAGCCAAGACTGGGGTGGCAAGTCTACCCCTCGACCACAAGCGTTCCACTCAATGCTTTCAACGAAGTATGGGAACTTGAAGACTCTGAAGACCTTTACTCCCGAAATGACTCCGAGTCCGGTCGCAAGACCGATCTTCGCAACGACACCAACGGCGCACATCGGATTGCAATCAAAAGAGCCATCGCACGTGATTCAGAAGGCAGCGAACCCGAAGAATCCGCATGGATATTCGAAGACGAAGACGATAGAGAGGATACACCCTATCGCCAAACACAATCTTCTGCGAGCAATCTCCAGCGCAAAGCGTTTGTTCAGAAAGGTCATACGACGAATCTTTACCTCGATCTGGCTGTTTCTGAAAAATACCCGCCGAGTCCGGGTCCGTTGGAGCTGGCTATGCACGTCACCTATCGCTACACAGGAGCGGCGGGGCAAGATGGCGATGTGACGTCAACTCCTGCTGCTGCTGGCAAGGATTTCTCTTTTTGGACGTCGATTAGGTTGGGGACTGTTGTTGCGCTTGATGGGCAGAGTTGAATTCGAATTCAGAGGCCCCGAATGTACTAACGACATTTGTCTGTGGCATGACATAGTTGAGAATCGACTTGAAGGACCTGCGAGTACTGACAGCATACGGTCTGACAAAGGTTTGTGTCAACACAGTTTCTCCTTCCCTAGCCTCGACAGCAGCGGTGGCTCAGGCATTGTTCCTGGCCTGGGCAGCGGCTTGCCTGTATATTCCAACAATGTGTGAGGAAGCGCGGTCAATATGCCGCACTCTTCTCGGCTGAGTCGCGGCGTCACGTGCTACTCTCGCGCTAGTGAAGCTAGCGCCCAAAATTGAGCGCTCTGCAGTTCTGAAAAATGCAGATTCGAGTCGTGTCTATGTCTCGTCTTGCCACGATTCCACCATTCACCATTCGCCATTCACCATCTATCTGTCTCTGCCTGTCAAGCCGCACCAGAACGCTTTCTCAGCTCGCCTCCGGCCTTGTTCGGTGTCGCTGTCAGCACATCATGTCCTCTTGCCATCATCCACCAGCCGTTCCACCTCGGCAGGATGCGCAACATGCGCAATGGAATCGCATTCGCTCGGGTCCTCTGTCTGGCCTTGCTACTTTGGCCCCTTTGTCTGCTCAGCTTCATACTCAAGCTTCCATGTATGTCTCGGACTGGCTCTCTCAACACTCAGCTTCAGATCTGCCTCTGGCACGCCTTCACCTCCTACTCGATCATCTCTATACATCGGGCGACTCAGATAGTCATGTCAACGCTTCCTCAAGTGCCACTGTGCTGCAGCAAGACAACGTCTCTCAAGATCCATCCCAATTGCCCCACACACCTCGTCTCTCTAATACGTGTGCTGGTGCCGCTCAAGTACATGATACGCCTCGAAGCAAGCGAACTGTCGTCTCTTTCAACAAATTCTTACAGCTAAAATCCTGGGAGATTTTGCTCCGGACTCACACAAGCATCGGTGAAACTGAAAACCCTCTCGTGTTTGACAGCATGATTGGTACGGTTGCCAGGATCCTGTATGAGTACAGAGATGACTTTATCAAAGTCATAGCTGAGCTCCGCAATCTACTGATCCGGGAGGAATCAATCAAGGAGCAATTATTGCGCCTCTATAAGGATCCACCTACTGTACCCGATCAATTCAACGTCTCCGATGGTAGCAAGCTCGCCTATCTCCTAGTTCATCTGGCTTTGACCTCCGAAGAGACTCCACGAGACGAGGATGTCCGGGATACCAACAGGGTACTGACAGAACAATTTGGTCGCACATATCGCGGCGATGCCCAGCGTCGCTTCCTCAAGTTTGTCACCAAGCTCAATCAGCGTGATCAGAATGCCGCAAGCAGCCCCAACAGCAATTCTCCTTACTTTCGAGGGACACCTATCGTCCAGTCCAGTGGCACTGGCAAAACACGTATGATTATCGAGCTCAACTCTGCCACCCCCCTCCTCTACGTCTGCTGCCGCAAGCGCGAGGCTAAATTAAACGCCAAAGCAGGCTTCCCTTATCCCGACAAAGGCGTACGTCAGTACTTTGAAAACGCCCACCGCACACATCCCAACCTGTGCGATCTCCAAGTTGCGTGCTTCCTGAAAGCCTGGTTCCAAAAAATCGTCATGCTTCTGGCCGACCACAGCAGCACCCAAGACAAATTCCGAGCGCTCTCGGAAATGAACCAGCTCAACACCTTCAACCCGCCACGACGCGATTTCTTTCAAGAGGTCTCAGCTCTCGCTGCTCAAGAGCTCGACAGTACACCGCTGACCTGGAAGGTCCAGCCTAGCCTCGTCCTTGCAGATGACTCGGAGCAAGTCAGGAAGATTACCAAAGACCATATCTTTAATCACTTCCTTCCCGAAGTCCTCTTGGCCCTGAGTCAAGAACTCGCCCAAGTCTCCCAGCATCTGTATCCTGACACAGCTGCCTCCCTCGTTCCCCCGGCCTTGGTTGCCTTCGACGAGTGTGCAGAGATCAATGTTTCCAATGCGCCCGACGGTAACAACCAGCTCAGCAGCCTTCTCCGTGCTTGGCACTACATACGCAGCTTCGAAAACTCTTGCAGAACCCCGCAGCGCCTTTGGCTTGTCTTGCTCAGCACCAGCAGTAGCGCCGCTGCCCTAGTGGAACACGTGAGCGTGCAGAGCTCTACCCGGCGCCGAACCTCGGCCGCAATGCCCGCATTTGTAGGCGTTGGATTCGACGTGCTCGTCGAGGAGAGACACAGCCTTGAACGTGCCTCCGATGCTTCTCGATTGCAGCAGATCATTACGTACGGCCGACCACTGTGGTCCTCTTTGGAGCAATTCGGAGCAGAGGAATTTTGGGGCTCCGCTTGTCTTAAGCTCCAAGGCGCTGAGTTCTTCGAACCTTTCAGTAGCGCACAATGCTTCAGCGTTTTGGCATCCCGTCTAGCCCTCCGACTCGTTCCTGTTCATTGGGGCGATTCACCCTTCCTCGGCGAGCAGAAAGCCTTTGCCGAGCAGACTGTAGATCGAAATATGCGCATCCTTACCCATGTCAACCAACACGCCTCACTTCACGTTGATTCTCCCTCGGAGCCCGTCCTAGCCATCGCAGCATCGCTCATCATGGTTCCTAACGCTTTGGCCCCGGAGCCAAAGCGGAACGCAGCTGATGCGACCACCTGGTACGGTAAAATTCTTGAGAATTTTCGCCAACGCTGCCTCTTATCACAGCACATTCCCATCTTCAAAGGCAGCGACGGCGAGCTCGCCACGCGTCTTGTTTTGACTGTAGCATGGGACGCTGTCAAGCAAAAGGCGTTGCAAGGCTCGCCGATGTTGCAGCACGAACAAGCTTCGGTGCTCAGTGAGCCCGTGCTCCTGTGGGACATCATCCATGGCCTTGCCAGTCTCGATCCTGACAACTTGACAGTATTGCAAGAGCGCATGAATACGATTCAAGAATACGTTGCTCTTAGGGACGTCGCCGCCAACGTGCAAGCGTGGACGCACTTCACGCACTTTGATGCGCTCCCGCATTCATTCGAAGAGATTACTCCGGAGTACTTGTGGTACTGCTGGAAGCGTGGTGTAGCGCTTCAGATGGCTCATTCGCAGACGGGGATCGATGGCATCATTCCAGTCTTTATCGGCGATCTTGACCAACGCTTTGGTGATGGCTTTACCTCTATGGGAGGCGATGAAGACGTGCCGCATGGCGCGCGTCACATGACGTTTGTTGCCTGGGAGGCCAAGAATCGAAAAGACGCGCAGCCCAGCGCACAGGATAGCAAGGAAAAGGAGGCCCATCTCCAGAAACTAGCGGGTCCGCTGCTCAGGCCGGCGGTTGGAGGAGCTGCTGCTGCCGGAGATGACGACCATGCCCTTGGACCGGCTTCGTTGACTGAACGCGCACTTTTATGCATACTTGCCGATCTTGGCACAGACACGCCCTTCAAGTCTAGCGGGGGCCGAAAAGTGAGAGTCGAGATGATCAAGCACACTGACTGCCCCCGTCTCTGCATTCGAGGTCTCAATGACCTGGCCACGTATCCATGCCTGGATCACTTTGCCATTCGTACCATTTTTGCAAGCCTTGTGGACGATGTGGGGACCGCCAGAGAAGTGACGATGACGACGGCGATAAGACTCTCAACACAATCCCCCACCCGTTGTGGAACAAACAGTGTATGCCGACCTTGCCTACCGCTGGCTTTGCGGCTGCGGCTGCAGCTGTCGATGGCTCTACCGAAAGAATCGAGCAGGGAATGGAGTGCGATTGAAGAAATGGTTGGGATCAAAAGTCCTTGTCCTGTTTTTGTTTCTAGTATTGCTGATGGCATCAACATTCCATCTCTTCTTGTACCATAGAATGCATGCAACATGAAGTATTCTTTTCACTGACTAGTCCTTTTGAGAGGCTCAAGAAACAGGTAAGGCGAGGATACTCGAACGAATCCAGCCATAAACTAATCTGCCAAAATCTGTACACCGAAATGCAAATGTCAATGCAGAATTTCAGCTCTGACAGGTCACGACAGGGATAGAGTTGCAGCAGTGTTGCAAAAATGAGGATACCAGAGCTGGATTTTGCAGGCCCAGGAAAAGCATACATGCAAACTGCACCTGCTTGTAGGAAGTTGACTTGATCAATCTCTCACTCTCTGCAAATTGGCATGCGATAGGATGAGACAATATCTTTTCTTCGCAAGAAAGCCGACTCGTTGTGAGTTGTGTCATGGCAGGATTGTGGTGCGAAGCTGCATTGCTTCATCTTGGGCTTTGCTGTCATCATATTGACTTGTCATGGCTGCTTGTGCATGTCATGCTAGCTTTATCAACATCCTTTGGGTCTCTGTTGTGCCGAATTTTCTTGGTTCCCACTCATCTGCAAAATTGTTCAAATGCCACCTTCAAATGGCAAGCACATTGACCCACAGAAGCATGTGAGAGTGTGCAATAATGTTACTAGTGTGGCTGGTGTTGCTGCTACCAGCACTTCAACAGCTTTGAGGGTCACAGTTGGACAGACTTGGGTGCTGGCTGTAGCACTAGCACTGGCGGTGATGATCCTCGTCATGTAGCACCTAGATTGCAATACATGTTTGTTGGCAAAAGACAAGGCTCAAGCAAAGATAGGCGTGAGAAGCTGTCGACTTTGGCAACGACCACTTTTGGCTGAAAATCAAGCATGTGTGAGCTGCCGATTTGACACCATGGAAAAATGTTGGCCACACAGTTCAATTGCAGCAAGTCCAACTTGACCTTGCAATTGGCATGTGTCACACACTCTTCTTCTTTCTTCCACTTCACCAAACCCCTTTCACATCATCCTCTGTGGTGCTGCTGCTCACTCTCAACAACCCCTAGCCCTAGGTGGTGGTACATTGCTTGCAGGCATGAGCCATTCCATTGCTGCCAAATGTGTCCAAGAGCCTGTGTCTGTTGGACCCAGCAGACAAATTTTTTTGACTGGTCTAGTGCTGCAAAGGAATTGGGATTTCCTTGGCTGGGCACTGCAACAGACATGTCAATTTCCTCAAATATTGAAATCCAACTTTTGGCAGCAACAGACAGCACATCCAGCCAGCTCAGTGCACTGCACAGCACACAGCCCAATGGACAGCCCAATGGACAGCCCAATGGACAGACACCACAGTGCACAGCACCCAATGGACAGCGCACAGTGCACATGCACAACAGACAGTGCACAACATTTGTGAGACTGCCAGGCAGCACACAGCTCATTGACTCTTCTTTTCCAAGACATGGGAGTTGGAGAGCACACATAATCACCAGTCAGATCAGAGACAGTGCAACAGACACCACACACACACACACAAAGCATGGATTGAGGTCACACTCTGATTGACTCAGCACTGCAGTATTTTCAGCAGAGAAACAGCAGTCAGCGTAAACTGCTGCACAAGCTTTGTCATTACACTTCTGCTATGCTGCACTCACATGTACATGTTTCCCTTTGTACACTCTATCTTTTCCTTTGTCTTCTCCCTTTGCTCCAACATAAAGTTGTCTCTCTGCCTCTCATCTCTTCCTCCCACACTCACTCAATGCTTTCATCCTCACCATCACTCACTTGCTTGCTGCACCGTTCCTACCTCTTCCCTTTGTCCACCACTGCAACCACCACCACTCATGCTCACCACTCATTGCCACTCACCACTGCTCACTGCTCTTTGTCAATCACCACCCATTGCTGCTCACTGCTGTTCACACTCATCACCACTCAGCACTCCTCACAGCTTACCGCTCACCACTGCTCACACTCACTGTTGCCACTCACACTCATTGTCATCCATGCTCATGCTTGCTGCTACCCTTTGTCTTCCGCTCACCACCACTGTGCATCAACAACTCCTTTGTCTGTCACTGTCACTTTGTCCTTTGTCCATTGCCAACACTCTTTTCTTTGTTCACCATCATCAACCGCTGCATGGCAACAACATCACATCTCAACACTGCATCAACTTCACTCTGCTTCTGTCAGTGCTCACATGATTGTACTTCCCTTTCTTCTCTCACTGCAATGGACTGCATTCCCATCACTTTGTCTCTTGTCCTTTGTCACTGACACTGTACTTTGCAATGTCACCTGTTCTCTCTTCACCACTCTTGCCTGTGTCTTCTGTGCTTACCCAATGTCACCATCAACATATATATACTCAACACTTGCACAGCCCCAACTCTAAGTCATCATCTTTCCTCACCATACTCCACTACTTGCTCACTGTTGCTCATCACTGACACTTTCTCAACATGTCTCAGCAATCTGTTCACTCTGCTCAAGCTGTTGATGCTGGCATCCACCATGACACTCCTCAACCCTCTCCTCATGATCAAGACTTCATCCCTGATGCTCACAGCAAGGAGCCTATTCCTGCTCCAACCACTGAAAGGTATGTTCATGCTCACTGCTGCTCACTGCTGATTGTAATCATTGCACATGCACTGACACTGCTTCTCTTCTTCTGCCCTTCCTCATCACCACTCAGCATGCCCTGCCATCTCCCTGTTGCCAACCAAGATGCCACTGCCATCCCTCTGGACCCCAACACTGCCATCCAGCTTGGCTGCTTCAACCTCTGTCTGGTTGAGCATCCCAAGCTCCTTGTCTGCACCATTACTACTTGCACACACAACCTCCCCATCCTCCCCACTGTCAAGGACATCACTGCTCACCTCAAGACTCACAGTCATGCCATGGTCACCAGCAGCAAGAAGGCACTTGCAGGTATGCTCAATGATCTCAACCTTGAGTCTCCTGCCACCATTGCCATCAACATGGACAAGCTCCCTGTCAACATCATCAAGGAGCTTCCGGTTGTTGAAGGCAGTGGCTACTGCTGCACCATGTGTTCCTATGCCATCAAGTCCCACTCTGCTTTTGGTGTGCACATGAAGATGGTGCATGGTGATGCTGAGGAAAGGAGCAAGCCATTGTCTGCCATCCACATGCAGGTCATCTTTGAGAATGATCAAAACCATCACTACCTCTATGTCTGCAACAAGGGTCTTGATGATGCTCCACTCCCTCTCCCTCTCACCTCTGCCAACAATGCTTCTCTCAATGCTGCCATCATGGCCAAGGTGGACACATTCCTCAAGCAGGAGCATCAAGCTATGGAGGAAGCAGGCTTGCTTGATGAGGGCATCCAGCCCAAGATGTTCACTGGCAACATCAGTCCTTGGGCCAAGCAGCTCAACTGGCATGCATACTGGGGTGGCAAGCCTGTTGCTGCTATTGGTGCTCTTGGTCCCCATCCTCAAGACTGGCCTGGTGCACACAGTGACTTTGTGCACTGGCTCATGGTCATGGCCAAGCACGCTACATACAGCTGGATGACAGACTTCCTCAATGCTGGCTGTCAGGTACAGCAGACCTTCCATGCCACCAACTCCACTCCTTCTCAGCCTTATGACCTCAGTGATGCTACCATCCACAAGCATGCTGATCTCTGGTCCTTTGCACTTGCTCTCCTTGCCCATGTCTGCTTTGATGGTGTCGGCCTTGGATACTATGGTGATGACAATCAGGAGGAGCATCTGTCTCTGGACGTCAACCTGGAGGCTACGCTGTTGGACCTCAAGGAGCAGTACAACACAGCTGTCAACATTGAAGGTGTCAATCACCTCACTGACCCTGATGTGCTTGATAGAGCTGCAACTCTGGTCCATCAAGCTACTCTCAACTTGATCATGCAGCAGCCAGAGGTCTATGGCAAGACAGAGCAACTCACTCTTGTGTGCATCTTCCTCCACCTCTGCCTCAGCAAGGACAGCACACCCAAGCCAGTCAATGCTGCCACCTCCATCATTGTCAGCCTGGAGTTTGCACTCCATGCTATCCTCCATGCTCACCTCCTCCATACTGAGGATGGTATGCTCATTGCCAAGCCTATGCAGAAGATCACTGCTGAGGTGGAGACATACATGAAGCAGTACCTCCACCATGACAGCAGCTCTGCTAGCTCTCACCTGCAGTCCCTCCTCCGCTATGGTAGGGTCCTCTCCAAGGATGATGGCAGCAACTTTGCCTTTAGCTGGTCCAAGGACTGTGACATGGTTACCTTTGGTGTGGATGTCATCCCTGTCCTCCATCTGCAAGACCTGATGCATGGTGCCTTAGAGCAGGCAGAGAAGCTCATGACCAAGCTGCTGCTTCTTCCTGATGGTACAGTGGACTGGAAGTTTGACATCAGTGTCATCAGGGATAACCACCGCAACACACAGCCTGGCTTCAGCATGGACCATGCCTCCAAGTTCAGCTGTAGTCCTCAACTCCTTCACCTTCCCACTCAAGGCAGCGTTCCTGCTTCTCAGCCACTGGTGGATCCCTATGCAGAGGAGCTGGAGTTTGACCCTGATGCTGCCACTGTCTACTTTGCTCAGCACAACCAGTTCACCAAGCTCTTGGCCATGCTCATTGAGCTCAGCAGTGGTCTACCAGCAAGAGGTATGGAGCTGATGCAGCTGCAGTACATCAACATGTTCAGCAGCCCACGCAACCTCTTTGTCCATGCTGGCAGTGTCTTCACTGCTCTCTCCATCACCAAGGGCACTGGACAGCAGAAGGTCATCCCACACTTCCTCCCTCATGTGGTTGGCTGCTTGGTCATTGCATACATTGCCAGAGTTGCTCCCTTTGTGCATCAGCTCTTCAACTCTGTCATTGCACCATGCAGTGCCTCTACTATGCTCCTTGCTGATCATCATGGTAGAGCTTGGGACACCAACACAGTGAGCAAGACACTGCAGAGCCTCTGCCAGCAGTATGTCAGCTCCTCCTCCTCTGGTCTCACCATGTGTACTTGGCGTCAGCTCTCTGTCAGCATTGACCACACACTCATCCATCCTCACCTTGCCAAGGAAGAGTCTGAGGACAGCGCTCATGATCTCCAAGCAGGTCACTTGTCCAGCACAGCAGATCAGCACTATGGTCTTGATGCTAGCATGCTTCACTAGCTCACACAAGAGAGCATGGATGCTATGCTTGCTGTCTCTGAGCGGTGGCATGCCTTCTGGTCCCTCTCCTCCCGCTTTGGTGAAGCACCTCCCTCCTTCTGTACTCTCATTGCTACTGCTACCACTGCCATGGACCATTCTGGTGTCCTTGATGCCATCAAGTGTAAGCTGGACACACTGCAGGAGGAGGTGCGCTCTGTCAGGCAGAAGCTAGATCAGCCAATGCCTGTCACCAGCATCATCAACACTGTGCAAGAGGGCAGCTCACGGTCTGCAGTCCTCCCTGCTGCTGTCAGCAAAGTGCTCTCCAAGGTCACTGGTGGTCAGCGCTGCAAGATGGTGGAGCAGGCATATGCTCTCAATGCCATCTACACCAAGCAGTCTCCACTCATCATTGTCATGGCCACTGGTTCTGGCAAGTCGGCACTCTTCATGGCTCCGCTACACTGGCTGCAACCTGCATTGGTTGTGGTAGTCATTGTTCCCTTCATTGCACTGATGGGGGATCTGTTGGAGCAGTGTCACTGTGTTGGCATCCAAGCAAGCAAGTGGTCTAGGTATGACCTGGTAAGCAAGGTGTCACAGAGCCGGCTCATCTTTGTTGTGGCAGAGAACT
Organism: Ustilago cynodontis; assembly: GCA_928865425.1. Lineage (NCBI taxonomy): Eukaryota > Fungi > Basidiomycota > Ustilaginomycetes > Ustilaginales > Ustilaginaceae > Ustilago > Ustilago cynodontis. The sequence goes on along the minus strand of CAKMXY010000006.1, from coordinate 28,289 downwards.
GCTACAGTACAGAGTTTGGCATTCTGATGCAGGATCTGGTGCAGCAGGGGTGGTTGGCTGCTATCTTCTTTGACAAGTGCCATGTTGTGCTCACACAAAGCTGCTTCCATCCTGCCATGGCTGAGATCAAGGCACTCATGACCTCTGTCCCAGTACCGCAGTACTTCCTCACTGCCACCTTGCCTCCTTCCATGCTCAAGGCCTTCAAGGCTGAGCTCCGCCTCCCTCAAGATGGTACTGGTATCATCTGTGCCAGCACCAACTGCAAGAACATCTCCTACACAGTTGAGGTGGTGAAGACACAGTCAGAGATGCAGCACAGCATCAGATGTCATTTGGAAGTGGTGCCACATGGTGCTGTTATGGTGATCTGCAAGGACAAGAAGGCAGCAGAGGATATGGCAGAGAAGTTGGGCTGTCAGTGGGTGATGTCAGAGACACAGGAGAAGGAGAAGCACAAGATCATCTCTACTTGGCTGCAGTGCTCTGCAACAGAGGAGGACAACAGCAAGTGTATCCTTGTTGGCACCACTGCCATTGGCACTGGCATCAACCCTGCTCATGTCAACCTGGTGATACACTTTGGTGATCCATGGGACTTGGTCAGCTATGTTCAGGAGTCAGGACATGCTGGATGTAGTGATCAGCCAGCTTCAGCAGTGCTGCTTACTCTGCCTCCATCAAGCACAATGGATGTGCCAGTGAAGGAGTACCTTGCTGAGAAGGAGTGCAGGTGCCTGGTACTCTCTATGTACATGGATGCTATGCCAGTCACTTGCCTCAGCCAGCCAGACTTTGTCCTCTGTGACCTCTGCAGCCACTGTGCCAAGTCACCACAGACACCTCCTCAGCAGCCAATAGCTCTTGAGACACCACCAAGGTCCAACAAGGTTCCATACCAGTGGCAACTCAGCTCAGTCCTTCAAACTCCCCATCTCAGCCATCTCAGCTCCTTCTCTTCTCCCTTGGCACCATCTCCAACACCACATAGGCAGCATCAGCAGCAGCAACATCTTCTTGGTCCAGCCTTGGATGTTGTCAGCCCAGCACAGCAGTCAACACCAGGATGCAGCAGCACTTCACACCACCCATCACCCAGCCACAGCACCACTTCTCAGTATACATCACCCAGCCATGGCACTATGGTGCATAGTCCTGCCTTTGCAAAGATGGTGGAGGTGCTCAACATGCTCAGGCAAAAGTGCTCTCTCTGCTACCTCTTCTGTCATGACCATACATGTGAAGGAGACCATGGCTGGGCTCACCCATTCCGTGAATGCAACTGCTGGCCAGCACTGGAGCATCTCATGCCACTGTCCTTGGAGGACCACATCAATGCTGGCTATATAGGTACCATGAAGAGACATATGGGAAGGAAGGCAAGGAACATTGCATGCTGGATGTGCCTTGTACCATTGAGGATCTGCTTCAGTGGCAATGCAGTTGGTGGCAGTGGTTGCAGCCATGACTATGCAGACATTGTGCTACCAGTGGTGGCAGCAGTCATCTGTGACAGAGAGCTGCAGACTAGGATTCTGCAACAGTTGGATGTGGAGGTGCAAGATGTTAGTGATGTAGAGTTTGAGCTAGGCAGGGAGGTCAAGTACCATGGGCAGAGGGTGTTCCTTGCCTTTGCCATCTTTGCTGCTGCCTTGGAATATGGCATTGTTGTGTAGTCATCTCTCAGATGGATAACGTTGCTCCCGGCTCTCAGAGCTGTGTCTTTTCAAGGTTTACCCCCTGGCTCTCAGAGATGTGTCTTCTCCCACATTCACTCCTGGCTCTCAGAGCCATGTCCTTTCTAGTTTCTGCAACTGTCTTTCAAACACATACAATCCCATGTGATCTATGTTCTACTCTGTCTGTGAACACCAAAGACATTGTTCATGCTCAACATTTCCAGCCGTCAACCTCTACATCAATGTTGCAGCCACTGCCAAGCTCAGCAGCAAGACAGAAGTGGGACAAGCATCTACTCTTTGAACTTGCTGTTACAGATGCTGAACTCATTCCAGTCACAAAATGCACAAAGTCAGATCCACCACTTCCACCCCAGGATGCTGCCATTCAACTCACCAACCCAGACTTCTTCACTGGTGAAGCACATACACAGTTCAAAGACAGCAACAACCAGAGCTATGCACATAACATCACAATGGTAGACAGTAAGACAGAAGCTATGATACTGCAGCACTTTGGATCCCCAAGCCTCAATGCCTATGAGAACATGATGGAGGAAGCAGCAAATGGCAAGGCATACTTCAAGGTGGTGACAGAGAAGGCAGACTGCAAGAAGCACTCAGCAGCAACCTGGCAGATGCAGCTGCAGCAGGTCTTTCCACACTTTCACTTTGGTGCATGGTATGACCAGACCATGGTCAACCTGGTGCTGTCTGCAGAAACATTGCAAGCTGGCAATGAAGCAGGCAAGCAGCCAGTGGTGGACTTTTGTGGCTGGTTCAAGCGTTACGCAATATGCTTCATTCAACCCAGCATCTGGTCTCTGCCACTCCTTCTGCCAAGAACTGACAGAGAGAGCTGACATTCACTTCCCCTGGGCAAAGAAGCATGTACCAGGACTGGAGGCATTCTGTCATCTGCTCTACTCAACCATCTCACCATTCCAAGGCTTCTCTGGCAAGTCACATGTAGACAACAAGGATGCAGACATTTTGATCCTGGTCAACTTTGGTCAACACACACTTCTAGAGCTCCAAGACTACAACTGTCAGCTTGTGTTGCAGCTGCTTGACATTGTCATGTTCCTCTCCAACACTGTTTACCACTGTACCTTGCAACATGGTGCATACATTGCTGCCAACAAGGACCCAGCAGAATGCATGGCTATTATGTGTTTCTTCCACAAGGCATTGATGCAGCACAGGGAGCCAAAGAAGCAGAACATCATCTTCCTTGCAGAACAGGCAGTGGAGCAGCATAGGCAGCAGAAGAGGCAGCATCAAGCTGACAGAGGACAGCATGGACAAAAGTCTATTGTGGGCCCATCTGTGCCTGTCAGCAAAGGTATGTCCTCAGCAGAGAGAGACCAGTGAAGAGAGACTGTGCCATGTTCCAAGGGTGAAGCAGCAGTAGTGACAAAGCAAAGAGTGTCAAAGCAAGGAGCAGTGACAAAGACAAAGTGATGCAGTGGCATGCTACAGGGGGCATTGGGTCAGGATTGTGATTTTGCAGTATAAAGAGCCAACTCCCCCTCCAGGGAATTATTTTCACTTCAACTTTGATTTTTGGCAGAGGGGGAGTTGGGTCAGAGTCAGTGCTGATAGCTATTTTCACCCAACTCCCCCTACTCTAGCTTTTCTCTTTGACTTCACCTACCCTGCAATATCAATATCAGCCATGCCAGCCACTTCCCAGTCAGCCTTGGACCAAAAGAGAAAGAGTGATAGCATCAGAGCAGCAGCAACAAGGAATCAGTATTGCTTTGCCAAGGAGCAGCAAGATTGCATCAAGATAGAGAGGAAGTTCACCATACCTTCAAAGCCAAAGCCTGCAAACCTGATCAAGTTTGATAGCATCCAGCATCTAGAGGTGGGAACTCCCAAGTATCATCATCCTACAGGCAAGAACACTTGCTGCAACCTCACCCTTATCAACAAAGGAAGCAAGCAGGTCATACTTCAAAGGATCAAACCCACCAGCTATGAAAAGAAACTCAAAGCAGAAGCCAGCAGCATCAAAGGCAAACAGTACTATGATCACTATCTCATCAAGAAGTTACCTACTTTCACAATCTCAAAGCACTCAGGCAGGGTAACCAAGAGGAAAGTAGTCAAACATCACCTTGGTATATGGCATTCTCAAGGCAAAAGTAGTCTAGACTTTACAAAGGAGACAACCAACTATCAGTACAAGGCTGAAGCACTTGATCTTCTAGGATGGGCAGCAAGACATACTCGAAAAGTCCTTTCCACAGCAGCTTCTTTGATACACAATAGCTTCATGGGCAACATTGTCAACCATTCCCTGCCATCACATCAGTTGCCAACTATCTTTGGAAAGAGGAGTATCGACTTGCTTCATGAATGGTGGACCACAGTAGCATTCTTCTCAAACTTTGCAGGTGGGATTCATCTCGATGAGGAGGACTGTATACCTAGCTTCTTGTTTAACTTTGGAGAGGCAGCTTGGATCGAGTTACCAGAGTTCTCAGTAAGGGTACATGTCAAACATCTTGACTTGGTGGTGCTCAACTCTCAAAGCTTTTACCATAGGACCTGTCCCTTTGATGCTGGAGACTCTGTTGCTGCAAAGAGATGGGCATTCAGTGGCTTCTTTTGAGAAGCAATCTTCAAAAAGGAGACTGTATGTAGTATAGCACAATGGAGACTTGACTCCATCTTTGGGGAAGAGCAATAGTAGCATTCCATGTTGAAAGTGACAGGATGGCAGAGACCAGCCATTTGGCAGGAGAGTTGAAAAAGTTGCTTTGGGGGATTTCTGGCCTGACCCCTCCAGACCCCAGAGACCCCCAAAATCTGGAGATTGTCTTGAAAATGTTCCACCCCCACTAAAACCAAAGCACCTCCACTTGTTTTTCTTTGAAGCTCTAGTCTGAATTGATAGAGATTGTTAGACCTCAGTAATTCCAGGATAATTCAAAGTCGGAACTCGGTCCACTATTATCAAGCCACCTGTTAAACCACAACAAAATTTCAACTCAAAATTGACCAGACACAATCTCAAAATAGCACACTCAACATTTCTTCTTGAAAGCTCAACCAATTTAGCTGGCTGGACTTTTTGGTTTCAAAAACTTGAGGGACTATCTACTTGCACAACATGTGTTGGGTGTGCAACAGCACCATAGTCCACACCCATATACACCATTTTTCATCCAACATGTCCCAGAATGAGCTGCAGTGGTCTCCCATGGCATTTCCTTTCAACTTGGTTGACCACTATATATCACCTGCTCCTGGTGGCCAGAACCAAGGAGGCATCAGAGAGAGCTGAGATGCACATAGGAAGTTGCACTGGACTGAGACAATCATGTATCACCCCTTTGCATGGAGCTTTGGTCCAGTTTTGAGGTACTTGACTATAGCATTGGTATAAGTTACCTATATACACCTGTTACACCAATGCTATAGCCAAGTATGTCAAAGGCTGGCTCTAAGAGCCAGTGGAGGGTGTACACCTAACAAACAAGTCCCTGTGCTTCTTCCTATACCATCTTGCAGCTGCAGGCATGTTCAAGCATCTCAAGTCTGGCTTGTGGATGACTATATACCACCCCAAATTGGCCCAGCCACCAAATGGGGTTGGAGCACTGTGCTGGGGCTATAGGAAGCTGTGTCTGATGCTAGTGATATAGTGCAATGCATTTGTGTGCAGAATATCTTGATTAGGGAGACACTTTGCTATAGCATTGGTATAAGTAGGGTATACAGGCAAGTTACACCAATGCTATAGTCAACTACCTCAGAACATGATTGATTTGAGCTGAATAGCCAGCTCAACTACTATGTAGGACAAGCTGCAACTTCCTATGGCCTTTGATGACTGCCAGCTGAGGATGGGTCTCTGCTGTAGTGTCAGTATACTGAATTGACAGCAGAGGCCATGTGCAAGGTGCTCCTTCTCTATCCTTGCATGTCAACCATGTGAAGCAGCACTGTTGAGTGCTCATTATGGGTGCTAGCTTCACTCGCATGAGTCAGCAAGGCTGAACACATGTGGGCCAGTCGTGTGTGTGGGCTATACTCACACACAGTCATAGCTCCCTTCTAGCTTGCTACCACCATCTCTTCTTCTCTCACTGATTGCCTCTGTGCAACTCAGCTGTTTCTTCACCCACCCTTGCATCGCATTGGCTGCATCTCCTGTTCCCCTTTCTCCTGTTTGCTCATGTCAGTCCTGTCACTTAGTTCACTCCACTGTTTTGTTCTTGCATGCACTCTGCCTTGCTCACATGCACACTCAACTGTCTGTGCCCCTTATGGCCACAGCTGGGAGCTTGTGAGCAACTCACTCAGGAGTCAGGCAACACTCTTCTTCTCTCTCTCTCTCCCTTGCCTGTGCTCAGCCTGTGTCTGTCTCATGAGCAATTGATTTGTAACAGCTTCATCAAGCACAAGGTACCAGCACATGATCAGAAAGGCAATATCAGCTGCTACTGCTATCTCAATTCCACATGTGTACTACTGCAGGCAGGTCAGAGGTAGCAGTGATGTCCAAGTGGAGATCTCTCCTGCTCAACACAGCCAGGGGCACACACAGTAAGGTGAGGGTTACAAGGGTCCCCCTGGCAATGGCCACAACAACCAAGAATTTGTACTAATGAAATATGTAGATATACTATAGGGCTATGTGTATGCAAAGTCTCATGTTACCATTTAACCCAGTCATGGAGATACAGGCTGTCAAAGTTTGCTCCCTGTACCTAGGTTAACATCAGGGAACTTCAGGCAACCTCAGGCAACCTAGGGAAGGTAGTCTAACCTAGGTAGAACATCAGACAACATAGGTACAACCTCAGCTGACCTCTGCAAGGTTGGGACAACCTCAGTGAATGTTGGGCAATCCTAGGCACAACCTCAGTCAACATGGGGCAAGGTAGTTCAACATAGTATATACAAGGTGCAACTAGGTACAAGGAAGGAGGTGTCAGTGGTCAGGGCCTGATACCTGAGATCCCTTGGGTGGCCTGGGCTCACCGGATCCTGGGGAATTCTGGTGAGGAGGCACTACACAATGGCTCTGCGAGATCCAGTGAGTCACTACTGCCTCAATGGATATCGGCAAGTTCTGGTAAGCAAGGGGTCTTTGAGCAGATATCGACAGACCACTGTTGACACTCCATACAGAGGTAACACAGCAAGTTCTGTTGTGTGGCACGGCTGTATGACATTGATGCAAGTGTCAAGATGTCATGAAGTACAGTAAGGGTTGTCTTAGTTTGCCACTGGTCACTGTCAACAGTGGTGAGCAGGTTATAGGACTGGTTGAGGTCCCAGGCCCATGGTGGAGGTTCCGCCTGCAGTGGAGGTACTACAGCATTGATGTGGGTGTCGACAGCATCTTATGCAATGCTCTCTGTACACTGACAGAGACACAGACTACAATGACTGCAACTACTAGTATTGCAGTACAAGATGGTTCTTAAACAAGTGTGTAATGAACATACAATTGATCAGGATATATGCTGTAGAGTGGATGAGCCCTGCTCATCCAATAGGACCAATGGACACACACATATATATAGTCACTTTGGGCAGCTCCTGAGCCACCCCTTGAACTACTCACCATTGAGCCCCTTTTGTCCCACCTGGTTGACACTACCCATGGCAGTAGCCAAGTGTGGTGTCCACCATTGTGCCATGCTGTACCTCTGTTGAGTGACCCCCACTCGACAGAATTCCCTGACAACTGTTGGGTCAGGCCTACTCACCTGATTTCCAATCTGATGCAAAAACAATCTGCCCAACAGATTTCCCCAAAATCCAGCGAGTCAGGTGCACTTGCCTGATTTCAGTTCCTGACTCAGGATTGGTCCTTTCTTTTCCATGGATTTTCCTGTAATCCATTGGGGTCAGGCCTTTTCCACCTGATCTCATCCTGATGATCTGTGCAGCCAACACAGACTTCATAACAGCTCTCAATTGCTGTAACACTACCCCCTCCTCAAGAGCCAAGCTCTGTTGAGGCTAAGGGTGGTCAATGGGGTCTCTCCTTCCATTCCACCACCAGCGCTTTCTATTTGACCCTCAAGATGTTGAGTGCTACTCACTCAAGGAACACTGTGTCATTGTGACCAGCACCCAACGACCAACCTGCCCCCATGGCAAAGGGGCCTGTGTGCCGCAGCACCAGGCTTTGCACAAAAAACCCCATTCCCTTGGCGGGCGCTTCCTTTCCTACTGCTGGTCCCACGACCACAGCTCCCACCAGTCCTGCTGCCAGTGCACAGCCCCTCAAAAACATGGCTGCCATGCAGCTTCTCATGCTGTGGGTGCAGGAATGCATTGATTTGGAACTGTTGTTCCTTGGTGGAGAGGATGAGGAGGACCCCATTGAGTGGTCAGATTTGGAAGAGGGACTGGCTGGCCCTGTTGGGGATGAAACAGTGCCCATGGAGGAGGACGAGTTAGAGGAAGGGGAGGTTAGGGTTACAAGGGGCTCCCTGGTAGGGATGGCAAACAACTTGTGTTTATCTATGAATGAAAGTTGTTCATTTTGGCACTAGGAACAATAGTCTTGCTGATCCCTACTCAAGTTTATCAGTAGGCTGCAGAGATATAGCATGTTGACTCTGGCAGCCATGTGAAAAGTGAATTTGTCTGTACCTCAGTGCATGGCTCTACTGTCCCTGCAAGCCTTTTACCTAGACTCAGAATAGCCTGTTTGCAAAGGCACAGCCATGGGCAATGCCTGGTGACAGAGATACCAAGGTCTGAAGACCCATGTATATGTGGTCTGGCAGGTGCCAACCTCCATGACATTCCATGTTTGATTCTGCTTGGAGACATCTATACAAAGGTAAAAGAGGGTGTGGCAAGACAGTACACCAAGTTTCAGGGCCTGTTATTATGCGGGTTGACTGGTGTGGTCAGACCCAAGCTGCCCAAAGTCAAGTATATAGTGCAGTGGGCAAGTTGGGTTGGATCCTATGTCTTCTCTACTGCTCCTACACTCCTGAAACTTTGCATACACATCAATGAGAATATAGAAAACAGTAATATAGCATCATAGGCTCCAACTTCCCAAGTGACCTATAGTGGCCATCCTTTCATCTTCCAAGTTTGCATCTTCCTTCCCTACCACCACCATCCCTGATCTTGAAAGATCCAAGTTGAACTCCAAGAGCCTCTCACGTGTACCCCTAGCCTTAGTTTGCTGGTTGACATAACACCTCTGAAGCCTCACCAGCTGCCTTCCTGTGCTGGGGGAATATATAGCACACTGGTCAAAGAGCAGACACTTGGTGAAGTCAAAGATTGGTTGACTCCACTTCATCACCTTGCCATCCCTTCCCTTTGCAGCCATGGACTTTGACTCCTTCAATGTCAGCCTCTACCCTGCTGACCTCCTCAGGATCTGGTCCACTGGTGCACCCTCCAGCTTGTCAGCCACAGCCCTGTTGCGCCATTATCAGAGATGATGACTACTTCAAAGACTGGGTGTTCATTGGTCAGTGCTCTGCATATATCAGAGTTGCTCCTGAATTCAAGAGGCCCCTCTTCATCTACCTCCAAGGCCTTGGCTATCAGATCTTCCTCAGTGACTTTGCCACTGCCTTCATCAGGGGAAACCAATCCATCCTCTTCAGTACCCTGGTAGAAGCCCTTCAAGATCTTGGCTGCACAGCTGTCAGAGTCCAAGCCTATGGAATGAAGCATCATCTGCCCTCCCATGCCCCTAATGTCCTGCCTGTCAACATGCACCATCCTCTTGCAAAGCACAACACCTTTGACTTGGGCATCAACTACTCCAGCAGCACCATCCCTTTGGTCCATCCCAGGCACACTGGTGAGGGCATCAGAACCTTCCCTATGCTGCTCCCCATCAGCAAAGGCTTTGGCTCTGTCCATATGGAATTGGTTCTGAACAACCACCCTTTCCTCATCAAGGCTTATCCCAGGCTGGTCCACTCCATCAAGGCTATTGCAGGCAACCAAGCACTCACCAAGCCCAGCAGCAACTTCACCCTCAAGAAGTATATTGCTCTGCTCAGCAAGCTCCCACCTGCCCAGCTTGGAGGACTCAGACTTGAAGCCACAGTGACTGCCCCTACCCTCCTGCAAGCCATCGACTTGGTGCTGGATGCCAACCTCCTAGACATCTCCACCTTCACTCAGCCTTCCTCAGAGTACCTTGCTCCCTTCAAGCTCCTGCAGAAGTGCTTCACCAAGGCAGAGTACATTGGCAACTGTAGGACACTACTAGCAGCAGCAGAGGCTCTCAACATCTTCACTGGCCGCAATCACCTTCCAGCCTCCATCACCTCCAAGCAGATGATTGTTGATCTCTTCAACTCTGTGGGATGGAACAATGGGGGCAGGAACAAGCCTACAGCCTTTGATCAAGCCAATGCCTGGTGGATCACTGAAGAAGCAGACCCCACTCCTTCCTCTGACACTCTTGCTGCTGCTGTCACTGTGGATCATATCACTGGTGTTCAGCCCATGACTGCCCTCTTCACTGTCAAGAGGATGAACCTTCCCTGCCACAGCTGCAAGCATTCTCCTCCTGCCTATACTCTGGCTGGTGGCAAGAAGCAGTTCAAGATCAAGTGCTCCTTCTGCAAGGCCACTCTCACACAGCAGTCAGCTAGGGACTACTTCAACACTCTCCTAGCAGCAGGCACCATCACTTTGGATGCTGAAGAGTTGCCCACCAGAGAAGAGTCCCCTGCTCCACCACAGCTTGTCAGAGAGTCTCCTGCTCTTCCAGTGCCAGTGCCAGCCTCTGATGAAGAGGATGAGGATGCTCCACCCAGGCTCAGGAGGCACAGCACAAGGAATGCTCCACCACCACCAGTTGAGGACACTCCTGGCAGCTACTACTATGGGTCAGAGCCCTTCGGGGAGCTCTTTGTGTCTGCACCAGAGCACTCTGCCTCTCCTCCAGCAGCAGCATCCCCCAGTCCACCTCCTCAGTGCTCTGCCTCTCCTCCAGCTCCCATCCCTGCTCCTCAGCCACTGAAGAAGACAGTCTCCTTTGCTGCTGGCACTAACCCTCCTCTGCTCCAGCTCAGACAGCCAGTCACTCCCATTGCCAGCTTCAGGAAGCTTCCAGGCAGGTTCTCACCCAGGGTATCTCAACTTGTCACAGGAGATGGTAACTGCATGTTCAGAGCTGTCAGCTTGCACATCTATGGCACACAGGAAAGGCACATGACTATCAGGAGCAAGGCTGTTCTCTATCTCAGGCAACACCCAGAGCTTCTCACTGTTGTCCAGGATGGCAACTGTTAGGGGCAGCGTGCCCGATATCAGTTGAGGGTTGACTCGGAGGTGAAAACCATCTTATCCTCTGTTTCAGTCAAATTGGGCTTTAATGGAAAGTTACAGTCAACTGTATCCGAGATGGATGTTAAGCGCCTGTTAACCTCGATATTGACAAACCCCTTGAATGCTCTGTCCAGAGGTAGTGCAGCACATTCTCTTGGTCACACGGGATGCCACCACATCAAGAGTGTTCTTATCAACTGTGGTGCGTGAGTGGCTAGGATAGTGTCTCCTAGTCGCTGGCATTGTGGTGACTCCTGGGGATGAAGTCAATGGTTGATGTACTGCAAGGGTGCAAGTACAATGTGTCACAAGCTCTGACTCGAATGGAGGCAATACTGACAGTGTAGTCACACGGTTCTCCGACTTGAATGGAGGCACACAATGTTGAGTAGCAAGGGGATTGATTGCTACCAAGAGACTGAATGACTGAATACTAAGAGACAGTTGCTGGTAATGTTAGTTATGTATAGATTGTACATTGTGTAGAGTAGTTATGTATAGAGTGGATGAGCTTTGCCCACCACTCATGACTAGTGAGGGTGTGTATATATATATCTTGGTCCCCTCGCCCATGACCTGTGTGTGCCTGAGAGGCCTGAGCAAGATTACCTAACAATGACCAACCCACAGTACAGTGAACTGGCTGCCCTGCAGCCTCACCGACATTCTCTTGATCATGACAAGCGCCTACTGCTGCTTGCCTGTGTGTAGCGACCATTGCAGCTGCAGGCTGTGTTGCCAGTGACAGTGTAGTTTGATATGGATGCTTACCCACCACTAACTTACACCCAGCATGAGATTGGGGATAGTACTGAGTTACCCTCCAATACCTGCTGAAGTGAGCTTAACAGTCGATTAACCTCCAACTCAAATAGAACTCACTTTGGTGACAGATATTTCAGTCAGGGTATACTCCATAACCATGGGGACAGTGCTTCAGGACAGCTAGGTCTCAAGTAACAAGTATCTATGTTGATACTGTACTTGGATTAGGGTGAGAGAGAACTTGGTGAAGAGTGAAGCAGACAAGTATGGCAAAGTATGTGAAATGGTTTGATTGAGTTTTCATAGTGAGAGTGGTTACATCATCCGACTATATATAGATGAGTGGCTGCCAGTGTCAATGTTGTCAATCATGAAGTTGGAGCTGTGAAATGGCTAAGTCCCATCATGTATGAAGAGCAGCACACAAGTGTTGCATCCATCACATTGGATACATATTGAGTCTGCTTGACAATGTCTGTCACTGGTCCAGGTTCCTCAGGGATACCCAAAGTGCATTAATTGGGGCCCAGGCACTGTGCCTGGACCCTTGCCAAGGAACAAAATTTTATCCCATGTTGGTGAAACATTTCCCACCTTGGTGAGACATTTCTGATGTCACTAACTGCCAGGAGTTGCTGACAGGGGGGTCTAGACTTGTGGCAGAAATTCCAACTTGGAAATTCCAAATATTGGATGCATTGATTTTCTAACATGTTGAAGTGAGAAAATCAAGATTGAGCTGGGCAAGAAGGGTGAGTGCAGGATCACAATTGATGTCCCAATATTGGAGATAGGGAAGCTACCATCACAAATGAAAGACCATTATATCCAACACAGATATCAACTACTGCTGTTGACACTCTGTACAGAGGTAACACAGCAAGTTTGGTCTTGAGGTACCATGGTTGTACTGAACCAACATAAGTGTCAAGCTGTTGACAGAGTACTTGAAGTTGTGTAGGGTCTTGAGGGTGTTGTCAGGGGTTGAGCACCAGATCTTGATTGAAACTGAGCCGGGTTGCAGGAGAATATTCAGCTTTGGGTGAGGCTGATTATTGTTATGATCATGACAGTACCTGTTGGCCTCAATGGGGCAAGACCATAATACCAGTCTCCAGTAAGACTTGGCAGCACCATTGACAGGAGAGGGGATGCTGATTGGGCATGTGAGTAGTGGCTGATCCAATGAATGCAGGGAGGGGCTGTGGCAATTACCACTGGGCCCCCATGTGTGAAAAGGAGATGAGAGGACTCCACTCAGGTTCACTCCTCTTGTCAATTGTATTTTACCTTACTCACTCTGTAGGTTGAAATCCAGACTGCTCTCTGAGCACTTCACTTTAGTATCCTCTTCCCACTTATTGTGTGTTATGGGAGTTGGGACCCTGAGATTAAGCCTGTGCAGTCTGTGCAGAGTTGATCAGGGAATTGGGTGAGCAAGCCTGACCCAATGGATTTCCCAAAATCTGTTGGGCACAGGATGTATTTGAAATAGGGTGAGTAAACCTGACTTGGCAGATTTCAGGGAAATCTGTTGAGTGGGTTTTGCTCAATGGAACATAAGGCAATGGGGTGACTGCACTGACAGGCCATTACAACCACCATAGAGTTGTGCCAACCATGCAGACAGAGGCTCAATGGAGAGGTCAGGCTCAGCAGGCAGCTCAGGAGTCACTGAGGTTGGAGGGAGTCAATCAGAAGCCAGCTCCTACACACACAGGTTGTGTCGCATGAGGAGCACTGGGTAGGATACTCATGCCTATATAATGGTGTGGAGTGACCCTAGTGGATAAGCAGGACTCATCCACTCTATCATATATTTCACTAACCATAAGCAGTATGTTGTAACACTCATTATACATGCTCATTATATATGTCTTGCATTACAATACCAGTTATTGCAACCACTGCAGTCTGTGTCCCTGTTGGTGAACAGAGAACATTGCATAAGACATTGTCAAAACCTAAATTGATGCTGTAGCACCTCAACTACAGGTGGAACCTCCACCATGGGCCTGGAACCTCCACCAGTCCTATATACTAGCTCACCACTTGGGACAACCAGTGGTTAGTCAAACCAGCTCCCCCAGTACAACAGGACATAAGACACTTGTGTCAGTGTTGTATGGTAGCAACTTAGAAGCTGAACTTGCCACATTACCCCTGTACAGAGTGTCAACAGCATTCCATCAATATCCACTGAAGGATCCCTCACTCATGGGATATCACTGACTTCCACCAAGCCATGCCCAACTCACTGGATCTCGCAGACCCATTCAGTCCTCACCCCTTGCTGGAACTCGATAGAATCTGGTAAGAGCTAACCACTCACAGGATCTTGGATATCAGGCTCATGACCACTGACATCTACAACAGAATCCCTTCACCAAGGTACTCAGACCCTGGGGGCATAACACAAGCCTGAGGAAAGCGAGCCCAAGAGGATTGAGCCCATCGAGGTAGCTTTGAAAGCTGCTCAGGATTACATTGTTTCTTTTACACCCCCAGGGTCTGAGTACCTTGGTGAAGGGATTCTGTTGTAGTCCAATGGCAAGGCTGGGGACAGGGGTTCAACCAGTGGCTGGTTGCTTGCATTACACAACAGATGGGAAGAGGATACTAAAGTGAAGTGCTCAGAGAGCGGTCTGGATTTCAACCTACAGAGTGAGTAAGATAAAATACAATTGATGAGAGGAGCAAACCTGAGTGGAGTCCTCTTGTCCCCCTTTCACTTACAGGGGCCCAGTAGCAATTACCGCAGTCCCTCCCTGTGTGCCTAGGTTTGGCCAAATACTTGCTTGCCCAATCAATCTGTTGGGGTCCACTTGGGGGTTGCCCTCGTATCCTTCCTGTCATTTGGTGCTGCTAAGCCTTACCTGGAGCCCAGTATTTGGACTTCATTCCCTCTAGGCCAATGGGATCCATTGCAGTCATAACAGTTTCATCTCTTGCAAAACTCAAGGAGACCCTACCCACCAACTTGGGTTGCAATGCCAGTTGCTTCTTCTTTCTTGCAATCAATGAAGTTGCCTACTTTACCAAGTTGCTACCCATTCTCTGTTGTCTGTGGAGAGAAAGCAATCCCAAATACACCTGGCTTATCTTGATCAACACTGAATCCAGCATTGCACATCTCACTGACAATGGTGTCATCAATGTTGGAAATCCTGACAGGATCCAATAACTTATTCAATGACATATCCTAACACAAGTCACTAACAATAATTGGCAGACGCTGACACATGTCAGTTATTGTTGGTCAAGATACCACAGTTGCTGACAACATGCAACTATTGCTGTTGATAGTTGCCAGACACCACAATGGATGAACCCCCCAACACTTCACCCACAAACCAAAACCAGATGCCACCCACATGCAACTAAATCACTGCATACATTACCACAATCACCAGTGGTTGTGGTTTCCCTGGCAGTGACACACCAAAGGGTCAACAGTGACACAGGATCCTAAGTGCAGTGGGGTAACCCCAAGTGGTGATTGTGGTTTCCCTGTCAATGACACACTGAAGTGTCATGGGACTCTAGGTGTAGCAGGGTAACTATGAGCAGATGACCCACTTCCAAAAGAAGCACCATAGCAAAGGTGTGGTGACACTCATGATATGCAAACTATCACTGATGATTATGGAGAAACAGCGACAGTTCATAGGGAGGCATGAGTGACATGACATGGGTAGTCACAGCAATACACAAGACTTCAGATGGGGAAACCTCGAGTACAAACCACACAAACTCTGACATACAAAGGACCCCCATGTAAAGAGTCAGTCCAATGCCTGAGACTGACAGAGAACATGTATATAAGTCGACATTATCCCTGTACCTACCTATTGCACACTATTGAATCAACTCATTATCTCTCTTTATGTATAGTACAACAATTGCTGCCAATTGTTGTCAATCCACCCATATTCCCCCATTGACAACAGTGATTAGTCACCATCACTGATCATCTTTTTGCACCAATCATCAACCCTAGATAAGATTGAACTAAGTCACCAGTGACTCTGCAAGATGCACTCTTCACAAAGAGATACATTGATATATTGACAGATAACTACTATTGTCACCACTGCTACTAGGCTGCAGGTATAACAACTGTGAGGCAGTTTGCAGCAATAGTTCAACATTAGATATTTTTAGTGGAAATAATCAATGGCAATAATTGCGTATCGATATTGTCTAATGCACACCAGGTCACAAGAAGTGGATCAGCGACTAATTGTTCCCAATCATCCAGTGGATCAGTGAATCACTTTTCAATACTGCAGAGGCACATTCAAAGAATGTGCTGCCAAGCGCTTACAAGACCGCAATAGCCGAGATTCAGGAATCACAACACACCAACATATAAGGTCGTCAGACGTGGCTCAACAGAACAGGGTCAGTTCAGTGCGAGCAACAGTCGACACTTGTTAGCAAGAGATCATCGACACTCGGAGCTGACTCAGTCTGCAGCACAATCACTTGTAGCGAGCAAAGACACAATGCGGCTGGACTCTGCATGAAATCGTCAGCCCCAATATCAGTTAGATGGATAGATGAGAAGAGTTGTAGAGCGAGAGCAATACACAACCTGCCTTCATTCGTCTGTGTCGCTTGTGAAATGCTCGTCATCGAGCACCAGGGCACGCTCGAAATCGATAATCACCAAACACCCAAGCACGTTGTCCCAAAGCATGTTTCGCCGTGCGAGATCACCATGTATGACCGCAATCGACTTAAGTGCGTCTGAGCAGATTCGCAACAAGGCGTCTACTTGCTCGTTCATGCCACCTTTACAAACTACGTCGTCGTTCGAAGTTGCGTTGATCATCGCCATCTGAACGTCTGTCACTTTCGACTCTGCCTTGACTTCCAATACCCGTTCCATGTCGAGCAACGGCGTCAGCTTGGCAGAGGCCGCTTCCCACGCCTCGTCGTTCACAAAAGACTCGCCGTGGTAGGAGAGGAGCAGGAAAGTGTTTGGGGCCAGCCCCTCTTCCACGTGCCCTTCAAATGGCCAAAAAGGGTAGATGACAAGACTACCAATTGGAGGGCTCACCACCCCGAAGCACAGTGGTACCAAAACCTCGGGTAAGGCTTGCTGCGTTGTCGGAGCACACTCCAATTTGACCGCTGTCGGCAAAGCCGGTATGGCGAAGGGACGCAAAGGATCGAGAGCTTTGCATCGTTCCCGGATGATTTTGTAGACCTCGGCCTCTTGTTCAAGATCATCCTCGTATTTCTCTTCGACGCCCTTGGCGGCAAAGGCATAGCCCAATCTCGGGTGTATGAGCCGGAAGAATTGAGACCGGTGACCTCTTAAACCCAAAATGGGTTCCATGATGTCCCAGATGGATCCAATCCGGAGATGCACTTGGATGTCCTCGAGAACTTGATCCACTGTGATCATGTGCTTGCCAGCAACACCGTCATGCTGGTGGAGAGGATGGAGGTGACGCCCGAAGTGCAACGCAGCATTAGGACAGCGCAAGTCCATATCCAGACCAAACTTGAGCGTTGCCATGCACTTCGCGGAGCAGAATTTATCGGTGATCAGCTTTCTACTACGGAATTTGTACCGCTCTCGTGGTACCTGCACATGCTCAGGGTGATCCTGCATATGAGAAGAGTCATCGACCCGTACCATCAAGTCAGGAGAGCCGGAGATAGAGAAGGAGGAGATGTCGATGCCAGGCACGTTCGATTGTGAGACGTTTGGCAATAAAGATGAATGGGATGACAGATCTCCCGGGAATGGGCTAGAGATCCTGTCGCATCCATCGGCACAGATTTTGGTGTAACTACCAAATGAAAAGTCCCACCGATAAGGTGGCGAGTCATCATACCCATGCTCCGACACAGGAGATGAATTGTGGCCGAGTGGGTCGGAAGCCAGAAATCCAAACCCTATGCTCGGAAAGGAGCTTTCTCGAACCACTGCTCTGCTCACTCCGGGCGAATCGTCATAAGGATTGCTGTTGTCGTCGAGATCCATTGATGCCAAGTCGCTGGACAACCATGATTGGGCATCGGGCGCCAACACCATTGACTGAGTTTGGGGCAGCGTGCGGTTCATTGAGCCTCCTCTGGTCTCGACGGGATGCACAACACAGCTAAGATCTTGTCCATGAGCCGCTCGGTTCCGTGAGCTAGCGTGATCCTGGTCCACCGTTTTTTCGCCTGTGTTGGTGGATCTTCCAGGCTACTGAACCTTTGATTGTCAAGACTGACGTTGGGCGCTGCCGCAGGCTGTGTTTTTCTTTGCTTGAGCGTTGGTGCAAGACCGAGCTGCGAGTTGGTATCTGTGCTCTCATAGGCATGCAGTGCGGCGCGAGCATGCTCTTCCAGGTTGCCGTTCTTGATGCAGTCGTCGATGCCCAGCAGTAATTGAGCGATGTAGCAGACAAGCGGATGAAATGGCGCCCACTTGTTCTGGAGATTGGCAAGGTCGACCGAATGGTCAAGGTTTTCATCAACAATGCTTGAGGCGGAAGCACCTTGCGTGTTCTTCTCGGCCTTTCTCCCCTTTCGCTGCTTCTCCTTGTTGGGAGGAAGCTCGGTGAGGCTGGCGAGATAGAAGCGATAGTACTCGCATCGTCCAGTTTCAAAGTCGGTCCAGCCAAAGATGTACATAAGACCGGTGGTGACTGTGCAGGCAGGACAGCCGGTTCGCAAAGTGTAGTCGAACATTTGGCTGATGACGGCGGTAAATTTGTTGTCTGGAGGCTTCTTACAGGAGTATTCGTCGCGGTCAAAGGATCTGAAGGGCTGTGAGGTCAATCGAGCGGGTTGGATCGAAGTCTGGCCGATGACTGGTCTGTTTTGAACAAAGTCGAAAAGGCTTCTTGAAGTTTCTTGATGGAATGCCTTGAACTCGACGATACCAGCCGTGCGTATTCGCTCATTTGCCTTGGCGTAGGAATGATAAAAATCGCATTGGAATCGTGGGTTGAGGGTAGATGGTGGATTGCCAGCTGTCTGTGAAGCCGTGGTCTGTGAAGCCATGGTTTGTGAAGCCGTGCAAGTGGCAGCGGCAACAACTTGCTGCGTAGTGTCGCTTAAACTCAGCGGCTTAACAAGTTTGGTGATGAGATTTTGGAGCTGCCGATCCGGCGGATCAATACCCTCGAGTATCTCGTCCATGGTAGCAGGCCACAGGCAGGGGTTTCTAAGCGATGCAAGCTCTTTCAGCAGATCCTCGAAAGCTCCGGTGCCTTCGGTGGTGAAGGCATTTGTCGATTTGCCTTGATGATACTTGCTGTACTCGTCAGAGAGGGCCAAGACAATATGTCTCGACTGATCGCATGGGAGGCTGCGCCATGTGAATGTAAAATCTGCCTCACACTTGACTGTGCGATAGGTTGCACTTTCAAGACTGCCAGTGGCCTGCTGACGAGTGTATCTAAGGATAGGTTGGTCACGCAGTACGTGGCGGAAGAGTCTGTCAACGATACCGCAGAGGCAGTGCATGCGATTGGAGCCAACCAAGCCGTTGGGCAAATGCTTTTGCGGCCTGATGGAACTGAGATCTCGGCAGCGCTTCGGATCCTCCTTCTGCGGAAGAATATCGAGCATAAGCTTATCGAAATCAGCACGGTACTTGGATATGGTGGAGCCCCTTTTTAGCTCCTTGGTTTCCTCCTTAGCGGCGTCAACTTGGTTTTTGAGCTGCTTATATTCCTCCTTGGCTTGCTCTAACCCTTTGTCCTTGAGCTGAAATTTGACGAGCAGAGTGGCTGGAGAATCATTCAGAGTGGCGGGAGAATAGTTGACTGTCGAGCTGAGAGTAGTCTTGATGCTTGACGGCCGCAATGGGTGTGCTTGTGGGGTCATGGGAAGAGGTGAGAGGGATGCAGCATCGGAAGGGAGAGACTGAGTTGAATTGGGCGTGGCCAAGGTGTTCAGAGGTGGATGAGCATGCCTGGCAACGCCGACGTTGAATCGAGTAGGAGCAGGATGAGAATTCAAGTGATTGCGTGACAAGGACAAAAAGGGTTGAGAGAGAGAAAGGTTACGAGATTGAGAAGGAGTGAGAGTGCTGGCGCTTGGTCGGTGTGAGGAGTTGGGGACCGATGTCGGCGCACGTGCTGTTTGGGCGGATGGATTGGTAGAAGGGGCGATTCGACCAAGCTTTTCTGAGGATGGAGGCTGATTAGCTTGGTTTGCAAGGGTGGATGCTTTAGCCTGGCTGACAATGGGATATAAAGCTGCAGAGCGCGTAAGAGATCGAGTCGAGGGGTTGTACTTGACTTGAGAGTATTCGAGTTGGTTGATACTGATAGGTTGATAGGAGCAGCATGGCTTAGCGACGCGTTGATGACCAGAGTTGGATGTGCAACCCCTAGTCTTGTGGGCCTGGAGTTGGACGTAGTCGGTGCATTGATTGCAATGTCAGGATGGGCAGTATGACTGACTGGTCTGGAGCTGCAAGAGTCGGGTGAGGTGGATGGAACAGCAGGGGGAGGAGGAGGGAGTCTGATTGGTCTAGGAATTCTGGATGGAGGTGGACGAGGTTGATGCTCTGATCGTCGAGCATGTGGTGGTTGATGCTCGGGCGGTCGATGCGCCCGAGACTGAGACCTTGGTGATAGAGACATTCTCTCTAGTACCCTCGACTTTGAGAGGCGGTGGGGATAGTCATGAGATTCACGATCATGGCGATCGTAGTTGTCAAGAGGGATCGACAGGTGCTTGCGCTGTTCTTCATAATGAACCCTTTTTTTTCTTAAATTTTTTCGTAATTATTTTTTAGATGTCAGGTGCAGAAACAACATATCTCTGTCAATACTCAAGCTTTTGGGCTCAAAATTTCTGCTAATAGAGAGGTTTCGGCGGTCGGCCGTTATTGTTGGATGACCTCGTTGCCGAGGTCATAGAGATGGTGGAGATGGTGGTGTTTCAGAAGGTCATTGTGGTGAGCTTGCACCATCATTATGACCTCAAAAATTCTTGTAAATTAGATCATGTGAATGATTAAATAATCATTTGCTCACCATTCCGTGGCCTTTGGAGCCAATCATTTCTAAGTGTTTCAAAACAGTTTGATGTTAGTAGTCATCATTGCAATCAGGCATGGTCCAGCATTTGCAATATGATTAAGGTTATCAGTCTCAGCATTGCATACCCCACATTTTTGGCTTCATTTCACCACCTTTTGCTGCCGATACCAACTGCAATGATGGACTCAAGTCAGAGCTTGCTGCACAGCATCTTCTCACTGCCACCTGAAGTGAGAAGAGAGCTTGAAGAGCTCCACTCAAGTGGACAGCTCTCTGCCACACTGCAGGAGCTCTCTGACAATGAGGTACAGCATGAAGAACTTCCTCAAACTCCTGTACCTTGTCAATCTCTGCATGTAGATAGTTCACAAGTCTCTCATGCAATGCAAGCTTGTCCCCTCTTGCCATTGCCTGCACCATTGCCTGCTTCATCATGATCACAGGCTGTGCACTGGAGTAAAGAATTGCTAGAGGTACTTTCTATTGCTGTTCTTGCTCACAATCCAAATCAAACTTGTAACAATCAAGAATGGAACATGCTGTGGAAGGCAGTGGCAGAAGACTACAACACTGCTGCCGAACTTAGAGGTCTTCCTCTGCATGATGTTGATGCTGTCAAGCAGAAGTTTCAGCAGATCACAAACAAGCACAAGAAGGGTGAAGCTCTTTACATTCGAGCTTCAGGAATTGCTGAGTGGACTTCCAAGCATGAAGTATGGCTGGACAAGTACAACAGGGCTGGCGAAAGTTGGCAGCAAAGCAATCAACCATCTCAATTGGCTGCAGAGAGAGAGTCTGTGCAGTGTGATCAGAATGAGTTTGCTCAGATGGCAGGACAAGCTTGTGATGACCCAGCAACTTGGTCAATGGCATCACCAACTCAATGCTGCACTCAGGAACCAGCTACGCCATTGGAATCAGAAGGAGATGCTGGCAACATTGCTGTCCGGAAGAGATCCTGCAATGCAACACATGATATACTAGCTTCATTTGCTGAGAACACTGAGCAACATGGGCAGTTCAAGTGCACATATCAAACTCAACAGCTTGAGTTCTTGAGGGAGCAATCAGCATCACAGAAGGAGCTCACTCAGGCACAGCTCAACATGAATGAGTGGATACAGACAGAGTTTAGGTCTCAGATGGAATCATTGGAAGCTTGGCTGCAGTCGAGTCAGGCACAGAACATGAGGATGGAATCAATGATGGCTTTGATGATGAGCATGCTGCAGGGAATCTCTGGGGACCAGCAATCTGGACAACACCTATGGGTTTCTCTGGCTCCATCAAGCACTTCAAGCTGGGAATGAACTCTAACCATCTTGGGTGGTAGCACCCAAGATGTTCACTGCAGCACTCATCCAATCTCTCAGGCTCACTCAGGACCATACAATAGCTATTGATTTGATTTTGTTCTGATGTATATAGATGATTAACTAAAGTACATGTTCAACAAGTGTTTCCTCCTTGTTGTCTGCCATGTCCTGCCTATTGACCCTGCTCTGAGGTATGCTGGGGTTGGGTGAAACCATAGATCTTGTCACCCGAGGGTTGCTGAAGTACTCATCCAGTGTCAGAGACATGCAACCAAGCCTCATGCTCACCTGATTGCCAATCAGGCATGTCTTGGCATTGTTCAACATGACACTGACTAGCCAGTCCTGTCCAACAGGTGTCAGGCCAGTCTTCTGCTGCTGCTTCATGGAGAAGCACAGCCATTGTGTTGTGATATGACTGATTGACCATTCCACTTGTATCCAGAACTTACTCATGATGTGATTGAACTCTGCTTGCATTGAATTGATGATGTTCCCCAAAACTTGGTAATGATTGCAACTGAGTTTCCATATGCTTGATCACCAAAGAGATAGAGCTGCTTGCTGCTCTCAGTCTTGGCATGCCAGTGGGCCCATGCAACAAGGTTCATGTCTGCTGCCATGTGAGCATCATGCCAACAGCTGAGGAATGGATTGGAGCAGAAGACAAGGCTTTGGGACATGATATGAGCTGATACTTCAATGCATGACACCACTTATGTCCATTGTACACAAGCTCTTGCTGTTCCACAGGCATTGCTATCAGGCAAACAGTACCATCAATTGCACCCCATATCCTTGGTATCTTGAACCTTTGCTGTACCGCAGCAGCATACTCTTCAAGCCGGCTGTCATGGAAGTGGGTTTATCAGGATGGGGGTTAAAATAGTTCCATTCCCCAGGCCGTGATAGGTGGAGGATAATTGACATTTCGGCCCAACATGATGTACAACAGAGGACAAACTGGTGTTATCCTCAAACTCATGTCAATGGGGCTGTGAGTCAGCCACTGTATTGTACCACAGGCAGTTTGGTCATTGTTAGGTAATGCCACTCAGCCCACTCGAGCACATGCAGGTCATGGAGTGGGAGGGCTGATACATATACACATGTTCCCTAGGCATGAGTGGTGAGTGGAGCTCATCCACTCTATTACACATTTGTTAAACTTGTACTTGCTCATCAGCATCAGACCTTATCAGTCACATGGCTGCCATCAATTGTTCTGCTGTCCAACATCGTGTGCCTCTGTTTGAGTCAGAGAACCATGTGACTATCAACCTGCCAGCATCATCGCTGACACCCTGCCAATGTTGGAACAATGGAGTCTGACTATATGCCACCATCTCCTCCAGGAGCAGTGACCTGCTCCTCAATCTCCCACACCATCACTCTGTCATGTCGCCACCCTTACTGTCACAGTGACAAAGACATCACCCTGCTCATATCCATGCACCACTGCTGACTAGAATGCTCTTGGCACGGTGGCATAGAGGCACAACCAAGAACATGCTGCATTGCCTCTGAATGGGGTGTTCATGGGGTCTGCTGATATCAAGGCTAACCGGTGCCAACCGTCCATACCAGTTGACATTGGGGTTAACACAGGCTTAACCTCCCCATTGAATGGTAACGACAGTATCTCGGAGTTGGCATATCCTTGCCACATCTGGGAGGGCAACCCTGCTTAACTCCCATACCCTTACTCAGCCAATATTGGGCGCACCGCCCCTAACACTGGCATGGTGAGACAAGTCTGTGCTTATCAGACTTGATGTCAACAAGGTGACCCCATTGCTGGTGAATCCAGCTGCTCAAATGGCATATGAGCCTGCTGATTGCACCAAAAGAGTGTCCATACTGTCCCTTGAGAGGCCAGAGAGACTGGTTCCTGAGCCAGGCACACAGCAGGAAGAACACAGTCTTGCTGTCAACACAGTCTTGAGCACATGTTTGCACAGGGTTCGGGATCTTCAATGCATAATGTATTGCATCAAACTGAGCAAATGTGAAGCCTGTGTCAGCATGGAAGTGTATCTTGTCGAGAGCTTGTTTGAGGGAGGTATATGTGAGAACCTGCAGATTGGTTGGTGGGGCCCACAGCATGAGGACAATTAAGGTTATTGCTTCTACAGCATCCTCTGAAAATGTGTCTTTGATGTATTCAACCTGCATGATTGTGTCGAGAAGCTCCATGTAATGGTGGGATGCCAGTAACAAACAAAAATAAGGTTTGTGGGACTGTGGGTAAGGTCAAGATGGTGTTAGTACAACCATCAGACCTTGTTTGCAATGATATCGACTCCACACAAGCTCAGCACTCATCATACTTTCACACTAGCTCATCATTAGTCATCACTTTATGTTACATTGCAATGAGAAACACATAAATCACCATATACATTGTAAACAAGACCAAATGCTGGCAAGAAAACCACAATGATGGCCATCTGTCTCAATGACTTTTCTCATCTGCCAGAAAAACAGCAACACCATCTCGATGACCTCAAAATGAGCTTGCTTATGCACAAGTTTCTCTGAGGTCATAGAGATGGCTTTGCCGAGGTTGAGGTCACTGTGATGACAGCATACCAAAACCTCTCTAATATCATGAGAATACTATTGAATATCTATTGTTGTGCTAGACGTGAGCTACAGGTGCTGAAAGCCTCCATAATTGCTGGACCCAGTGTTGGAAATCCTGACAGGATCCAATAACTTGTTCAACGACAAAACCTAACACAAGTCACTGACAATAGTTGGCAGACACTGACATGTGTCAGTTATTGCTGGTCAAGACACCACAGTTGCCAACAACATGCAACTATCACCATCAATAGTTGCCAGACACCATGATGGACAAACTCTCAACACTCCACCCATGAACCAAACACAGATTCCATCCACACACAACTGAATCACCTCATACATTACCACAATCACCAGTGATTGTGGTTTCCCATCAGTGACCCACCAAAGGCTGACAGCAACATAGTGGGGTAACTACAGAGTGGATGACCTACTTCTGAGAGGAACACAATAGCAAAAGTGCGGTGACACTGTTGATACACAAACTATCACTAATGATTATGGAAAGACAGCGATATTTCATAGGGAAACATTAGTGACATGGCATGGGTAGTCACAGGGACACATGAGACTTTGGATGGGGAAACCTCAAGTATGAATCATACACTCTGACAATATGAAGGGCCCCCATGTAAAGGGTCAGTCCAATGCCTGAGACCAATGGAGAACATATAAGTTGACATTATTCCTGTACCTACCTATTGCACACCATCAAATCAACTAATTATCTCTCTTTACGTATAGTACAACAATTGATGGTGATTGTTGTCAATCCATTCATATCCCTTTACAGATGATAGTGATCTGTCACCATCACCAATTGTCTCACCCACACCAACCTTCTGTCAGTGGTTGTGAGCCTGATACCCGAGATTCCAGAAGTGGTCAAGTCTTGCCAGATTCTGTCGAGATCCGGTGAGAGGGAGAGGACTGAGCAGATCTGGGAGATCCAGTGAGATGGGTATGACTCGGTGGATATTGGTGATATTCTGCAAGTGGAGGATCTTCCAACAGATTTCGACAGGCCACTGTTAACACTCTGTACAGAGGTAATGCAGCAAGTTCAGATCTGTGATGCTACTGTACAATGCCAATGCAAGTGTCTAGACATTGCACTGTACAGAGGAGGGGGTCAAACTTTTGGAAAGGATAAATCACTGGCTTCACTGGATGATTGGGGACTGTTAACCACCAATTCTCTTTGTGTTAGTTGACAGGTGTGTTAGACAATATCAATATGCAATTATCACTGTCGATGATTGCAAGTTGAATATCTGATATTGGACTATCATTGCAAACTGCCTCACAGTTATTATACCTGAGGCCTAGTAGCAGTGGTGACAATAGCAATTACTTATTGACTGGTCAGTGTATCTCCTCGAGAAGATTGTGTCTGGCAAAGTTACTGATGACTTAGCTTGGTCTTGTATAGAGTTGAAGGTTGGTGCAGGTGAGATGTTTGGTGATGGTGACAGATCACTGTAGTCTGTAAAGGGATATGAATGGATTGACAACAATTGGCATTGATTGTTGTACTATACGTAAAGAGAGATAATTAGTTGATTTGATGGTGTGCAATGGGTAGGTACAGGAATAATGCCAACTTATATACATGTTCTCTGTCAGTCTTGATCATTGGACTGACCCTTAACATGGTGGTCTTTTGTGTACCAGAGTGTATGATTCGTACTTGAGGTTTCCCCATCCAAAGTCTCATGTGTCCCTGCAACTACCCATGCCATGTCACTAACATTTCCCTATGAAATATTGCTGTCTTTCCATAATCATCAGTGATAGTTCATGTATCAACAGTGTCACCACACTTTTGCTATTGTGTTCCTCTCAGAAGTAGGTCATCTGCTCCATAGTTACCCCGCTATGCTTAGAGTCCCATGACACCTTGGTGTGTCATTGGTGGGGAAACAGTAATCACCACTCATAGTTACCCTGCTGCACCTGGAATCCCATGTCGCTATCAGCCTTTGGCGGGTCACCAACAGGAAACCACAATCACTGGTGATTGTGGTAATGTATGAGGTGATTTGGTTGCATGTGGGTGGGATCTGTGTTTTGTTCACAGGTGGAGCATTGAGAGTTTGTCCATCATGGTGTCTGGCAACTATCACTGTCAATAGTTGCTTGTTGTCAGTGACTATGGTGCCTTGACCAACAATAACTGACATGTGTCAGTGTCTGTCAACTATTGTCAGTGACTTGTGTTAGGTTACATTGTTGAACAAGTTATTGGATCCCGACAGGATTTCCAACATTTCTGAGGGTTCATTATGAGAGGTACAACTGTATCAGATCTGATCTTGCGCCGCTTCATCAGTCTCCACACAGATATTGCAGATACAAGCGAGAATTTTCCATCGATTTCAGCTTCTGCCTTCACCACTCTCTCTTCCTAATACGCTTCACGACCACCATCGATCGGAACGACTTGGCTATCACCATGGCTACTCGCGCTGAGGTGAGCTCGTTGCAGGTGCCAGCTCCCTGTTCTGTTTCGCGAGGCGAGCACCGACCATCCCATTTCATCAACTCCATCCCGAGCTCAGTCGCTGACATACAGGCAGGCCCTGCTGTTTCATGAACCACGACAACGACAACGACCACCGCAACGACCACTCGCCGTATCAACAAGACAGCAGGATAGCAAAGTGCACCTTCCCATCCCAATCATCGACTCCCTCAGCTACGAACATCATCTGAACGACCACACTGCATGACTCTTTGACCGATGCCATCGACCGCCTCAAGGTTTTGACAATCAAAGAAAGTTGTCACTCCGAAAGCAGACAAGCAAGTCATTGCTCGTGAACTACTGCGCTGCGCTGAGCGGGAGCCCGACTACTGCCATGTTGCAAGCACCAGTGAGTTGGGCCGCGAGCAAACTGCTTGCCTTTGCGTTCCCCACGACACACGGGCTCGGCCACGCCGACATTGGATGCAGCAGATCCGTTGGAGACGGTAGGCTCGAGAGACTGGCGTCAACGAGATGAGGCCAGACGCTCCCTGCGAGGATTTAGACTCGAGCAGATGGCATTCGAAGCTCGTTACTGGCCACTTGCGCATCGTCCACGCAACAACAAGGAGGCGCAGCAGCTCTACAACCACATCCGCACAGTTGCTTGGTATCTCGACTCGATACCCTTGCTCAGCTCTCGACTTCCTTTTAACATCGGCGTGAGTCGATCGTTGGACTTGTTCCCGGTGTAGGAGACTATGTAGGCCTCATTTTAGGGCTGTATCAAATCTTCCTCTGCTCGCTGTTTGGCCTTCCGTTGACGGTTCTCCTGTGGATGATGCTCAATATCATCGTTGACTGTGCGATTGGCATCGTGCCCATCATCGGCGATGCTCTGGATGTCCTCTTCAAGGCGAATCTGCGGAACCTGCGAATGCTGGAAGATCATCTCTACCAAACGAAAGGCAAGTGCGGTGCAGGGTTAGGGTTAGGTTAGGTTAGGTTAGGTTAGGGTTAGGTTAGGGTTAGGTTAGGTTAGGTTAGGTTAGGTTAGGTTAGGTTAGGTTAGGGTTAGGGTTAGGGTTAGGTTAGGGTTAGGGTTAGGCAGGTGCTGATCTCTTGACACTGCACGAGGAACTTAACCTTAGCAATACGTAACTGAACGAAGTAC
>CAKMXY010000004.1:1800000-2023928 GCA_928865425.1 Ustilago cynodontis | reverse complement strand
CTTCTTGATTGTGTGAGTTTCCACTTCAGTGATGGCCAAGGTTGCAAGCAATTGCTTATCACACTTGTGTTGTTGAGGAAGAAGTTGCAGGAACAGGAATGAGCATTGCTGATGATGGCAAGAAGTGCAAGAACAGAGACAGTGGAGTGACAAGACAAATGCTGGCTGAGAGAAGAAGTGCTGAGATTGCGCAAAGCTTTGCAGGCAGGTGTGAGTACTGCTTCTGAGCAGAAATTCAGGCAGGTCTGACTACCACCTCTGAGCAGAAATTCCAGGTGGGTCTGACTACTGCCTCCTGACTGAATTCAACATTGGTCTGACTACAGTGTTTGAAACCAACTTATCATTGCTACAGCATGTGTACTACTACAACATGTGTGCATTCTCCATGGCAACAGCAAAGATGGCATAGGCCATAGCCACCCTCTCACCTTTGTAGTTGTATGCACTGCAGAGGTCCAGCTCAAAGCATGGCATGTCTGAGCAGTCCACCTTGAGTTCCTTGCAGATTGCCTCCCTGAACTCCTTGTGACACAGGACTACAGCTACTACTGGCAATATAATGTCAGCATACAACAGTGAGCAATGCTGCATTGGGCCTGACCTGCTGTTGTTGCAGATGTGGAGGGGAGCAAAGCAAGTGTAGCATGCAACACCTCAAGGCTTGTCCCTCCTCATCAGCTTCTTCACCTGACCAATGTGAGTTGCATTGATTTGACCTTCATGCCATGAGGCAGACATGCCTCCATCTCAACCAGCACTTGCAAGACATGAAGTTGTGCTTGGCATTGTCATCATCAATGGAGCTCAATGACCAAAGAGGTAGCAGAGGGAGCACCGGCCCTTGAGCTTCTGGAGGAGCTCCTCGGTGCTGAGCCAATTCAGCACAAGTGTTGTGTGCCACCACAGGAGGGTTGGACGGCATGATGGTTGTGCTGTGCTGTGGCTGCTGTCTCTTGTGCAGAGATGGAGAAGGTGGAGAGAAGGTGGCATTGGCACTGCTGGTAGCAGGAGCAACAGCTGTGACTTTATGCTGAGGGTGTTGATAGGTGTGCTGAGGCTTGTCGGACTTGGGTGGTGTGTCGAGAGAGGTGTTTGGCTTTGGTGGTGTCTTTGCATCACTGCCAACATGCCGCTGGCAGAGGTCACAGAGAGCAAAGTCTGGCTGGCTGAGACAGGTCACCAGCATGTCATCCATGTAGCTAGAGAGTGCCACATGTCTGCACACTGTCTCCTTGACATACAGATCCACCTTCTCCTCCTTCAAGCGTACACCTTCCTGAACCAGCATCACAGCCTTGGCTGGTTGACTGTTCCTGCCACCACGCCCTGACTCCTGCACATAGCTGACCATGTCATAAGCTCTGCCAAGATGCACCACCAAGCTGACATGCTGAGGGTTGATGCCAGTGCCAATGGCAGTTGTGCCCACCAAGACATGCTTGCTGTTGTCTGTCTCTGCTGCTGAACAGGCAAGCCACAGCAAGAGAATAGCCTTCTTCTCTTCCTCTGCCATGTTGGAGCAGAAGTAGCAACAATGCAGCAACTGAGCTGTAGTCTCTGCCTGTGCTTTGGATCGACAGATGAGCATGACAGCACCATGTGGATGGGATCAGAGGAGTTGCTGCATGTAGAAGTCCATCAAGGCTGATGATGGTGCCCACTGGACAACATAGCTGATGTTCTTCCAGTTGGTGGCAGCACAGATGATGCCTGTACCATCTTGAGGGAGGCAGAGAGCAGCCTTGAAGGAGGAGAGCAGGCTTGGCAGAAGGGTGGCAGTGAGGAAGTACTGAGGAACACAGATGGTGGTGACCAGCTGCTTGATCTTTGCCATTGATGGACAGAAGTCCTCCTGCATGATGCAGACATGGCACTTATCAAAGAAGATGGCTGCCAAGTGCTCCTGCTCTGTCAAGTCCTGTGCCCAGTCACCAAACTGCTGGCTGTAGCAATTCTTGGCAGCAACCAATACCAGCTGACTTCTTTCCACCTTCTTGGCACAATTGTACCCAGACCACTTGCTTGCAGTGATGCTGACATGCTTGCACTGCTCCAGAAGATCCTCCACAAGTGCAACAAATGGCACAACCACCACCACCACCAATGTTGGCAGGAGCCAGAAAAGGGGCACCATGAAGAGAGCAGACTTGCCAGTGCCAGTGGCCATGACAATGATGAGAGGAGACTCCCTCCTGTGGATGGCATTGAGAGCAAACGCCTGCTCCACAGTCTTGGTGCAGTGGCTGCCGGTGACCTTGAAGAGAGCCTTGCTGACTGCTGGAGGGAGCACAGCAGAACGGTGGCTGCTGATGACCAAGGATGAGGTGGAGTGAGCAAGTGATGGAGACGGCTTCTCTTCCACCTTCCTCCTGATGTGATGGACATCTTCCTCCAACTGCTCCAGCTTCTGCTTGAGATCCAAAGGCATGATGTTGTTGATGGATGCTGTTGCTGAGCTAGCACAGGGAGGAACAGCTGTGCTGGTGCTGAAGGGCTGTGCCGAGTCTCCACACCAGGAAGCAAGACCCCAGAATGCATGCCACTGCTTGGAAACAACAAGCAGATGATCCATGCTCTCCTGTGTGAGCTGAAGCAGCATGCTGCTGTCAAGGCCATAGTGCTGCAGAGCCATGGAAGTGGTGTGACCTGCTTGCATGTCATGGGCATGGTCAGCATACTCCTCTGCTGGTTGACCAGGGTGGATGAGCTTCATGTCAATGCTGACTGATAGCTGATGCCAGTTGCGCATGTGGAGAGATGATGCTGAAGGACCAACAAACTCCACACAGAGACTCTGCATTGCCTTGCTGATGTTGTTGGTCTGCCATGGCTGACCCTTGTGATCAACAAGGAGCAGAGCACTTGGCTCCTGTGGACCTACCGCCGAGTTGAAGAGGAGGTGGAGGAAAGGTACAACCTCCATGACATAGAAGAGTACCAGCTGACCAACAGCATGAGGGAGGAAGCAGGGGATGAGCTTGGGAGGGCCTGTGCCTTTGTTGCTGGCCAGCACGGTGACAAAGTAGCCATCAGCCAGGAAGAGGTTGCACTGGCTGATGAGTGTGTTGGTGTGCTGGAGCTGAACCAACTCTGTACCTCTTGCAGGCAGACCACTGGTGAGCTCAATGAGCACAGCAAGGAGCTTGTTGAACTCATTGTGCAGTGCAAAGTAGGCATGAGCAGCATCAGTGTCAAACTCTGGCTCTGTTGAGCAGACATCAAGTAGAGGTTGATGCTGAGGAAGCCTTTGATGGCCTGACAGAGGCAGAAGGTGCCAGTCTCTGACTCTGAGGCAGCAACAAAGTTGTAGCCTGGCTTGTGGTTGCAGAAGTTGTCCTGATATGTGGACAGATCCACCTGAGTTGACAGGGTGCCATCCTTCAGCAGCAGCTGCTCCAACATGGAGGTGGCATGGTCCAAGGTGCCTCGAACAAGAGCTTGAAGGCTGCTGACCTTGACTGTCTCTGTGCCATAGGTGACAGAAGCCCTATCCTCTGACCATCGGAAGTAGAGACTGCCACCATCATCCTTGGCAAGCTTCATACCATAGCAGAGGAGAGACTGCAGATGGGCACTTGCTGAGCAGCTGTTGTTGAACAGGTACCACTTCATCGGTGCCTTGACCACCTTGTCAGTCTCCACCACTGACTTGTCCCTGAGAGTGCCATGCTCTGCATCAAGGAGCTGCTGGTGCAAGACAGCACAGAAGGCAAACTCCAAGCTCACCAAGGTAGAGGTGGCAACATTGACTGGCTTGGAAGTGCCATCAGGAGAGAGGCAGAGGTGAAGGAAGGTGTGGACCAGAGGGAGGTGCTCCACTTCTCCATAGGCAGGAGGATCTTGCTTGATGAGGTGAACACTGACCAACAAGATGCTTTCAGCAGCTGCTTGAACCATCTTGGTATCTGTGTAGACCTCATCACCAAGCTTGGGGTTGTGGAAGAGATCCTGCAAACTTTCGATGAGCTCGGCCATGATTGCATCCACACCAAGGTGCTCCTCCTGATTGTCATCCCCATAGTAGCCAAGAATCTTGCCATCTAGCATGACGTGAGCCAGCATGGTGATGAGCTTGGCCCAGCAATCAGCATGCTTGATGACAGTGGTCTTGTCCAAAGAGTATGGATGTCTGACCTGGTCATCAAAAGCACAGAAGGTCTGCTGGACCTGATGGCTAGATCGAAGGAAGGCAACCATCCATGGATGTGTACACTCTTCTGCCATGGTGAGGAGCCAGTGTAGGAAGCACTGGTGGTTGCCGGGCCACTGGTGAGGGCTAGCAGCAAGAGAGCCAATGGCAGCCACTGGCTTGCCTGCCCAGTACTCCTGCCAATGCAACTCCTTGAGCCAGGGACTGAGGTTGCCAGTCACAGTGCATGGCTGAACACCCTCCATGTCCAGATCTGCCTTTGCCATGAGCTCAGCATCCTTAGTGAGGAAAGCATCCACCCGCTCCTTGCATGCTGCATCTGCATCCTTGTTGGTGTTGATGTTGAAGGTGACCTGAGGAGGTGTTGGCTCCAGCTTGTTGTTGAAGACCCACACATAGTGGTGGAAGGGACCAGAGTGGTAAATGAGCTGGACCAGGACGTTGGGGATGGTCCTAGCCTTGCCACCATGCTCAGTGTGGGTGTGCTTGTATGCTGAAGAGGAAGACTTGACAGCATACTCGCAGTCACTGCAATGGTAGCCAGCAACAACATCAAGCTCCTTGATAATGTTGATAGGGAGCAAGTCATTGTTGATGGTGGCAGTAGCAGGACTGGGCAGGTTGAGAGCACCAAGCATCTCCTCCAACAGCTTGACACCAGTCTTGGTGAGAGGGTGGTGGTGAGACTTGAGGTGCTCAGACACCTTGGGTTGGGATCAGAGGGAGATGGTGGGTGCAGTTGGGGTGGGTGCAAAGAAGTAGAGTTGGGTGCTGGAGGAGGCAGAGGTGGAAGCAGTGGAGCTTGGCAGCAAGCTTGAGGTTGACAGGAGCAGCAAGGGCAGTCTGGTTGGTGGCAGGGAGTTGCAGAGGACTGATGATGATGAAGAGCATGGAGAGAGAGCATGCCAAGTCAGTTGATGTTGACATGGAAGACATGCAAGGATGGTGAGAAGGAATACATACATGTCATCATCATGGTTGATGGCATCATCAGCTTTGGCAGCTGGGAGAGTAGAGGTGGAGTTGGTAGAGTTGGAAGCAGCATCGGTGCTGTTGGCAAGGTGATTCTTGAGGGCAGCAAGAGGGACTTGGCTGTCGGAGAAGGAGTGGATGCTACTGCTGTGACAGCAAAAGCAGAGCTCAGTGAGAGACAGAGAGCAGTCAGAAACTGGTGTTGAGTGGCAAAGAGAGAGAAGGCAAGTACATACCTGAGCACAGCAGTGGTGTTGATGCCAGCATTGGCAGAGAAGGTGGAAGATTGAGACATGGTGAGCAGTGATGTTGCTGATGTAGTACAATGTTGAGAGTTGCAAGTGTTGGGTTGAACTTACCAGAGAGGGCAGAGAGCAGTGGTATATATGTATGATGGTGATGAGCTGAGATGCCGACAAGAGTTGAAGAGAGTAGAGACACACCAAGGCACACATGCTGATGACAATGGACAAAGTGATTTGATTGCTGATGATGTGCAGTGATGACTACAAAGGGATGAGTAACAGCAATGGTCAATAGCAGAAGAGAGATAGCAGATGCAATGAGTGTGGCAATGACAGGGAGCATGGGAACATAAAGGACAAAGGCAGATAGTGTTGGCAAAAGTGCCACATAGTTGAGCGGGGATAACAAAGGCTGGTGATGTCGACAAAGGTGTAGCAAGGTGGAGCAGAAAGAACAAAGGCAGATGATGTCAGCAAAGATAAAGGTGGATGATGTTGACTATGGTGTTGCAAAGTAGAGCAGAAAGGACAAAGGTGGATGGTGTTGACAAAGGTGTTGCAAGGCTGAGGAGTGGTGGGGTGTGAGCATGGTTGATGATGTTGAGTGCAGTGAATGGAGCAAGACAAAGCATTAAAGAAAGTGTTGTTGGTGAAGAGTGGTGAAGAGCTTGAGCAATGGTAGTGAGTGTGAGCAGGAACAAAGAGGGTGAGCGGTGATGGACAAAGGTGATTGATGGAGACAGAAGTGTGGAGTGTATCACAAAGGGTTGTATTCAAGTAGCATGAACAAAGGGTTGTGCACTGAGGATCAAGTGTGAGAAAGTGTGTGCAGTGTGCACAGCTCAGCACAATGGATTGTGCAATGAGTGCAAGGCACTGTGCATTGCAGCAAAGGACTGTGTGTTGTGGCAAAGACTTTGTGCAGTGATTGGCCTGTTGTTAGAACCATGCTCTGTGCACACCACATCCAGCATACTTGACTCTTACAGCTTGGGTGGAATTCCACCATGCTTGGTGCTCTGTACTTGATCGGCTCTCTGATCTGCCAATCTTCCAATTTTCATCCAGTGCCCTGACCAGCTGCAAGCTCAACAGATTCAAAGTCACACACATTCACTTGGCTGCAGAGACCAGATGTGTCAACTTGAATTTCATGGAATTTTCCAATGCACAAGTGCACTGATAGGCTGTGTGCTGCTGAGCTGTGCACTGCCCAGCTAGGAAAAATTTGATTATGCTGTGGCACTTGAGCAGTGTAAATGGCATGTGCACTGGGGGTCAACACACAATGCATCCACATGGGATTTGGCAGAGCACACTTGTGCACTCCCTGCCAACAACGCACACCACCTAGGGCTAGGGACAATCTCACTCAACACATTCGCATCTTAGATTGAAGCAATATGATCACATTCGGAACAAAAGGATAGCCTACACACATAGCCCAAGGATGCCTTGTGGAACCAGATCGGCTCGCTAAGGTTAGGATCAGTCGAGAACGTGACAGAGGGAGAGAGCATTGGAGACAGGTCAGGTCACTTCGAGGCTCTTTCAGGCTCTTCGAAGCGCCCATGCCCTGCCGTTTAGCTCTGCTAAGGGAAAGCGATCAGGTGGTATCCATCTGCTCTTCTTCAAAGCTTCCATCGGCTGGACAAGAGGATGGAGAAGAAGTTACCATGGCCTCGACATCTTCAACATCACCTTTGATGTTGCCCGTTGGTGCTCTGGCAAGATGGCCAAGGTTGGCGTTGCCCAGTGCCATCGGATCAGGAACCAGATTGTCATTGTTCAGGTCCACATAGTTGGACACTGTGCGCAGGAACTTGACCGCGACGTTGCGGATCTCGAGCTTATCGAGGCAGGGGTAATTGTCGACGCCGTCAACGCCTCGGATCCAAACTTGAAGCGAGTCGCTCTCCTTGATATCAACCACCCTTGGTGGATGAGATTCTGTTGTACCCATGTCAGCAAGAAGCGTGAGCAGTCCACGACTCGACAACTCAGAGATGTCACCTGTGGCGTGCCTGGTTGTCGGTCCCGCATGACGTGGTTTCGCCGCCGCTTCGTCAGCCATAGCAGGTCCGCTCTTTTTCCGGTTCTTAGCTTCCCATGCAATGTAGGTCATCTGACGAGCGGCTTGTACCTCGCCCTGAATCCTGACACTGGGAGCAGTCTGCTGACTGGATGCTGTTTCGTCGACTCCAAGAGCAAATCGGCCTTCCCCTTCCGGATCCGGATCGGACGTTTTCGATTTGTCAACCATCGGCCAATCGAGGTCGCCAATGTAGACGGGTATGATCCCATCAATACCGTGCTGAGGATGCGACATTTGGATGCCTACACCACGTTTCCAGCAATACCAGAGATATTCCGTCGAGATTGCTTCCACCTTGGTCTCGAGAATGTCAAAATGCGTATAGTGGGTCCAAGCTTGCACTTTGGCGGCGCCGCCCAACTGGTTTTGAACGGTGCTGCACGCATTGTCGATACGCCGGCGCACCGTCTCGGCACTCGACTCGTCTAGCTTGACTAGTCCGTTCAGGATGGCGTTGAGCGTCACCGGCTTGAGCAGCTCTTGCGCCTTCCAATCCTCGTTCTCTGTTTCACGAAAGCCTGGGATGGAGATCTTGGTGGCGTCCCAGGCAGTCATCAACAACAATCGTGCCATGAGCTCGCCGCGCGTGCCTTTGAGAATGTTGATGTCGGCCGAAGCTAGACAGTTGTTCTGCAACGTCTCCAGCATGGACCCATACCGGTTGCTGGCCTTCTGGCCGACTACACCAACGTCACGAATATCCTGCAATGGCGTGGGCATCATGATGAGCGATGCAGCAACGGCGAGGACGGGTTCCGAAGGAGATCGGATGTGCAAGGTAGAATCAGTCTCGACCTTTACCAGGATGCACATGTGTCGATCGACAGCTGTGTGAGCGAAAGAGAGCTGTTCTCCAAACAAAGAGCCGCTGGCGCCGCGAGTTGGAACACATCTCAGCGCAAGTCTCGAGGCCAAGACGTTAAAGCACGTTTGAGGGAGCCCACGTTGGAAATTCTGCGTACCGAGCAGCTTGTACGTAGCCGTGGCCCAAAAGTTGTCGGGAACCAGTGACTTCCAGAGCGGACGGCCGTAGACCTGGATGTGTTTCTCGGAGGCAACTTGGATGGCAGCTTGGAGTGTCGGCTGCTCGGTCCTGAGAACGTCGAAGCCGATGCCAACAAAGGTGGGAAGGGCGATCGCGATCTTGTCTCGATCAGAACTCTGCTGTTGCTGAGGTCGAACGAGAGTGGAGGCGCCACTGCTGGTGCTCATCAGAAGAAGCCAAAAGCAGATGATTCGCTTATTGGTGTTGTCGGAGCCGTCTCCGGCTTCGAGCTTTCCGATGTGGTTCCATGCACGACGAATGCTGACGAGCAGAGTGGGCGGTAGTGTAACACATTCGTCGATAGCGACAAAGACGGGAATGGAGTCAGCACTCAGGTCGTCGCGGGCATGAGAGTTGCGTACGTCTTGGAGCTGCTCGCTGAGAGCGTAGATTGATGGGTTGAGATGGCGGTCAAAGATAGCCTTGTAGCCTCCTGGAGTGGGGCTTGGGGAGCAGAGCACGGGCCTTTAATTGGACCGCCTGGAAGAATGCATGGCGGTGGTGGCGGTGACTTTCATCGCCATAGTTGTTGAGTTGGAAGAGGAAGTCGGACTTGGCTTTAGCATTGGACAGAGGTTGGAGCTTGGATGCGAGTGTGGTGAACCAAGCGGCGAGCAGGACAGCGGCGTGTTCGTCAGATGTGACTTGGGAGCTGGCACAGTCTTCAAAGACAAAGCTCGTGATGGGCTGGTCGCCAAGCGGATAGCCGTTGCGGACTGTTGAATCGGTTGGTCGGACGCAGAGGAAGAGAAGAGGGCTGATGCGACCAAGTTGAAGGACCATGCGCGTCTTGCCTGTGCCGCTGGATTGGACGATAGGGGTGCACTTCAAGTAAGGACGCTGGGCTTGCGGCCTCTCGTGAAAATAGGTTCGATTGACGTTGATGACAAAGTTGAGAAGTCGACGGTGAGCGTTGCCTTTGTAGTCGCGGCGGATGCCTTCTGCTAGACGCACAAGAAGAACACCCTCCTCTTGAGGCGCGGCAGGGATGGGGGTGTTGGATGTGAGAGGCAAACGGCGAAGGACATCGGGAAGGGCTCGAACGACGTGCACGTGAGGACACTTTGAAACTAGATTGGCGACAGAAGTGCGAATAAAAGCATGGCACTCTTGTTGTTGGATGACGTTTCCCAGATCGAAGTGTTTCCAGTCGGGGAAGGAGCTGAGACATGATAGTCGATGCTTTCTGATGTTCATGAGTAAGGATGGGATGAGAAGATCCGCATGTTCGGTGTCATGAAGGCGCGTATACGTCACGATCTTATCCCAAGATTTGACCAAGTCGTCCCAGGCGGATTTGTGGGCAGTCTCGTACTCTGCTATCTCATTGAGGTCTGCGAGAGGCGGAAGCGACTGGGTGTCTTGCGGATGTGAAGGGTTGATCTGGGAATCGAGGGAGGAAAAGGTGGTGTGAGCTTCGAACGAGACGTCCTGAGAAAGATTGTGGAGCTGATTGACAGCTCGGAGCAGAGTATCAAGAGTGATACGGTGTCTGTATGAGTGAAGTGTGCTGATGAGTGATGCGCAAGCGGAAGCAATAGGTGCAGGATCAGATGTTGGAGTGGCGAGAGAAGAGGTGGTGGATATAGATTCGATGAGGGGCTGAATGACTTGAAGATTGACTCTGTCATTGAAAGACTCATGAGCCGAGCTATGCGCAGCTTGCATCCTGACGGCTACAGAGAAACGTTTAAGAGCACGTATGAAGACCAAGGCTCGCCACCGGATCGGAAGAGCCAGAGGTGTTGGCGAGGCAACGTATCAATGAGCGGCGTAGGTGCAGGACGAGAGCGGCTGACGGATCTGGGTATCGCGATAAGACGGTTTGTTTCAGCAGCTCAAGATGCAGAGCATGTATACAAAATGGAAGAGGGTAATGGTGATGGTGATGGTGATGGTGACGGCAAGAGCAGCATGGGATCATGGCGTGAGCCAAGACGAGATGAGGGCCGAGTCGCCACTGAAACCCTTTGAATAAAATGGCTGAAGATGCTGCTGGTCCGTGTGTCCGATCACGTGCTCAAACGGCCGAGTGAAGGTAGCGACTGTCTCTGTACGCTCTCCAGGGTCCAGGTAAAGTCGGAGCACCGTGCCACTGCCACCGTCTCATCGACCACCATCTTCGAACACGCTGCCTCAACTGTTTCGGTCCTTACATCTACGCTCGCTCACTCGGTTTGTCGCATTGAGTCCGGCCTATCCTTGACCTCTCAGCGCAACCTTGGCTCAAAGCCATCAGGGCTGAAACGCAAGTCGGCTTGAACACGCACATGTTAATGGCTTTGCCGAAATACTCTCGACGCCAAGAGTACCACATACTCTGCTATCTGCCTATGGCTTTAGCGTATCTATCTACCGTTATCCAAGCAAGCAAGCATGAACGCAGACAACGGTGGCATCCCGACCTCTAGTGTGCTGGGCCGTAATGCTGCCAAAGCGTGCGAATCTGCGATCGACACAAAGATGGAGGAATGGATCACCGAGTGGCTTCGCACGAACAAGAAGCCAGATTCCGAGCATGATCCAGCCGGATATTTGTTTAGGCTCGCCAGAAATGTCCTCGAAGATGCACTCTATAACACCAAGGGCATGCTAGGGATTCTTTGGGAGAGCGATGACTTTAGCGATCTCATATCTCATGTCTCACGACAGGCTTCTCTCCTGCTTCCTCAAGCACATCAGTTAATTACCAGACTGGAATCGAGACAGCTTCGCGATTCTTCATCTGTCCTCGAAACAATCAGGTCCCAGATACACCAATTCGAGCAATGCCAGGATGACGAGCGCCGTTGCACCCTCGTTCTCCTCCTCGTCCTCCAAAGTTCGTACGATGACCCAGCGAGATCTCGTCAGCGCGATTAGATTGCTCCCTCGACAAACCCTGCAGATGACTTTACCCCCACTTTCAACGGCAACGGTCTCGACTTGCTCATCAATCATATCATTGCCCACAACGGCCTCTTTCCCAACGATCCTCCAGAGCGAGTCCAGTACAAAGACAAGAGCTCTGCTTCCTCTGCTACAGTAAACCCCAGCTCACGTCAAGCAAAGCGTCGTACATTCTATGCAAAAGTGATTCCAATCCTTCAATCTTCCGGCTTTGGCAAGACTAAGTTATGTGTACAACTCGGCACCATCAAACCCGGCATGCTTGTTTGCCTCCGCACGCCACCTCCAAACAAAGATGCTGCTGAGCAACAGTCGTTTCCCGAGCAAGACAAGTGCGTCTACGATTACTTCAAACAAGTCGAATCCCTCCTCGAACTCATTCCCAAGACTGATGGCAGAACCAACCCTCGGCCGAAGGAGCCCAAAGACCATGAGCTTTTCAATCGTGCCCACCTCAAAGTTCTGGCCTGGCTAGCTACCTACTGCAAAACCATGGCCCGCTATCTTGACCAGCTCAAAGCTGCCTCCGGCTGCTTCGAAACCAATACCAGCGCTGCTGCCATGCATCTCGCTTACACGCCTGTCCACGGAGATCCTAATGCTTGCTGGCGTACCATCGTCTTTCATCTGGCCAACGCGTCCAGCTTCAAGAAGGGTCACTTCTTCAACGAACCTCCCAACCTCTGCGAGCACAGCAGGCTCAAGAAACTCTTCTCCAAGCACTTGGTACATGCCCACAATCCTCTCGCTTTCCCTCCGGCTGTCCGGGATGGCCAAGATTCCTCACCTCCCAAACTTTTCGGCTTGGACGACCTTCGCCGCGATCTTGTCGATTACATTTGTGAAACAGCGACCAAGATGTCGCAGACCCTTGAGCAAGACCACGAAACAGAGCTTGTTAATCCAGAGTTGCTCTCCCTGGTCGTCCGCGAGCACCTTACGCCTCCTCTCGAGGAGCTCGAGAGCATCGTCCAAGCTTCTGGGCCGGACGCACTAGCCTTTGTTGCTCTGGACGAGTGTGGCTCCGTGCCCTTGACGCTGCCTATCATCCGTCGTGTCTGGTTTCACGCCGCTCCCGCTTGCACCTGGATCCTGCTCATCGACACCAACTCGGATCTCGCTCCTTTGGCCGGTGCCCAAGCTACAGATGGCTCGCGCCGTCTCGGCGAAATTGATCAGTACGTCCTTGCCGAACCCTTCACCAGTCTGCCTCTCGATGTCAATCTGACCATCGAGGATCGCCAGGCGCTCATGTCCCGTCCAAGCAAGCTCAGCCTACGCGAGGTCAACCTCAAAGTGCCCAAATTAGGTCGTCCGCTATGGAACGACACCAAGTATCAAGGCAACGGTGTCATCAAGCCCAAAGCTATCCTCAAGAAGCTTGTCTGGCCTATTCAATGGAAATGGCCATCCATATCAGAGGTTCCGGAAGCCGCTCTCCACGAAATCAATCAGAACCTTCTCGCACTTGCCTCGCGTCGCCTCCATCTCGATCTCACCAGCAAATCGAGTAGCGAGCACTGGTACGGGTTTGTCAGTCGTCAATTGCAACATCACTTGCGCTTTGTGGGACGCATCACGTCCGCCTCGGAAGCCATCAAGTCGTGTGTGCAGAGCGAACCGCCACTCGAAGCCGCTGCTGCCTGGTTCTTTCGTAGCGAGCCACACAACACGGCCAAGAACTGGGCCTTGGTGGTCGGCGCCATCGTCAGCGCCGGTCCGCCCGTCGGTATCAACGTGGGCGCCTCGGGCGAACTGGGCGTCGCACTGCTGTGCACCGCCGCAGCAGACTTGGCGGTCAGCAACAGACACAAAGAGTCGCTGGAGAACTACGCCAAGCAGAGCGCCGCTACGGATGAAGAGAGATACGAGGCCATCTTTGGGCTCATCAGTGTAAGCGAATGGCTTCGAAAGCTGGCAGGCTCCCGATATGACGACACAAAACGAGAAGATGTAGCACCAACAGCCAGCAACATTGGTCCAGGACAGGAAAGCGCGCAACAAAGAGAAGGGGCGGAGGAAAGGGAAAGCGCGCAGCAAAGAGAAAGGACGCAGCAAGCGGCTCAATCCATGTTAATGACGATGACCAGGACATGCCGGACTGGTCAGAGCAAAGCCCCAAGCCACAGCAAGAGACATTGCCACCGCCCCTGGCCTCGTGGGCAAATCGCGCATGGATCAACTTTAAGCATCCCGTGATCCTACCCAAGCAGGTGCCGCATGACTCGCGCATCGATCTTGATCTGCTGGCCGAGCTCTGGTGCCGCCATGCGGCCGCACAAGGCGTGAGCAATCAACCGGGATGGGACCTGCTCATTCCTGTATACGTGTCTGACACTGACGCACCGCCAAGCGACAAGGACCTCTTCGACATCTCGAGGCTGTCCTACATTGCCATTCAAGTCAAAAACCGCATCGGCTCGCCTAGCGCAGAGGAGAAGGATGCTCCTGTTGGACCCATCCTTACACTCGGTAAGCAGATGACCAAGGAGTGCCTCGAGATCTTTTTCGACATCAACGGCACCTGCCCGTCCAAGGGTCACATCTATTCGCGACGACGTCACCCTTCGGAGGAGCTGCGGGATTTCCAGAAGAAGAAACGGAAGAAAGCCGACGAAGAGCTCACCAAGGAAGAATTGGAAGCCAGGGAGCAAGCGCAAAGGAAAGAAGACGAGATCGACCGCCGTCTTTTGCGACACCATGTCCTGATCAGCGGACTGCATGCGGATTTCCTGCCTATCCGGCAGACCCTCAAGATGGCGGGTGCCAAACAGATTGAGTTGTTGTTTGGAGATGTCGACTCGCTGGACGCTCTTGCTTTTGAACAAGCGCTGACAGAACGCGTTCGTCACAGCAAAAGCGAAGAGCGTCAGAGCACCTGGAACGAAGCACATGCTCGAGCCCATGGCCAAGTGGTCTTGTTCCATGAATCGCTATGACCATCATCACCAACGATCACTGGACCAGACCTCGAGCAGTCGCAAGCTCGCAAGCTTCCAGGCGCGGAGATCCTTTCAGACCGTATGCTAACATGCAAACATGGCGACATCTCATCCACATTGAACGGCTCCTTCTCTCTCCTACTCCCTCTGTACCTCGCTTCCAGCTTGGTGCTTTGTGCAGGTAAGCGATCGCTCCACTAGCCTAGCATCCAAGACGGAACTCTCTGTCCAATCACTCGTACTTGTCGCCTTGCTATTTCGTTTCCAGAGCCGCCGTGAAAATGTCAAACATCAGCTCTTGTCCATCATCAAATGATAGCGCAGCCCAACGGCAACTATAGCATGTACCTGCATTCGTCATGTCAGGTAGCATCTCACGTGATCTCCCTCAGGTTTAGTCTTAAAAATGTCATTACAAGCTTTGATTCAAGTAAGCACATCCCACGAATACATGATCGATGTTGCCAATTTCGTTGGTCAATTTGCAACCTGAGCGTGCGATCAGATTGCTGAACTATGATTGATCAAAGCGATGAATCCAAAGTCAGCAGTCATGCATCCAGATCAGGAGTCGAAGAGGATGTCCCTTCAATGACATGACCGGCGACATGAGGTTTGCAGATGTTGAGAGGCATAATGATATAGTTGTCTCACTCGAAGAATGGCTTCTTCTCTTTAGAAAGGTATGCAGTCACCATATTTGCCACAATGCTGCGAAGCCCCAAGCATGTCAGACCTGGATAGGTGTCTTCGCGGGCTACGCCTCTGACCTTGATGGTGAGGAAGCCTTTCTGACACACAGTTGGCTCGGACACTTGCTTCGAAGCTTGCTCATGGCAACAAGCAGTGCTTTGATCAGGCTTTAGAGCTGCTGTCTGGCCATCATCAGGGACGTTGTCTTTATGTCTACTAACAGTGCCACTTCCACTGGTTGCTTCAGACTGGCTGTGAAGCTGCAAGCCTGAAAGTGGCTACCTTTTTTTAGCAACATTTCACGCCTTGGGACCCTGCTGTCGACTTGCAGCTGCAGACCAGGACATCCAGGTGTTGGAAGTGTGTGTAATTGCGACGAGCCACAATCTCGGCTGCCAATCATGAGGGTTCGAAGCATGCCAAGCTAACATGGCCTCTGTTCTTGCGTGAACTCTGTCACCCTGTTCAGAAGAGCTAGCTTGCTAGATAGAGCACCTCTCCTGCTCATCATGGCCTTGCAGATCAATAGGCAGGCGGACAGATCGATGGCGGAGAAGAAGTGCTGAGCAGCAAGCTAGATCTGCTACAAAACGGGGCCGTGTCATTTCAAGCGATCCAGATTTCATGATGGACGAAGCTGGGCAGCTTCGGACCAGTGACTTGAAAAGCTGACATTCACCCGACCCGATCCATGGGTCCATCCCGAACGAAAGAGCTGCATTCACACACGGGTAAACATGCAGGCTAGACAGTGGCAAAACTCTTGATTGGCTGGCGACCTCACTGCCCCTTAGCATCGCAACCTTTCTTTCAGTCTGGCTGATCCGCCCCAAGCTAAGCTTGACGCCTCCTCATCCGCACCTTGCTTAGTATCCAAACGCCTCTGCGACAAGCAGAAAGCCGATTCTTGCAAGCCTTTCTTCAATGCCAGCAGGTGCTCTCAATAATTTCGGCTCCTTCCGTCTTGACATCCAGCTAACCTTCTGATGGTGTCGAGAAGCAGTGAGGTAT
Organism: Ustilago cynodontis; assembly: GCA_928865425.1. NCBI lineage: Eukaryota > Fungi > Basidiomycota > Ustilaginomycetes > Ustilaginales > Ustilaginaceae > Ustilago > Ustilago cynodontis. The sequence goes on along the minus strand of CAKMXY010000004.1, from coordinate 2,007,883 downwards.
TTTACACACCAGCTGCTCCGTACCAGTGTCACATGTCTTGCAGGCAAGATTAGTTTCGGTCCGATCGTGATCATTTGGCCCTGTTGAGTCGGTGGATGAAAGCTGAAGCCGCTTAAGCAACCATATGCCGGCGTTTGCTTTCCGTGCTTCAAGGAACCGACTCGCGGGTTTTCACCTGGGTCGCGATCAGAGCAAACAGCCGTGTTTGCATGAGTTTGCCACAGTTTCCACCGATCCTCTGTCGCTTGGCCTTGTTCGGTCAACGAGGAGCTCGGGAAGAAGAACTGAAGTCAAGCTCGATCAACCCAAAACACATCACAGCACAGCACAGCACACAGCGTACTGTGATATGCATGCACGAGACTGCACACCACAACCGACTGCGATGTGGTTACCTCATTAACAGTGACACAAACCATGGGTGGAGTAGGTAGAGAAACGATGACGGACGGTGGCCCTTTTCCCTTCATACTCACCTCTCCCATCTACTGGCTTGGCTATCCTGTGCGACGCAATACATTGAGATGTGAGCTGAGCTGATCCTGCTTGAGTTCTTTGCTCTGCGCTGCCCACTTTTCATTGCGTGAATATCTGTTGCTCGTTGAACCTCTGCCTCATCCCCACGATTCGATCCTGTTTGTGTTTCCGGGTGTGGCTTCGAACCTTGTCAGCCGCATTGTGGTCGTGGCTGCCGAACAGACGCAGAAGCCCGGCAATGCGTAGATCCTTGACCCACAGCTGCATTTCTTACTGTACCGAACCGCACAGCCGCTTACACTCCTTCGCACAGCTGTTCTTTGGCCTTGTTTGCGCTGTCATTTACAAATCTGCACTCCGGCTTAGATGTGTCTTCTCTCGCGACGCAAATAGCATCATCCTTTCCGATCGTCCCGTGCTATAGTGAACTTGAGCTGGCGCTGTCTCTATAGTGTGTCCCGCACTTGTCGCCACCTTGGTCGCCGAAGCTGCCCTAGTGTCCATGGATCCGGTCCCGTTCAGTCCGATCCGCACCCACAGCTTCAAGCCAACTTGGTCCGACATCTCGATCTGACCATAACTTGGCTTCGCACCACCAACCCCTCCCCTACCGTCTATCTTCTCTGCCGGTACACCCATTCTCACCGTCGCGGTCGCTGTTTCACATCACTTCGCTTCTTGGCATCGTACCGACTTCTAGCTCTCCTCTTCGTGGCCCGTTCCTTTCTCTCAGCCTTCGCTCGTCACTGTTACCATCATAGAAACATCGATGAAGCTATCTTAACAACATACGAAGATCCTTGGTCACAAGAGTCGACCAGCCTTAGTTGACGCACGCAACACGAAGCGCTTGCCATCGTTTTCGACTACGCCTCCGTTTGCACCTGAAGTTTGTCTGACGTCTTTGCCAAGGCTGTCTCTTCCATCTTCTCACCCAAGTTTCCCGACTCAGTCGTCCCAAAGTCCAGTACACGCATCGACTTTCGACATGTCGGACGCCAAACCTCAGCAGAAGGGCTCAGTTCTGAGCAACCTCGACAATTCGACAGGAGCCCCAAGTCCACCTGGTACACCACCAAATCAAGGCCGATCTGCCTCTCCCGACGAAAAGATGGCGCTCTCAGAGTCCAAAGAGAGCGCTGATCTATCGAACAACAGCAAAGACGCTGAGCCTGAGGCAAAGAAACGCAAACGCTCCCAACGAGCTTGCATCTGTTGCCACGGTCAGAAGCTCAAGTGCGATGGCGTGTTCCCTTGCGCCCGCTGTCTCAAGCTCAAATTGGTCTGCAAAGAGCCGTCGGAAGCCAACGCAGGCACGCCTACTTCTAACAGAGTCAACCAGGATGATCGAGATCACAAACCCAACGCCACTTCTTATGCTTCGTCCACCTCCACTCGCCCTCACTCGCAGGCTTCTGTTCAGCTCGCAGCCAGCGGTCTTCCCTCGCTCGCAACCGCGCTGCCTCCCTATGGTTCCGCCCTCAATGACGGTGGTTTTGGTGAGCGCTCACGCCATGTCAACCACGGACATGCTACAGCTCATAATCGCGACCTTCACCAACCATCAGATCGCTTTGGCTATTCCCTGCCCGATGCGTTGCAACGCATCGACAATCTTGAACGTACTGTCTCTCGTCTCGTTGAAAGGGTTGAGGGCAACGCCGCTGCTTACGACCGCAACGGCACAAACTCCTTGGCCAGACCATCTTCAGCCAGATCTGCCGCATCCCCACAGAAGCCAGAGCGCAAGCGTCCCAGGGCTGATTCCCCTGCTGACTCGGATGTCGAAGTAGATGAGCTTCAAGATGGAGCGTCCGAGGCAAGTGTTCCACTCCAAACCCTTTCGCAGCAGGACAGGCGAGGTAGCCGCGATGTTCTCAGTGTCGCTGAAGATCGATCGGCTGTTGCAAGGACTCCCACCGAGGCTGTCGCTCCTCACTCTTCTACAGCAGCATTTGCTGTTTCTCTGACCAATTGGCCATACAACAACGGTGGCCGGAACTTCAGCGCGACCCATGATCCAATCGAGGCTGGCTTTATCACGCTCGAGATGGGCCAAATGCTTCTAGAAGTCTTCCTCATCCACTGCCATGTCTTTGCACCCTTCCTCAACTTCGATGACAAAATCAGTGTCCAATCTCTTTTGGCATCCAACCCTTTCTTGCTTTCTGTGCTTCTGGCAATTGGTTCCTTGTACCAGGACTTGCACGGAAAGGGTGATACCGCAATGCGTTCCGAGGTTCAGGCAGGGTTGGCATCATATGCTCTCAACCAGCTTGGCACGCAGCTTTTGCATTCTGAACCGACCCTTGGATCAGTACGGGCCATTCTCTTGATCGCATGTTGGCCCCAGGCTTTCCCCGGTTCTCCTGATGAGAAATTTCTGACCGGTTATGCAGCTAATCTCTTGCAAAGTGTGGCACAGCTGGCCAATTCAGGTGCTGTCAATGATGATTGTATCGCATCGAATTTCTCCCATTGCCTGCCCTCAACCTGGTCTTCACTCAAGGCTCTTGAATCACTTGCTGCCATTGATTCAGGCAAAGGAATGGACCTGTCCGACCACGCTCTCATCATGTCCAAAGCGCCACGTCATTCACAAAGCCCAATTCCAACACCGTACTTGGTGTGTGCCATGCCTGTCATCAAAGAATTGCAGATGTGGCTTGGCAAGGTTTCTTCCAACTTGCCTCTCGCACAGATCGACTTGCCTCCACCGGCTGCCAGGCCCAACCTCATGCACAACTGGGACCGCTTCAAGTACCTTCAGTCTCAGCTGTTTGATGTCGAGAAATGATGGCTTGCTTCTGAGACTGACTGCAGTAGGCTCGAGCAAATTGTCGGACTTGTTGACTGTTGGACACTGCAGATTTACCTCACCGTGGTAGCTCTCAAATCGGTCGAGGTCAGTGGCTCTTCCAAAGTGCATGGTGCCGATCGTGCTCCGGGATACGATCCCAGGTATGAAGAGGAGTCTGCTAGGTTCGTAGCCACCTATCGCCACAACATTCGCCAGGCTTGCCAGGTGTTGATGGACATCTTTACCAATCCCGAGATCAGCAGTGCTTTGCTCTATGCTCCAGGATACCTTCTCAGGCGTTTCAACCAGGCCGCAGTGGTCTCGGCTCTGCTCCTCGACTCTTATGATGCTGAGCCTGCACGAGCGGCTCAAGAGCTTATCTACCTGTGTACTAAGCATTTCGAGCAGCTTGGCCAAATCGACTTTTCGTCATTTGCCGCAAATCTTTCTTGGTTTGTCAAGTCGAGCTACGAGAAAGTTGGAGGTCACTCATCAAGGGATGAGCGCGATGGTGCAGTCGAGACGAATGCTCCTACCTCCATCACAGCTTTTGAATGTCACAGATGGTTGGGTGGAGATCTGTTTGGCATCTTCTTTGGCGTTGGTACGATTGTCGCCCATGGACCTGGCTTTTGTCTTTATCTTTGGGCACTCTTTTCACTTCATCTTTTTGGGAACTAAATTCTCTTCACTCTTCTGGTTGTGCGCATCAAAGTATCGTATCACTCCAGCACGTGAGCACAAAACAGCACCCGTGACAAATAAGAAAGAGGTTATAGGATTGCCTAACTCTGAGGAGTCGCTTGCGAGCTCCCAGCCATGGCTGTAAGGGGCACGGGTGGCCGAGCGTCGCGTGAAAGCGAGGCGAAATGCGCGTGAGGACAGGACATAAGAAAGAAGCTAAATCATGAAGGACATGGAACACGGGGCAGACAGAGCCCCAAACAGAGGGTGGGTGTGGTGGGGGAGTAGAAAAAACTGTCGACGATGTCGAGCAGCGATGAATGATGGTGGTGAGAGAACGACAGTGAGAGAAACGACGGAGCGAGACAAAGGCTGAGTCGCCTTTGTTTGTGTGGATCGAAAAAGGAACACGTGTGTCCGATCACGTGCTCGGACGGCCGAGTGAAGGTAGCGACTGTCTCCGTCAGACGCTCTCCCAGCGGTTTTGATCCTCACCGCAGCCGGCCTAGCATTTACAACACTCTCGCAGGCACAGGCACTTTTCGATCAGGACCGTATTCAAAATGAGCAACAATGACATTCACAATGGAGATTCGAAGGAGAGAAAGACGTTGGATGTGACGCACTAGTCAGTCGTCTTGTCAGCGTTGACGTTGACCGCAAGCATCAGGATTGGCGGCTGCACAAATGCAATCGATGGCAGTGGCGTGCCAAGACATCCTGCTGTTACCATCTTTTGCCTTGAGACTTGGTCGTGGCAGCAGACCAGCTTCTCCCGGTCGAACCGGAAGCACGCGCTGTGAGCATTTGCGCTCTCAAGACGCTGGCGAGGCGGGCAAAGTTTGCGAGAATCCAGATCGCAACAAACTCATGGCTGTTGAAGTTGCCCGCAGCACCATCCGGGGATATATGGACCCTGTGAAGAAGTCGTACATGGCTTCGTCGCTTTCAGGGATGAAGTTGGGTGATCTGCTCGTGGAGAACGCAGGCAAACAAGCATTCCCATCTGAAAGGCTGAGAGCTAAACACCGAGCTTAGTCTTTCCCGTGCCAGACCTTACCCTTCCGCCATCGGGACGTCCTGGCCTCCAGCTGTTGTCTCTGTGTCAGTATCTGCCCTCGTCCAGTCAAATCTGGTTGCAGAGCGCTGCTGCGTCTGCCTCTGGTCAGGTTTCCAAAAGTATGCCGGCCCATGACCGTCCAGAATGCTTTTCGAGAGTTCAATGTCAGGCAAACCGGTCAAAAGCTGCTTATATAGTTGAAGCCGTGCTGCACTATCGGCCAGATCCGTCTCTGTATGGCCTAATAAGAGCGGAAGAAGCGCCTGAGCGTCGCTTGTTAGCCGAGCAATTAACGGGAAAACTCTGGATCCAAAACCAGAGATGGTGAGGTGGTATCGAGTCCAAGGCGGTTTTTTGAGCTCGTTCCTGCTAGCTTCTGGTTTGAGCTTCTCGAACCTGTGCGGTAGCACAACCGGTGATCGAAGGTCGATAAAGATTTCCAAACATGCGTGATTGAACGAGCTCACATCAAATGAGTCGCCTTGCCTCAGAGATGGACCAAAAAATCGACTTGCAGTCACATCGCTCTTGCGGTTTTTCACCTGGATCGCGATGTACGAGACATTGTGGAGATGGAAACAATCTTCACCTACCGGCGGAAGATCCGAACGATAGATAGGAATCACTAGATCCCATCCAGGTTGGTTTGGTTGACCGTATACCGCGACTTGACGCCACCAGTATTCGGCCAAAGCGAGCCAATCGAGTTGCTTGTGTTGACGAGCTGGATCAGAGTACACATAAGTGCCCAACCTCAAGAAATGGGTGAAATTGAGGTAATACTGTCGAGCCCATTCGAGCAGCGAGGGATCGAGGTTCATAGCGCCAAAAAGCGTTACTAACCAATCGCGCAGACAAATCGGATCGCAATGTGCAGCAAAGAGACGGATAGCTTTTTCGTTTTTGGTGTACGTTCTGTCAGAGGTTGACCAGGGATTTGATTCTTTCTTAACTCGATCTGAGGCGACAAGATCCGCTGCCAAGCTCATTAATAGTCGCACTCCCTCCTCTCCCTCTTCGCCGAGCATGAGGCCAACGGCACGGTGAGCATGGCAGAGGACCTCGACAATCGTTGACCACTTGGCCGTACAATCCCTATCGGCCGGATTCGTCCTTCCTCGAAGGAGTGAGGCTACAGCAAGAGAAAGTGCTGGTTCTGATACAGTCGCAGTGATAAAGAAATTGACATTATCATGCACCTTACTGATAACGCGGAGATATTTAGATGCCAACGTCTGGAGGAAGGCCATAGAAGTGGATCCGAGCGCGGATGTAGCGAGACTATCGGCGAGTTCGGTAGCGGAAGCGCTTTCTACAAGATTGACGCCCGAGTGACCGACAAAGTGAAGGGGCAAGCGTTGACCGGCGATAGCCATGATGCTCTGGAAGGTTGTGCTGGTTGGATCAGTGAAGCTGGCGACGTTGGTGGATTGGGGCCACATATTTGGCCATTGGTGGTAGGTCAGCAGCTTGGTCAAGATATTTTCCAGATGCGGACGCTTTGGCTCATCGGTGGAACGATAGAGGCTGGTATTCCACAGCGGACGACCAAAGTAGCTCAATGTGGACAGAAGCTCGGAAAAGGTCAGACGAGCTTGACGAAGCTTGACGTCTAGCTCTCGAGATTTGTGCTGTATGACGGCATCAAAGCCGAGATCGACAAATGGCGGTATGACGAGGAGACTGTCGGAAAACTCCAAACGAGCTGAATTGAGGCGGACTTGTATACCAGCTAAAGGAGCCACATCGGAGTCAGTATCGATAAACATGAGCCAGGTTGATTGAGGCGCAGCTTCGCGCCAGAGCCTTCGCAAGATGGGCAAGATGGGTTTCAAAGGCAGAATCTCGTCAATCACGAGGAAGAAGAAATGCGTCCTGGCCAATCGTTCGGGGAGGAGACTCTCGAGGCGTTCCAAAAAAGGACGCATGTAAAGATTGGCAGCGTGATTGGCAAGAGCCTCTTTGTTCAAAGGGGGTTCGCTCGGAGCGGGCCTTGGAGTAGGGTCGGGGCGTTCAAGAAGCTGATTGGCTAGGTGGTCGATGGATTTGAGCACATGGGTGCGGAAGCGTCTTTGGTCCGACTCGAATTTTGGTCGCATCTGGTTCAAGTCGACTTCTGGGACTGGGATGGAAGTAGGAAAAGGAGGGGGTGATGGTACGGCGACATCTGTGGCGTCATCACCAAACGAGGTGTCGACCTCAGTGGGAGCATCGTGAGAGAGCTTCGAGCTAGGGCATTGGGGTGGATTAGGAATGTCGAAGCTGTACCTTTCAATAAAGTCAGGTCCATCATGGATGGCTTTGGCAAGCTGATATACCACCGTCTTCCAGCACGCTTCAGGGTCGGGGTGTGTGCATGCTTTGGGTCTGAATGAGGTGGTAGTAGAGGAGTGCGAATCCAAGTCCGATGCATCTGGGCGCTGGGGCTTTGCCCCCGGAGGAAACTTTCCAAAACACCCGCTGGAAATCATTCGTTTCTCGAGGGCATATGCAAGAATACCAAAGTAGGCACCAAGCCAGCAGGCGACACGTCTGTGACTGTGGTAGGTGTGATTGTTTTTGGCTTTAACTTGGGAGAGAAACTTGTAGACCAAATCGTCTTTGGGTGGAAAAGAGTGTTTGACTTCGCTGACCTCATCGGAGCGTGTGCAGACCAAGAAGCCAGCTTGTTCGGCTGAGAGTTGAACGGCAAGTTTGGTTTTGCCTGTCCCGGAAGATTGAAGGATGGGAAATGCTTTCGAGTAGATCGAGGACGGGTTGCTGCGAGCGTACTCGTTTGCGTTACAGATGTACTTCTGTAACCACAAGACAACGCTGCCATACAAGGGGAGAGTGAAATCGGAACGCACCATGTGGTCGGAATCGTTGACATGGACTGATCTTGAAGGTGCACAACTGGCAGCTGGAAAGGCAATGGGCCAGAATTGCAAGAGCAAATCGGCATGCTCGTCGACGGACGTGGAGAGGCCCGTAGCGACTCTGTGGGTTGCAGCTGATAAATGGGTTGATTGAGCGCAGCATTCATCGATGGCGTTGGGCCAGCTCTGTTCTGAAGTCAATTCGATGGGCGAGCCATCAGGTTCCCAAATATGAAGAGCAAGGGGTAAGGAGCCGAACAAGCCGGTAGGGGCGGTAGTGTCGGATGTAATGGAGGCACTGATGCCGGCCGTGGCAGCAGCGATCCAAGCCGCACGAGATTCAGGATCCTCCTGACTGTACTTGACTATTTCATCTCGCCAACCTCGATAATAACCCAAAAGCGTCCGCCCACATTTGCTTCTATCATTTTCATTGTCCTTTGGGATCTTGAAGAAGTCGAGGATATAAGGGAACTTTGTGAGATCCTTTACAATGAGTTGGCGTAGAGCAGCTTGCAAAGACAGACCACGTGGCTGCTGCTGCTGCTGCTGAGACGAGGATGCCATTTGCTGATTCTGGTTGGTAAGCCGTAGATGTACGCCAATGCGGTCAAGAGGAGGTTTGCTGGTGGTGGTAGGCAGAATGGAACCCCTGAAAGCGCAAGTTGACGTGCGTTTTGGATTTCAATTCCAGCGCACGAGCGCGTTTCGCAGTGAACAGGATTGGAGGCTGTCACGACTGATATGTCTGATCGGACTGATCGGTCCCGATCACTGCAATCGCCCGATAATTGCACCGGCAATGCCTTATCAAACTGAGCCGCGCTATCATTGTTACTTAGCTCACGACCATCATCAATCTGACTCATCTTGTTGCCGTAGAGCCTGTTACATGGCGAGCGATTTTACCAGATACCCCTCCGAAGGTGCATACTGTAATTCACAGAATAATGCCATTTGTTTTTTGATTTCATAGAGTGCCCCTCGATGCGGATCCGAGAGTGTAGGTGTCGCATTCGTGGCACTGACCATTGCCGAGCCGAGTGAGCCTTGCAAGCCAGGAACAACCGTTCGTTGCTTCTTTGTCGTTGCTTCTTTGTCGGTGAAGCCATCTCGGCGTCTCCATTGTCGACTGCCGTGAGTGTACCCGCTGCCTGTGCTGCACCGTTGGACTCTGCGCTAGCAGCAGCGCTACCATTGGCAGCATTTCCGGCGCTGTCACCGTTCCTCTTCTTGCCCGACTTGGCCCGCTTGCCATTGACTTTGCTGGCTGCGGTGGCGGTGACTCTGTTCTCTCCGCCCTCAAACACATAGGCGGGCAACTGAGTCCACTTGATGTGACGTACGACAATACCCATCGATGCCTCATCGTACTGCTCCCACTGCTTGACCTTGCCCGTAAACTCGGCTGTCGGATAGCTGATGTCGAGCTTCCTGTGTCCTTCGCCGGCGAGCTTGGGCTCAATGCTAAGACCAATGTAGAAAGTGGTGGTGTAGATCATGCGGTGTCCCTCTTTGTCCTCAGTGATCTTTGCAGCTTCCTCTTCGGCAGCTTTCTTGGCGTCCTCCCCTCGGGTAAGGCCGCCACCTTCTGTGTGCGCTGTGCCACTTCTTCCGGGATATCACTTGTTGCGACAAGACGGACCTCGTGATCGTTGTGGCACTCTGAGACCTGATCAAAACCTTTGATGAAGGGATGCGCGCAAGGGATCGTCGGTACCATAACCAGCTGACGGATCTTGGATTCGACTGTACCGTGCCATTCGAGCGGTAGATCTGCAGAACCAGATGATGCAATGACCTGGAGGTAGTACTTGTACTTGAAGAAGAAGTCGGGTTTGGCAAAGAGCTCGCTCCAGTTGGTCTTGCCGATGATGACGCAGTCAACGACCTCGGCGGCGCGCTTGAACTCGGAGGTCATAACCATCTGTGTTAATTGAGAGACGTTGTGGGTGGCACACATGCCCGGGTAGGCAGGAGTGATGATGGGCATGCGATGCAATCGGTCCGATGGGTAAAGCTTGGGGTTCCATACATGCACGGAAAGCGGTCCATTCTCGATTCGAGTCAGCAACACCGGTTGAGGCCACTTCCACTGGTAGATGATAAAGAAACGCGACACAATAGCACCGGCTGCTTTGTTCGGGTAAAGCTGACAGACACGTGCTGTAAGCATAGCCCATGCAACACCACCGAGGAAACCTTGGCCTGTAGGCAGCAGGCTTAGCTATAAGTGGTGAGCTACAGCGGCGGTCGGTGGGTGCAATGTATAAGAGGAGCTTGACCGGCAAAGATTCGCAAAACATGACGGGCAAGGTCGAATGCTGTAAAGCCTTGTCGGTTGAGCGAGTGTTCCGAGAAGCGCAACTCTGGACCTGATGCAGAGCAAGATTGCTGTTCCGCAAATGAAAGTCTCGTGAAGACACAAGGGTTGTAGAAGCAGATTTACAGCACTCGCCGGAAAGTGTGTGCGACCTCCGCGTCCCCACGGAAGATGTCGAAAAGCTATTCGCAAACATTTGTGGCAGCTAGCGTCAGCGCATGTGAGGTTCGCTGACATCTGAGCCACTCTTCGAGTTCGTTACGCTGTGCAAGATCGCAATCCGCAAATGAGAAACGGTGCGGTGCACTGGCCCCTTCAAGATCGCTTGCGAGGACGAAGAGTACGAAGATGGATCGCCATGCCACTTGATTCTGCGCCTTAGGTTCGAAGCGAGCAGGCGCTTTGCGATGTTGCAAGACTCCGCAGATTCTTAACCACCAGCGCCGACCATGCCCATCATTGCTGGGTCTTTACCGCCGATGCCACCAATGCAACCGCTCGAATCTTCCTCAGCATCGTTCTGCTCGTCCTCATCAACCCATGATACAAACTTTGTCCTGGGCGAGATGGGCCAGTCTCCCTCGTTTGGCAGTCTTCTTCCGAAGGACAGCGCAGAGACACTTGGAGGTGAGGTGAGTTTTGGAGGCTTCAGTGTCGAGCTCTTCGAAGAAGTCGAGGGAGAACGAGCACTCTTTGTCAGGGATGTTCTTGGAAGCGGTGCAAGAGACGGTCTGTATCGGGCAGCACGAACATGTTTTGAGGGTAGCGGTAGAGGAATGTTGCGCGCCGTGTGAGCGAAATAGAGTCATTGTCATCCAATAACCGCGAGTTGACTGTAGAGCACGACCTCACAGACCCCGAACTCGAAAAGCATCTCCCATTAAGTCAGCATTTAGCATACACGCGTGTGTCGGTCTGACATACAGTCTGTGGAAGACGCATCAACGGGTATCGATGTCTACATGGCATGTTTTGATAAGCCTCGGATTTTGGGTCCCCACTTGTACAACAAGAACGGGACCGGTACCATCAGCAGCGCAACAAAACCAAGTAAAGAGGATGCCCATCGTGGAGTTAATGACTCAAAAAGGCTTGTTGAGAAAAGGGGAAATGCGAACCCTGCCGCAGAACGGCAAACGGTGTTGGCAGCCAGAGCGGAAGCTGCGTTCATGAGGTAGACGTCAATGAGGTAATTAAAGACACCCAAGAAGCAGAAAAGTACGCCAAAGCCGATCAGGCTGCCGGCCATCATGGGAGACCAGAAGCTGATGGAAGGATAGGATGTCCAACCGAACCAGAAGAAGGCAATCACCAAGCAAGGACCAGCGAGCATGATGGGGTAAAGACGCTCCTCAGGTGGAACACGGTTGACGCCTTCAGCTTTGAGCTTGTCGGCGGTCCTCGAGTATCGTGGGTTGAAGTAGGCGACGTAGAGTGCGACGGCAGCACAACCACCGAGGAAGAATGGAACGAACATGACGCCGGAGATACCGGCGTTGAATCCATGGCCAACAGAGAAGACGATGGGGAAAGCCTCGAAGAGCAAATACACGACTCCATAGACGAAAGACAAGTAGATGGTCATGACGAGCAGCATTGGTTCCTGACCAAGCATGATGAAAGGCTTGAGGAGAGTCTTGTTGAGCCGGTCCTTCCATTCGATCTTGACAAGTTCGATAGGCGCCTTGTATCGGTCATCACCAGTCTCGTTACGTATCCTGCGTGCCTTCTTGAGCAGAATGGTGGGAGCATAAGTCTCTGGCAAGGTGAAAACGACCAATGCAAGGCAGACACCGGAGAAGATGGTGCAAACCCAGAAGAGCCACCTCCAGCTAGTGCCGCTAACGGCAATGAAGCCCGAAACGATGGGTCCAAGCGCAGGACCAGCGAAGGGAGCCAAGGAGAAGAGCGAGAGAGCAACGCCACGGGTCTTGGCATCCCAAAGATCAGCAATCAAACCACCGGAGTTGGTAAGAGGCGAAGCAGCGAAGGTACCTGCGAGGAAACGGAAGACGAGAATGGAACCGGTGTTCTTAGAGAGGGCGCAACCGACGTTGAAGCAAGTGTAGACGAGCATGGCAACGATGAAAACAGGCTTTCGTCCAAACTGTTCAGAGAGAGGTCCCCAAAGGAGAGGACCGAGACAGTAACCAGCGACAAAGATGGACAAACTGAGAACAGCGACCTCACGACCGAAACCGAACTCAGCCTCGAGCTGTGGAATGACACCGGAAGGTGCAGAAGACGTGAAGGTCGAGTTCAAGACAAGAAGACCACCAAGCATGGTGAGGTACCATCGGTAGGCTCTGGACCAAGTGAAAGGGTTCTCGCGGTCGTTCTCTCCCTCCCAGTGGACGATGACGGTTTCTTTGCCTGCTTGCGACTGGAATCGCTCGAGGCGATTCTCGGTTTCTGCACGTTCGAGATCACCACCGAAGGGATGTGTTGTGTCGTTGGCTTCGCTGCGATCGCGTCGAGAGAAGGTGCGTGTAGGACGTGTTGCGACTGAATCAGAGCCATCGGCAGGAATGTAGTTGGGGGCGGTCTGGGGTGCAAAGCCGACAGAAGCACTCTTGATGGCAGGAGCAGCGGCTGCTTCTTCCTTTTCCGACATGGAGTTGTCACCGTGGCCAACAGCAGTGGCAGCGTCACCAGCGGTGGAAGAGTTTTGCTTTTCGAGGTCGAGGTTGGACTTTTCGACGGAAGGCGCCGTTGTGGAAGCGGGTCTGGAAGACATGACGGTGGAGCTCTCGCACACAAGGGCGGAGGCAAGTCTATCGAGACGAAGAGAGAAGGGCGGGCGTTAGATGGTGGATGGGTGGCAAGGATGAAGTTTTCAGCGATGATCTAGGGTGTATGTATCGCTTGTTCTCATCGACAAGTGTCCAGAGCGGGGAAAGCTTTCCAGTCAGAGCCGGATGGATGACACTCTTGGAACATGTCAAGAGTGTGGTTCTGCATCGCATCGGAGGAATAATGAGCCTTCTTCGCATATGTCGCACAGCTAGCTGACCGGGAACGAACTTGAGCTGAGCCTGTGTGCTGTGAGCTCTATCATCATATGTCCGAGCTGTCGAAACCAAACTTCGCTGTGCAGGAGCAGCAGCCAACAGGATCAACCACTAGCAGAGAAACAATTCGAATAAACTTGCAATTTCCTTCAAGGGACAGCAGTACTGTACGCATGTTGTTCGTTGTTGTTGGCTAGCTAAACGGATTTGCCGCGGTATTCGGATTCGCTCTTCCTCTGACGTTTCGCTGTCGGTTAAATTTGCGAGCTGCAATCATCTCCGTGGACTTTGCTTGTCGCTATTGTTTGCTACAGTTACAGCCCACCGTTCCTGCTTTCTCCTGTCTGCTGGCATCCGAACAATCACCGCAATCACCATTGACAGCTCACCTTGTCGTTGTGGCTCATCTTGTGACTGTAAGAAGCAGGTGGCGAACAAAGCTCGAACAGAGGAAGAGTCGATGTTCAACCCAATTTGAAGACGAGAACGAGAAGTTTAATCTCCGAAAGCATGGTATGCTTGAGCTGAATTCCGCCAAAATGTCGTCGTGCGCTCTGGGCGACCGTCCGGGTCCGGGATAAGCTGCTGTCATGGTTCATGGTTCGTGCTTACAGTACAGCTCAACGCCTCTTTCTGACATTCGCTTGCTTCTTCTTACTCATACGTGCTGTTCATCAACAGCACCATCATGCCAGATGATCTAGTCTAAGGAGTATCTTGTACGAGTTCATCTTGTAGATGTAGGCAGCTTGGTCAACGTATCAATTACGGAAGATCGCTCGGTATCGGGCAGATCCATGAAGCCGGTGGCGAGCAGCAAAATTTCCTATCTGCACAGCTGCACAGTCGGCATGTCTCTGCACGATCATACGCGACTTTCTCGCGACTTTCTCAACATTTCGCCGACGTATCCGCTTTTTCCGTGACATCAAGCCCGAAGCTCGGGCGGAAGACCTTGGACCCTGACACTTTTCACCGCTTGTACCTTACACTGTGACCCCTGAACATCAGCTAATGAACGCATGGCTTCCAACGGAGGTCAAAGCTGATCTGCAAGCTGCCCAAACTTTGAACTGCAGTCCGGTTACTCTAGGATCCTGATGTAGCCGGTAGCTCGCAGGGATCTGCAATGCTCCGATCGTAGGGTCTAAGCGTATCGAGCTGCGCCACAGTCCGGACAACGGCACCGCACTTCAGTCCAGCTTGCACATTCGCATTCGTCGGTCTAGATCGTTTTGAGTCGTTCATTTCAGAAGAAGACTGGAACGATCTCGGAGAATTAGTGTAGCTTTGTTGCCGCGTACCCGATCTGGTACATTCTCATGCGGTGTTACTCTTTGTCCCGCCCTGTGCGGCATCTCCTTGTGGGAGAGTCTGTTTGAGATTGCGTCGGCTGGCTCAGCTCGTGTCGAGCAGCTTCACATAGTGCGCGCGTAGGCACCAAAAGCTTGCATCGTCTCTCGCAAGCGAACGCGAGCCTGCTCCGTGGAGGATGATCATAGCGGCGGGAAGTGGAGTGTTGGTGTCAGATGCTGTTCCTGCCTTCATGACTTGACCACCAAGAGCACCTCAGGAAAGGTTCCTGCAGCTGGATCCCATCGTTTGAGCGTTACGCGTATTGGAGACTCCTCCTCGTCACGTGCCTCTGTACCATTCGTTGAAGTGCGACTCACGTTTTGTTGCGTCGGTGTCGACCGCTGTTGCTGCTCGCTGCTTCCATCGCGGGCCATCGCTTCGACTGATGCCAAGTCAAAGTTGCGCTCGACGAGCCAGACACGATTGCGGAACCCGATCTGATGGAGACCGCTGCCCTCGGGCGTCAGGCTTGCTCCTGAGACTCCTTTTAGATGTTGCTGGTGCCTTAGCATTCTTCGTTCCCGATTCGCATCCGTACAAACCTGAGCAATCCACTGGATCTCCCGCTCACCCAGACTCGTTTCGGACGAAGCCGATGCCAAGATATGCAGCGTTTCTAGACAGGGTAGCTGACAGAGCAACGCTGCGAGTCGAGGCAAGTCATCTTCCCAGATCTGTATCACCAGATCTTGCACTCCTTGACAATGCTGTGTGATCAACCCTAGCTGATCCAGTGAGATCCCTATTCCATGCAAGCGCAGCTTGGTGAGCTGGTTGCCACGACTGACTACGAGTCGAGAAAGAAACGGAGTCGGCAGGAGAGGAAGGTTAGAGGGCGGTGTTGAGGTCTTGGGTTGACCGTAGCGAACACTGCCTTCTGGAGGCGGGCCCGAGAATCGGCGAATCCAGTCATTCGAAGTCCACGAAGCTTCCGCGTTGCCGTTCGCTGCTGATCTTCCTGCCTGCATGTACTGCCCTTCCTCATCATAATCCGACTCATCGTCGTCGAGTTCGCCCAAGTCGACCAGTCCGTCATCGTCGCCTTCGTGACCTCCGTCTATCGCCGGCCGCGAGCCAGAGCCGGCATAGTGTGTCAGCTCTTGCAGGTTGTCAGCCTTTTCGACCAGCTTGGCAAAGTCGGTATAGAACTCGTTCAGCAAAGCTGCGGAGAGCGAGCGTGAGCCCGAAGACGAGGCTGACCGCGGGTAGGTCAAGGAGAGCAGACGCAAAGAGGATGCGTAGGGAAGCAGTAGGCCGACGTCTTGCGCCTGTATATTGAGTCCTTCCATAGCTAGGTCACTGACACAATTCCCACCTTCCGCTGCAGAGCGGAGGATCGCTTCAATACCTCGTCCAGTCACTGCTCTGCATCCTGCCAGTGAAAGCCGTCGCAAGAGTTTGAGATGTGGGGCCAACGCCATCAAGATCGCATCAGTGAGGTGCGGAGAGTGTTGACACAGGATGCTGAGACTTCGCAGACCTGTTGCATCCTGTAAGCTTCCGTCGTCGAGCTGTACTGCACCAAGACGAGAAGCTAGACTCGAGTCCTGCACTCCTTGCAACAACTTCGCCGCGATGTCGACCAATCCTCTGAGCGTTGCCTTTTCCGGGAGGATCAGACTGAGACCTTGTATTGTCAGCGGCACATGCTTCAACAGCGTAGAAGTGGTCCATAACCGTGCATCTCCTGCTAGCTCCAGCCGCCGCAATTTTGGAGAAGAGCTTAGTATTGTTGGCAGCAGTCGATCGTTGAGGCTGCCAGCTCGTGTCCAGACCAGTTCCTCCAGGTTGATCGCATTGACAAACGTCGTCTCGATATCGACCTCCAACCGTTCCAGACGCTCTGCATCCAGGCCAAATGGGAATACCCGAAGTTCGATCACTTTAACAAGGCGGCACCAATCGGGATTGCTGCCGAGACAGGCAAAGACAAGCTTGAGGCGTGTTTGGTCGCGCAGAAAGAGGCGTTCGTATAGCAGCGGAGTTGCGATCTCGTTGAAGAGGCGGCAAACCAGCGCACAAGCTGCCAAATCTCTGACTCGGTGACGGAGGTGAGAGAGGATGGGTACGAGGAGATCTAACGGCAGGGCACCAAGCAAGCCGAGAGTATCAGCATTTGATCCCATCGTGGCGGCAATTGACGAATGGCGAGCACACGTTTGCCGCTCGGCTGGTGGCCTAATCGAACATCAAGGCATAAAGACACGGTCTGATGAGATAGGATGTCGATGATGTTGAAGCTGAGAGGAAAAGAAGAGTTGCAAGATCTCGTCAGATTCTGCTTGACCTGTGCGTGTGGAGGTTTCTGTCGCTGTTGCTGTCGCCCACGCCTTTACGCGGCGGTGTTTGGCATTTGATCCACTCAATCATTTTATGCTCTCATCAGACGTCAGAGATCTTACCATGCTGGATTTCTGGATATAAATGGATGGTAACAATCTTGTATTGCTGTCTTTGGGACGGAAAAGAGAGAGGTATCTGAGTCGGTGCAGATGTACAAAGGATCTCTGCCTTACATCAGACGACGAGCGTTATACTCGGCGACGGCTTCGCTGATAGCAGCCATCGCCTCGTTCAATTCGGCGTCACGAGCCTCGTCAGCAGAGACCGAAGCAAAAGCCACAGTCTCGTTCGTGGGCTGAGGGAAGACAGACTCGTCAACATCACACTTGATGCCCTTCTTCGGCACCTTGCCGTTGACAAAGTATTCCTGCACGATCTTGTTGATGCACTTGGATGGCTGAGACATGCTGCAGTGTCCGTATCCAGCACGACGCACCGACACAGCTGAGCCGAACTTGTCAGCCATCATATCGGCGAAGCGACCAGGTGTAACAGGGTCAAAGTCGTTGCCGAGTGTCAGAAGAGGGAAGGAAGTGTTGCTGTCGAACTTGCCCTGGTGACGCTCGTTAGAGCGGATCTTCCACGAACCAATGCACTTGATTCCCTGCTCGATGAAGAACTGACCGAACAAGGGCGAGTCTTTCTCAAGCGTGTGGATGTGCTCCTTGGCGCGTTCAATGCTCCAGGACTTCTTGGGTGGGTCTTGAAGCCCGTCACCGCATGCGATAGCAGCGTTGGCCTCCTCAGACTCGGGTACTTGAGGGACGTGGTAGGTCGAATCTCCGTAGGCATTGACGAAGGCGGTTCCGTTGCCTCCCATGACGTCGTTGAGCATGTCGGCGAGCTTAGGCCAGCCGGCAGGCTTGTAAAGCGCCATGAAGAAGGTTTCGAGCACCATACCAAAGGTGAGCAGCTGGGGCACCTCGGCTTGAACAACAGGAAGAGGGTGGAACTTGAGGTCTTGGAGAAGGTGCAGGAATTTCTTCTTTAGATCCTCGCCGCTCTCACCCTCAGATGCCTGTTCTGCGAGAGCACATGCCTTCTTACCGGCCTTGACACACTCGTCAAAGAAGCCATCAAAGCCTCGGTCGGTGTCCAGGAGGTTGGTGCTCCAGAGACCCTGCATGTAGTTGGGCACGTCGACGACACCGTCGATGGTGAGACGATTGACATCATCAGGGAACATGTCAGCGAAAGTGGAGCCAAGAACGGTACCGTAGCTGAAGCCCCAGTAGTTGATGCGCTCGTCGCCGAAGAAACGGTGGAGAAGCTGCATGTCTCGGGCCGTAGCAGTGGTTCCCACAAACTTGCCGTGCGTCGAGACGAAAGGGTCAACGCTGCAGAGCTCAGACAAAAGATCCGTACTGGAGAGCAGCGAGCCAATCTCACTGTCGAGAGCACCAGGGTGAGAGTAAAGCGCACCAAAAGAGCCGGTCTCGATGCGGTGAACGTAGCTCTTTTCGGTATTGTTCCAGCAGTCGATGCGAGGGAAGGTACGGCCGACACCTCGAGGGTCAAACGAGACAATGTTATACTTGTGGTCGAGAATAGTGTCAAAGTTGGTGGCAAGCAGCTCGTTGTTCTTGGCAGCATTCTTGCGTGCGATGAACTCGAAGCCAGAGCCACCGGGTCCACCGGGGTTGGTGAGTAACGAGCCGAGGACCTCTTTCTTGGGCGTCTTGCCAGCGCCAGCGGGATAGAAGATGACGGCGATCGAAGCGTTGCGGTCATCCTTGTCAGCGTTGGTCCAGTCGAGAGGCGCCTTCATACGACCGCACTTGAGGGGAGCAGGGTAGCGCTTCTCGTCGTCACAGTCAAACCAGACGACCTCACCGCGAGCAGCCTGCGAGAAGTCGGTCTGGTTCTCGGGCTTGAGGTACGAATCAGGAGACGAGCAGCCCTTGTGTTTGTGGATTCTGTGTCGAATTCCATCGTAAGCATCGTTGCCAGCTGGCGTGCAGAGCCAGAGGTAGCCTAGCGTGACAAGCCCAGCAATGACCCAGCGATGCTTGGGAGTCGGCTTTCGTTGCTTAGCACGCTCGGAGCCAACGCCTAGCAGGTTAGGGGTTGGAAGTGCAGACTCGACCGCATTGTAGCGGTCTTCGATGGCCTGCTTCTCGAATGCGCCCATGTTGCAGATGCCAGTTGAGCTTACGTGTAGATGGCGGTGGTTCGGAGGGCAGATGCCAGTTGAGCTTACGTGTAGATGGCGGTGGTTCGGAGGACAGACATACACACGGTCTGTCAGAGGTCCTTGGATAGGAGGCTACGACGCTCGGATCACCCAGCTTGTTGTGTCAGACCCTGTCGACCGCATGCAATTGAGCTTGTGCAAGAGAGCATCTCGGAGGGTGCTTGTCCGACCGCCGCTACTGTGAGTTATCCGGGAGGAATGCTTTGCCGAGAGTTCAAATTACTCTACCTTAGCACAGGATCTTCTCTGTTCAAGACGAAGAAGTAACATCGAGGCATCGCCGCGGCCTTTTCCGGATTCAAGGTTGCAAATGCGATTGATTCGGATCGACGCAACTCTCCTTCGAAATGCAGCGCCAAAAAGGTCAAGAGAATTCGCCGGGAAATGGTCCGAATGATCCTCTCATTTCACTTTGCCAACTTGCTGTTCTCCCCAAATCATCGTGGTCTGTGGGAAGCGGCGATGCAGAAGTGTTGAGAAGGCAGACCAAGGGACGACAAAGGTTGTCAGACGGCTTTTGATAGGATGTATATCGGGCCTTAGATCTGCTGACTCGAACGGAGTGGAGTGGCTTCAGCACGTCAGAATTGCATATCTTTCGTCCCTTCGGAAACTTTCCTTCACTGCCTATCTATCTTGCCGCGGCCCCCACGCCAAACCATCGATACCTGTTCGAAAGAGTACAACTACCCTGGCACTCCTTCAGCCAGCCCCACACCTCCTTCCCACCTTCACCACACATCCTTGCGGCACCAAGACCTCGGGGATTCTTCCTCGGATTCGACCTTCGGACGGCTCTTCTCGCTACGTCATTGCATTGAACAGGATCGGAAGCAGCGTTCTGTGCGACTACTGGCGCTCAGGCGGCAGGAGACGCTAGAGTACGTAGCAGCAAAAGCAGCGGGCGAGCTGGGATTCTCAGACAAGCTGTCAGCTTGCGCGGTCTGACAATTCATTTTCCGGCCCGCGCGCGTTTGGTGTCATTCCGGTCGTACGGCTACTCTTTCGTTCCGACCTCCTGTGTTGCCGTTTTGTGTTGGAGCACGAACCCTTCGCTACGCTTTCAACTCTTTCCCTTCTCATTCTCATACTACCATTCTCCCCATCACTTGCACTCATACAACACCTAATAAACAACACCGGCAGCATTCATATCATCTAGGCATCATGCTCGTCACTCCCCTCACCGAAAAGCTCGGCCTGCGCGTCCCACTCGTTCAGGGTGGTATGCAGTGGGTCGGTACCCCTGCTCTTGCTGCTGCTGTCAGCAACGCAGGTGCCCTCGGTACCCTCACTGCCTTGACTCAGCCCTCGCCAGAGGCCCTGCGCAAGGCCATCCGCGAAACCAAGGCTCTCATCTCGGAGGACATCAAGAAGGAGCGCGAGAGCAAGTATGGCTCCTTCGCTGTCAACATCACCCTTCTTCCCTCCATTAACCCTCCCGACTACGTAGGCTTTGCCAAAGCCGCGCTTGCTGAGGGCGTCCGCATCTTCGAGACTGCCGGTAACAATCCAGGCGAGGTTATCAAGGTCGTTAAGGAGGCTGGTGCCTACGTCATTCACAAGTGCACCGCCGTTCGTCACGCTCGCAGCGCCGAGCGCCTCGGTGCTGACATGCTCTCCATCGACGGCTTCGAATGTGCCGGTCATCCCGGTGAGGATGACATTGGCGGTCTCGTCCTCATGGCTAGGGCTGCTGAGGAGCTCAAGATTCCCTTCATTGCTTCCGGTGGTATCGCCAACGGCCAAGGTCTCGCTGCTGCCCTTGCTCTCGGTGCCGTCGGTGCTAACAGTAAGTCGTCTCAGAACGAACAATTTTGAATCTCACAACATTCTACTGACCCAAATGCCACATCCTCTTTGATCATCTTAAGTGGGTACACGCTTCATGTGCACCAAGGAAGCCGACATCCACGAAAACGTCAAACGCGCAATCGTTGAGTCTGACGAGCGCAACACCGTCCACATCTTCCGAACCCTCCGCAACACTGCCCGTGTCTTCAAGTGAGTATGTCTTATTCTCTTTTCCTCTTCTGTGTTCTTTCGACCTCCTCGTCACGCAGTGCATGCTCCAACGCCTGGTCTCTGGATGTGTACTGGTCGAGGCACCAGTGGAAGGGCCCGCGAAACGAGCGATCATCTTTGAGCCTCGAAAGCAACGTCGACCTTCCCGATCAGCAGCTCGCGGTCGACGCACCAGCAAGCCAAGGGCCCTTTCATTGGGTAAGTTTTCCTCTTTTGATCAATCTGCCACACACCAAGACTCGTTCATGCGAATTATCACTGACCTTGGAATTTTCATGACACTTCCTTGTCAACAGTGACGAGACCCAAGACCCTAGCCGAGCTGCTTCAGACCAGGACAGTGCATCAGCTCCCGACAGCGAGCCAATGCAGAGCACGCAGCCCACGCTCGACCCAGACAAACCGCCTGACATCTCGAAACATGGCCAGGCGCGCGAGCACGAGTTGCAGCGTCAGGCCACCAAGGAAGGCGCTGTCGAACTGCTCGGTACGCGCGATCCTGACAGCTACGCCCTGCAGGAGAAGCATCAGGACAAGTGGAAGGCATGGGGTCTCGCCAAGAGCTATCTCAACGACGAGATCGACCATGGTGCCGCCAATGTGCCTCTTGCCTGGCAAGCCTTCCTCACCGGCATGGTTGACATGTTGCTCTACAGTCGATCACAGGTCTGGCTAGGCTTTCAGACGGGTAACATGGTCCAGTTCTCGTCCAACATTGCTCAGTTCATCATTCCTGGTGTCGAGAGGGACCCTCTCTTGACTCTGCTACGTATTCTTAGCGTCATCGGCTTCTTCTTGGGCTCATTCATTGGTTTCCAGCTAGGCAGGAGGATTGGCCATCAGAAGCGCAGCTGGCTCATCTTGTCGAGCATCATCCAGAGTGCTTTCCTTTTTGGCAGTGCAGGCATCTTGCTTAGCCGACCCAAAAACGAGATGCCGACATTCGAGTGGTATCCAGGCGTTATCGTGCTGGTAGCTTTCTCGATGGGCATGCAGAGTATCTTGGCTCAAAAGCTGGTCTCGCCTGCTTTTGCTACCACTGTTGCTTTCACTGCTACGCTGACGCAGATTGCTTCAGATCCGTACCTCTTCCATCTGATTCCATCGGAGAAGACAAAAGGTAGGGACCGAAGAATGTTGGCTGTCCTTGCTCTTTGCGTTGGTGCTGGCGTGGGCGAGTCGCTGTTGCACACTAGCGCGAACCTCAGTGGCGGACTGGCGATCAGTGCGGGCTTCAAGCTGGTGCTTGCTCTGCTTTGGCTCATCCCTGATGGCAAGAAGAGCGGGCCTGTCAAGGAGTCCAAAGCCTGAAGCTGCTGCTCTGTGACCAGTTCTCGATCTTGTCGCTCCTACTCCGATTGGTGGTACTTGAACAGTCTACTCAACAGATCTTCTCAATTTCCTTTCTTTCCCCCTTCCCTTTTCTTTCTTTCGACCTTCCCTTTTCTCACTCTCACCTCATACTTGCAACGCTCACAGGAACAAGGTGTCGATGGAGGTCGTCCGCCTCGAGAACCGACCTGAGGGTGCCAAGTTCGAGGACGTGCGAGAGCTCGTCTCCGGTGCACGTGGTAAGACCGTGTACGAGAACGGTGACCTCGATGCTGGTATCTGGTCTGCTGGTATCACTATCGGTCTCATTCACGACATCGTAAGTCCCAAAGCTTGCAAACTATCAGCAGCAGCAACAGCATATTGACCGTGACATTTGACTTCGGTCTCGACAGCCTTCGTGCAAGGAGCTTTGTGCCAACATCGAGCGCGATGCCGAGAAGCACATCAACCGTCTTAGCTCACTTGTCGCTCAAAAAGGCAGCAGCTCTGCCGCTCGTCCCTCGAAGCTCTAGATTCGCTCTCAATACTCCGGGGAGCTTCCCTCGATGCCCTATTGAAATAAAAGCCTGATATTGCCAATAGATACTATTTCGACTGTGGTCAGAGGTGAGGCTACAAGGCAGGTAGGCAGAAGGGAGATCTAGGGACCATCGGCACCCTTACGCCACTTCTGCCATTCAGCCCAGATATGGTCGCGGTATTCCTTCTCGACCAGAACCCTAGCTCCCGTGACAGCGATACCGAGTGCAGCCTCCTTGGTTCTGTCATGAGCCTCTTGCGTCCTTGCTGCAGCAGCGAAACCAATAGTGTGGTTGCCTTGGGTCTTGGGATCGTCGAGGTGAATAGCATACTCGGCGTGAAGCGAAGGGAGAGCGTAGGTGATGTTACCAAAGTCAGTGGACGCGGCGAAGTCAGAGTCTGGAACATCCAAGCCATAACGCTGGCCTAGGAAGTTGGCGTATGTTGCCGAGAGCGAAGGAGTGTTATGCACGTCTGCGTAGGCCGTCTGCCAGTCGTATTCGCCGGTGCAACCTGTTGCGAGCGCAGCAGCTTCGAAGCACTTCTGCACGCGAGCGGTGAGCGCTTTCAGTCCAGACACGGTGGGTGAGCGGACATTGTAGATGATAGTCGACTCGCCAGGAACGACGTTGGGCGCCCAATTGTTGCCCTTGATAATACCGTGGACTCTTTCTTGAGGCTGGATTTGCTGTCGGAGAGCAGAGATGTTGTTGTAAGCGAGTACCGCAGCATCGAGCGCGTTGATGCCTTCCCAAGGTGCAGCGCCTGAGTGAGCGGTGCGACCTTTGTATGTGACAATGACTGGCTGAACGGCAAGCATGGCTCCAGTTCCGGACTGGTAAGTAGGATGAACCATGAGACAAGCATCCATGTCCTTGTAAGCTCCCTTGTCTTCAAGTTGGATCTTTCCTCCACCTCCCTCTTCAGCTGGAGTACCCAACAGCACCACAGTACCGTGGATGTCCTTTGCCACCAGCGTAGCAGCGACTGACAAGGCAGCAGCTACACCAGAAATAGCAATCAAATTATGCCCGCAAGCATGACCGATACCCGGAAGTGCATCGAGTTCAGACTGGAAGCCAATCACCCTCGAATCCTTATTAGCCTTATGTGAGAAGGCAACTTTGAAAGCTGTCTCTTGATCGTAAGCGTGCGGTGTGACCTTCCAACCCTTCTTGCCCTGGAAATACTTGACGAAGAGATCATGAGTTCTACGTTCTTCCCACATAATCTCAGGGTGGTCGTGCATGTCGAGCGAAAGGTCTCGGAGCTCTTTGTCGAGCTTCTCGATTTCGGCTTCGATGTTCTTTGCAACGTCTTGCATGAGGTCGCTGAGCTTGGTGTCGGCGGAGCCCTCAGTATAGCGTACAGAGTGCTGGGTGTGGTGTTTCTGCGAATCTCCGTAAGTGGGAAGATGAGAGTGAGCAAGACCGGCGCCAGTGATGCCTCCACAGCATCGCTGCTGCTCACCGGCATCGGAGAAGGGAGGGGGGTTGCAAGCATCGTAGTAGATCGAAGCTGAGAGGGGGCTCTTCTCGGAGCTTCTCTCTTCAGAAGAAGCAGCAGCAGCCGAAAAAGGGGTGAAGCTGAAGCGCGAAGAACATTTGCAGTTACAGCTGCAACTTTTGCTGTTCGAAGCCGTCATCTTGTTGGCCCTGCCGCGGGTGGGCTTGAGAAAAGCGAAGCAGCCGACCATGTTGGAGCTTTTGAAGTCGAGTGCAACGATCTTGGGGAAGAGGATGTCGAATGGTGTATCGATGGACGAAAGGATGGTAGGAACGGAAGTGACGGTACAGTAATTGGGGCTCCGCAACGGCTTCTTATCCTTTGGCCTGACGTCGCGCTTTGGGCACAACTCTTCTCATCAAATTGATAGCCGACATCACCTCAACGGAAGCCAAGCAAACAAGCACCAAGTCGTCCTAGCAACCATTCATCCACATATGCAGTTTGACGAAACCTCACTCGTGCTGGTCAAGAGAAGCTCCATCACCCTTGCACTGATCTTTACACTGGTGGCCATCTGCTCGCGCTCCTTGAACATCCTCGCTTTCGGTCTCCTCACCATCGCCTTCGTATCGCTATCACTATGGGCACTGGACTTATCTGGCTTGGATTGCTTGCTTGGTTGCAGCAGCAGCAGCCCAGGGCTCCCCTCGATTCAATGCATGCCCTGATTGCACCGGCTGGTCAGTGAAACAGTACGTCGTCCTCGACTCGAATGGCAATTGCACGACTTATTGCCAGCCCTTTTTGGAAGTTTTGAGATCAAGCTTGATCCTTGCTCTTACCATCTCATCCGGCGTTGTCGCTCTAATAAAGTTTGTCAACTACGCTTTGAGTACTCGATGACGCCGAGACCAGTAGGAACCCTCCCCATGATCGGCTGAGCCTACGTTCAGAACCTGACACGGCTCCTCATTCATATCCGCCTCGAAGGTGCAAGGTCAGGCCCAAGCAGCCATCAACAAAAGAAGAGGACTTCGAGTTCATTGCAAAGCATAAAGATCATTACAAAATATGTTTCCATCTATCACTTCTTGCTCTATGTTTTGATGCGAAGCGATCCAATCTCAGGCATCTCTTGAACGCTAGCCAGAGCTGCCTCAACCTGAACGCCGGTCACTGGAGCGGTGGATGTGTTGTTGAGATCAGCAAGCAGCTTGGCGCTCTTGGCTGAAGCGACACTGGATGATCGTGAGTGACGAGGGCTCAGGTCGTGAGGAATCTTCTCAGTCCTTGCAGCCTGAATTGCTGCCATCTGCGATGGACTGAGGTTGCGTTTCGGTGTAAGAGGCTGTTGTGGAGGAACACCTTTACCGAGAACGGCAACTTGAGCGATGGCAGGTTCGGCGCCAGCTTCAACGGGCTGTTTCTTTTTGAAGACGTGTCGCTTGGGAGCGCCTGCAGAGTCGGTCGAGAATGCCGGGCTGGGTGTTATTGCTGGCCCTTTTTCTGTGGGCAAGGCCGGGAATGACTTGGCTCCGGGCGCGGGCGTATCACCCGTTGGGCCATCGAGTGGGTAATCCCAAGGCCTCGGCACAAGAGCGAGTGGCATGAACCATGTGCCCGCAATACAGACACCATGACCCTGATCCTGCGCCTGAATCGCCTTATACTCGACCTCCATGAACGTCGAGATGTACTTGATGAATGGCAGCAGCTCGGGTACACCTCCTCCCACCGCCATGGTCTGCAGGAACGAGAGGAAGGCACCGGAGACAGAGTGTGCAGTTCCGAGGTAGGCCATGGATGCTTTGGGAAGGGTGATCTCAAAGCCCCACCAGTGGACGAAGATGGCCATGCGATCCAGAGGCGGATGGATGGAGTCCATGTCTTGGGTCGCTCTGATAGCTGCTCCTGAAACATTGGCAAGAACGTCGAATGCGCCTGAGTTCTGAGCTGCAGTACCGACAGGGTCCATCAGCAACTGCAAGGGAGTGGAACCCATCAGGCGTTGCCCATCTTGCAGCGTAGGCAGGTTGGCCATGGACATGCTCTTGAGCATTGGAGGCCTAGCGCTTGACGATGCGTCCTTTGTCGCATCTGTGGCAGGATCATTGGACGTGTTTGCAGCCGAGCGAGTGGCGAGCAAGCCACCGACGCCTGCAAGTGCAGCGGCGGCTCCAGTCGCAATAGAAGCAACTCCAAAGCCATTGTTGCCCTCCGTTGCAGATGCACTAACCTCAGTCGTGAAGACATTCGTAGCTTCCATGTGTTCAGCATGTCTTCGGTGAGCCTCCTTTTCTCCGCAATCGAGACAAACCATCTTGAGAGGTCGAGCTCCAGTTGCGCCGGCTGTAGCCTTGGTCGCTGGTGCCGACACGGCGGGTGCAGTCGGAGCAGAAGATGCAGACGCCTCGTCCGCAGCAGGCGGTAGCGATGAGGTACGAGCGGTCACAAGAGCCTTCTGTGGCCCGGAGCTTGCTTCTGCTTGCAATGTGATCTTCCTGAGAGCTTCCTCGGCCGCGGACTTAGCCTTGCGTCCCAGAGGAGGTCGGTCGAAAGCCGCTGACGCAGCTGGAGTAGCAGCACTGAGAGCTTCCGGTGTTGCGCCTGGTCTCTTTCGAATCTCGCTATCATCCTTGCTTCCGTTGTTCTCTAGAGCGGTGTCAGGAAGATTGGCCGCAAGAATGCGTTCCTCGCCATGCTCACCGGCCGTGCCGATGTGTGCATCTGGGACGATCTTACCCAACCCACTGCGGAGAGCGTCGAGAGGTACGGGCATGGATCGAAGCTCGCTGATGATATTGTTGGCCAAGTCGACGTCGAGCAATGCTGACTTGAGACCTTTCAGCTGAGATCGATCGATGACAGGGATTGGCTTTGCTCGGGGAACCTTGACCTTCTTTCCGCCTTTTGGACTGACTTGTTGGGCTGCAGCTGAGCTGACGCGAGGAGGTACAGGGTGAAGGCCCATTCCGGCATTGATGACTTGCTCAAGGGTCTTGGCATGACGTGCAGCAAGAGCTTGATGCTTGGTGACTTTTACTTTAGCCACTTTGCCTTTGTCGGTAGCACCCGAATGATGAATCCCCTTTCTATCCCACCGGAAAAGCCGGCGTTTGGCTGCTGCTGCACCTGGAAGCGCAACTCGTTCTTCAAAGCGTTCGGTTGATGTAGAGGTTCCATTCGAAGAGACGGTGAGTGTCGAGTCCATGCTCACCCTGCGAGCTGTGGTGGTGAGATCTGACGTCGAGTGGGACTTGAAGCCCCGCCACTTTGCTGCCTTGGGTTTCGCGTTGGCTTTGACCTTTGCTTTCGATGCATGCTGTGGATGTCGTCCTTCGTTGGCCTTGCCTGCCTTGACCTGAGCTTCCTCGCCGAGTGCAGAGAATGCCAGAGCCTGTTCTCGTGCTTCGGCAACTTCCTCCGTTGAAGGACTGAAGCTGACGCGATGAGGCGACACTGTTCTGGATGCTGGTCGGGAAGAGGCATCGGTGAAAGATGCAAGCGCTGAGCGTTTAGGTCGCAGCTCATTTGGTGGTACCAGCTGCTGTGGTGCGAGATTGTCGGGCTGTGTCGATGCTGTGGCTTCCTTTGATGCTGGAGGTGCAGATGCAGTTTCAGGGTCTATACCCTCTGTTGAAGTGCTCTGTGAAGCTGAGCCAATGCCTTTCGGGTCTATCGAGTCCGCTGTCGACGAGCTCGCGGCGCTGACTTTACGAGGTGAAGAGATGAAGGGTATACGAAGAACGTCTAAGCTGAATCTGTTCTTGCCACGACCAGATACTTGTTTTGCGTCCGCAGAACTCGGAGGTGTCGCGGCTGAGGCAGGTGTTGCCGTCGCTCCCTGGGCAGCAGACTCGACTGTTGATTCGGCCATGTTGGAGGGAATGGATTCACTGTGCCGTGGAAACGTGCTGACTGACGATGCTGGTTGCTGAGGGAGATGGAGGTAGACTGCTCCTTGATCGTGACTCTTATGCTGCCGACGGGTGTTGTCAACTCAGCATATGCGCTGGATTCACTCGAGCTGAGAGGATCTACTGGCCGAACTGGCAGCTTGGTGGCCTGCGGCTGATGGGCAATAATGACGTGCAGGCGGCCTAAGCTTGTTGCTAACTCTGTTGGTATGGTGGGCTGGTGAAATTTATGTGTCAATGGTTGTCGCATTGAAGAAGATGGTCAGCAAAGAAGCTCTTTCGTTCTCAGGGGCTGGGTGTTAGGACGTTGTGCGTTGCAGCTCGGATCTGCTGCTTTGACAGCTTCGAACTGAAATGGAAAGCGAAGTTGACTGTTTTGGCCGGACCTGTTCCGCCCTGCATGGCCCTTCGACGCTGTTTGTGTTGGTCTCGCCTTCATCTGGCCCCTGAACGCGTCTAAAAACGGCAGGTTGGCGGCAAAAAAGCTTGATCTTTGTTGTTTCTTTCCGGTCTAACACAAATCAATTTGCGCACCATTTACAGCACCGAACCGACGCTCAAAATTTGGACCCTTTGCTGCGCAGTCGCAGTCAGCATGAGTTCGTGTGACTTCAAGAAGAAACGGCTACAGTACTGTATATTCATTCGTAACTACGCCACTGCTGGTACTGTAATCACATTGAGGCTCAGTCGATACCATCCTTGTCTCAATCAACGACAGCACTCGACCCACTCATACATCCTTTCTTTCATCGATCATCAATTTTCGTATCGTATCGACTGGATAGCATGCTGGCCATGTTTCTTGCACCTATCTTGAGGTAGCAGGAATGTCGACTGCAGCGCCCGCACCAGAACGGGGCCCAAACGCCTCAATCTGGCCCATTCAGCTTCGCGACAAAGGTCCTTCACTACCCAGCCGTCAGCGCTTTCGATACGTTGCGCTCGACTGTCTCGACTTCGAAGACGTCTCGTATTTCATCGACTTTGGCTTCCTCGCAGATGCACTACGCACTCAGAATCTTGTTCCGGCAAACGCAGCTTCGTTGCAGCAGGAGAGCTATTCGGACAACAGCCCCGGCAGCAAACGGAAGCGCTCAGCTTCATCAAGTCATGAAGCGAGCAACGAACAAACGACTGCACGCAAGAGAGTCAAGGATGAGGGAGGAAGCCCGAACACCCTTCGCCAGATAGAGCTGGTCGAGACCTCCTGTCTTTTCAGTGTCCAGGCAAGGGAAGCGAGCGACACAGACGTGGTCCTGGCACTCAAGGAACGTTCCGATACCCTCGAGCTTTCGACAATCGAAAACCTCCATCTCACCGTGCTGTCTCACTCCAATCAAGATCTTCCGGACGATACATTGATAGGCTACTTTGTCCAGCTCAGCAACCCTGCCACCGGTACAGTCGTCGCGACATTACCAGCCTTGAAAGGACAGCCCGCCAACGATCAAGATGCAAGGCTCACCAATGGTGAGTGGCTCCTGTCGCTGTCGAACATGATCTCGAAGGGTGCACTCACTGCCAACATTGCTCTCTCGGTGGCCACACCCCCGCCCGAATATCCCTCCGACCGTATCACTGCTGGCTCCCTCCTTCTCCGGCTTTCCATCTCAGTGCAGGTCAGCGTTTCGACAGCAAGCCCATGGCCAACAGCTCTGCCACGCGATCGTATCGTGGACATGGCTAGCGTTGTGCGCTTTGCCGACGACTATCCTGATCCTCACGATTGGCAAACTGGAGAAATCAATGACAACTTCGTCCTGCGCCACTTGCGCCCAGCGTCAATAGACTCGTCTGCAGATACACTGCAGCCAGCAGACCTGAATCCGACCTTACTCCCCTTTCAAAGACGCTCTACGGCGTTCATGCTTGGTCGAGAAGGCATGGTCTTTGACTCGAATGGAAGCCTCGTCCCTACCAAGTCGGTCATCGGTCATGAAGGCTCGCAAGGTCTTGGCATCTGGTGGAAGAGAGTCCGCCCCGATCTCTACTACAACTGGATCGAAGCGCGTTTCGTACAAGACCCGCAGCTCACACTTCATCATAACTTCAAAGGCGCAATGCTGGCAGAAGAGATGGGTCTCGGCAAGACCGTCGAGGCGGTGGCCCTCATGTTGCTCAATCCTGATCTTGATGCCGATTCGCGTCCAGGATGGTATGACGAGCGCAACGACATTCACGTCATTCCCACCAAAACCACCCTCATTGTGACCCCGGAGACCTTGCGTGCACAGTGGATCGAAGAAATCGAAAAGCATGCGCCCCACCTCTCCGTTTATTCGTATCAAAGTAGGCAAAAGGCCGAGGAACAGGTCCCCGCCGGCCAAACCTGGGAGCAATGGGCGCAGGGCTTCGACGTCATGGTCATCTCATATCGCATATTGTCCAGAGAATTTGATACCGCCAAAAAAGCACCCAGCCGCTCTCGGCGCCACGAACGCAAGTACGAACGTCCGCGAAGCCCTCTTGTCAAGCTCCACTTTCACCGTGTGCTAATGGACGAGGTTCAGATGGTCGGTCAGTCTAATGCTGCCGAGACAGTATCTATGATTTCGCGCGGCTCCTCAATCGCAGTCTCTGGTACCCCAGTCAAGAAGATGGACGACCTGAAATCGTGCTTCCGCTTTCTACGTGTGCCTGGCTACCATGCAAGTCCTTCCGAGTGGCAGGCGATTCTGCATCCCGTGCTCGCTCCTGCCCTCGTGCGCGTGCTACGCACCATCGGCACACGTCACACCAAAGCCCAAGTCGCCTCGGAGATGTCACTGCCGTTACAGACGCGTTCAGTCATTCCCATCGACTTTACCTCGATCGATGCAGCGTTCTATGCTGATGTCTGGAAGGACGCCTTAGAGGACATCAGGTATACTCCAGATGGCAGCCCGCGTTCAAATGAAGATCAGATCGACATCGGCAAGATGCGCAACCATCTCTTGCTCCTTCGGCAGGCTTGCACCCATCCGCAAGTCGCTCTACAGTTCCGTGGTGGTGTCGTAGGCTCCAGGAATCTGCGAAGCATTGATGAGGTGCTCGAGCTGATGATCGATTCAACTCGCACCGAGCTACACAGCTCCCGCACGCACTGGTTCGATCGACGTGTGCATCGCAACATCCTTACTCTCTATCGCCGGGACGAAGACCAGCGCGTTCTTGCAGCCTCACATTTCCGTGACATTGAAGACGAGATCAACAAAGATATGCTCAGCCTTGAGCAAGAGATCCGCGATGCAGCAATCGTGGGACCTCTCTACCGCTTCACTGAGCTCGAGTTGGAGATGGAGCAGAAGGCTGAAGCACGCAGGAAGCGACTTGGCAGCAGCGATGGCAGAAACGATGAAGAGGGTGATAAGGCCTTGCAGGCTATAGTCCAGGATCCCGAGGCGTACCAAGCCCTTCAGGAGAAGCGCAAAGTCAGAGCCAACCACGTCACTCACCTGAAAGCTCTCCTCCGCTCCCTGCTCATGAAGCTACACCGCCTGTTACAATTCCTCGGCAATCTGTACTACCAACGCGGCAAGCACCTTGATGAACAGGAAAAGCTCAAAGAAGGAGCCATCAAGATCGAAGACGACACTGTTGGCCAAGCCCAGATTTCTGGTGATCCTGTGCCTACGTCTACATCGACTTCTCAAGCTCGGACTGGCTCCGGAGACGAAAGAGCGGAGGCCGTTGACAACAAGGATAATGTAGCAATAAGCAACAAGCCGGTAGTCATGAGCCCGGAGCGGCAGAGTCTCAAAGATCAGGAGGATCTTGCTTACACCAAGGCTGAAAAGGTTCGACAAAGGCTCCTTGTCGAAGCCGGCGACGAAGTTCGAGCAGCTGTTGCAAGGTTGGAACGCGATCAGGTCAAAGTCGGCCCGCGATCGATCTATGTGTCCAAGGACCTCTTCGAGTCTGGTGGAGGCATTCTGAGCACCGATGCCTACGAAAGATTGGCTGAGAACGCGGATCTGCTCAACGAACATGCTGAGGTACTTTTCCGCTGGCGAGAGAGTATCATCAGTCGCTTAGTGCGTGCCGTTAATCGCGACGTCAGTCTCGAGCGTGAAGACGACGATCAGTATCAAGAGAACCTCGACACACAGGCAGAAGCAGAGGCCATACTGGAGATGTATCGCCCACTTTTGGCCGAGCGCGAGAAAATTCTGAAGGGCGCTGTCGCCGTTGGAGCCACCGATCGTCCGCGACTCTTCAAGGAGATCGAACAAGACGTGCGAGCTGCAAGACAGAATAAGCTCAAGGGCATCTCTCCAGAGACAGGAGCCGACGAAGAGCATTTGCGCGTGCAAGAGCAGCAGCTCTCTCATTTCAAGAAACTCGACCAAGAACTTCGCTCAGTCTCCTTGGCACATCCGTCTCAGTCCTTCGCCGGCGTGGCCGAGAACCTCAGGTCCCAGCGCGACAATGTCGTCGGGCCAAATGAGATCGCCCTCGCCAGGCAAGCATATGCCGAAGCTAGACGTATCATTGGCGAACAGATGAAGCACCTTGACCACCTCACTAAGGAAGAAAGAACACTGCTCACGTCACTGTTCAACGCTCGTAGCAAGTACTTCAAAGAGATCCAGGTGCTCTCCGACTCGGTGCGTGATCCGATTTTCTACGATCTCGAGAAGGCAATCAAGGCGACGCGGAAGGAGGAGATTGAGACTGTTTCCAAAGTCGATGATCTGGAGAGGCGCCTTCGGTATCTATTGCATCTTCAGATGGTTCAATCAACTGACAAGCTGGACGAAGCAACAAGGACCTGCAACATCTGCACGGACCCAATCGAGATCGGCATCCTCACCAACAAGTGCGGACATGTCTGCTGCGAGAACTGTTGGAAAGAATGGCAGTCCCAAGGACATCGTGCATGTGTCATGTGTCAGACAAGGGTCTTGCCAACGGAGGTGCACCGCATTGTCTACTCAAATGCCAACGCAGCAACACGTCACGGAACTGTCGGGTCCTCAGCAGGAAGGAATGGTGCTTTCCCATCGATCGAAGGGCCCCAGATCGCAGACCCGTTGGCGGTGCGGTACAACGAACTCGATGACTCGCTCCGTTTCACGCTGAATCGACTTGCAATCGAAGGTCGGTATGGCTCCAAGATCGACCACGTCAGCAAGCATGCCCGCCACATCATCAACCGGACTGGCGAGAAGTCCCTCATCTTTTCGTCTTTCCAGCGCGGTCTCGACTTCGTAGCACAATCGCTAACAGCCAACGGCATACGCTACGTGAGATTGACGGGAGCCGGAAAGATGGGTAGCGCAGCAGCCAAAGACTTTCGCACCGATCCCGACATCCACGTGATGCTGTTACACTCGGAAGTGCAGAGCTCGGGTCTGAATCTGGTTGCTGCGTCACACATACACATCCTCGAGCCTTTCCTCGACACAAACAAGGAACTACAAGCCATTGGTAGAGTGCATCGTATTGGGCAGACTCGAGAGACCAATGTGTGGTGCTACTATGTGAAGAACACCGTTGAGGAAAGAATTTTGGCTCTTTCGGCGTACAAGGGTCAGAGTCTGTATCTGAAAGGTCGACACACGAGCTCGACGGAAAGGATTGACGCTGTCGCTTCCTCTTCGAGCGGCAGTGCAGCCGGTCAGTCCCAACAAAGTGGAGGCAGGACACCAGCGTCAGGCAAAGGCAAAGGCAAGAGCGCTGCTGGAGCCATGCGTGGTGATATGACAAGCAACAGCAATGAACTACTGGCTTGCTTCTTCGCTCGATACCTTCCGCTTCATGGGCAGATCCGTGGTGCGACATCGTCTACAGCTGCGAACGGTTTGGCAGCTTCGAGTAGCAGCACGAGCGCCGCTCTAGCCAACGAGCAAATACCGCCGGCAGTAGGTGATAGCGTTACCGAGCAGGATGGAGAGGAGGATGAGCTCACAAAGATCCGCAGGGCACGTTTGGCTGCATTGGAGCAGCGTCAGACGGACAGTACGTCGTGATCAGCAACGGCACTAAAAGTGCTACGTACTCATTGCTTCATTTATACCATCATACTTCCCATGACCGCTCAATGCGTGTGTGAAATTGCCTGAAAGCGCCGATTTCAGAGTGGCATTGAAAAGAGATATCCGGTCCATGCCAAACCGGGGCCATGTTTGTCCTTGACATCGAAAGGCCCGACTGGCCCGAAGCCCGCTCTCTGGTAGTATCTAAAGGAACGAGTTGTGAAGCGAAGAGCTCAGATGTCAGCGCAAACATCGCAATCATACATTCTCAGTGCTACGGCCCACTCACTTCATGAGACCATCGTTGTTGCCTCGCCAGCAGTCTCCGTAAAAGATGCTTTTGCCGAGAGCTTTGCCTTGTTCCGTAGCAAAAGCCACAAGGTGATAGCCGGCACCTTTGGCGAGATCACCTGTCCGTCTGTCAACAATGAGGTAATTGAGATACAGATAGTCGGTTGCGTTGCGTGCGTCTTCTCCCGCAAGCTCTAGCGGAACGTAGTTAGGGAAGCTCGTTGAGATGCCCACTGCTGCGAGTCTCAGCCACCCTTCTTTGGTCATAATTTCGTAGATGACGAGGTGTTGATAGCTTCCTGCGTTGCTTTGCGCTACAGCGTTAGGCTCGGCGTTGAGGCGATAGCTTTCCTGTGCATATTCAGAGAATGATTTGCGTCTTTCCGGCTTTTCGGAGAATGGTACGGTACCCCACTGCGCTTCAGAGCCGATGGAGGCTAAGTATGGTAGTGCTGAGTCAAAGGCGTGTAGGACGAAGTCGATGTCGCTTTCGTCTGGATTGACAACACTGAGTTCGGAGAGTGTTTGGGCCGAACCAGAGTCAGGTTGAGCTGTGCGAAAGCGCGCTCGCTTGTCTTGTGTATATATGATCATCTTTCGAGATTCACACAAAAGTTGCCAGGAGAGATACGGTGGAGAAAGAGGCTGAGTCTTACGAAAAAGAAGGGTCCGTAACAAAGAGTGGGACAAATCGGTGTTTAGACCGGTCACGTCAGAGCTCGCGTGGCGCATTTGGCTGCAGCCGCCGGACAAGGGTTCTGTGTGCAACTTCATCTCCCTCCTTCTCTTCAACCCGCATACAGTACACCCACCTCATCTAGCTAGGATGGAATCTCAGGCAGGCCCATCCCGGCGATCGGCAGCAACACCTACTCTCACCCACAAGACTTCAATGGTCAGCGCGACAGATACATTTGCCTCTGCAACCGATGGCGAAGGCTGCTACACCGATGCAGGAGATGTGAGCGCTTATCACACAGACGACGCGCGGAGCCGGCTCGAAAGCGTCCCGCACACAATGAATGCACAAGGGCTTGAAAGCAACGACCACGTAGCGTTGTCCCGGTCTTCTTCGAACCGGACAGCGCAGCGAGCAGACACAGAACCACCAAAACAAGCGATCCGAGCAGCAGTAACACCTAGACCGGCAGCACCACCAATACAAACAGCGTCCCAACACGCCTCGACTTCAACTTCCGACTCCCACACTCAGCCGCATACCACCATCGAAGAGGCAGGTAAACAAGTAGAGCCGAGCATCCTCCCTCCTTCTACCCTTCACAGAACCGCGCGCCATTTCGCCGTTCTCGGACTTCTCAGTTTTGCAGCCATATGGGGCACTCTTGCGCGGGAAGGACTTGTCGCACTCAACACATACGATGGCGAAAGCGTTGCTCCTCTCGTTTGGGCTCAAGCTGTCGGCTGTCTCATCATGGGTCTTGCCATCGGAGCGAACAGGAGAGCGATCGAAGGCCGATATCCACCAGCATACATCATGATCACAACTGGCTTCTGTGGAAGCGTCACGACCTTTTCCAAATGGATGCTAGATGTCTTTCGTGCTTTTGGTAACCAGCAACACTTTGATCGACATGGATTGCACAATGTTATGGATGCATTGACGCAGACGAGTGTCACTTTTGGGATGGCTATTGTTAGCACTGCTGCTGGAGTTTCGTTGTCGAAAGTCACCGATCTTGAAATCTTAGTCTCTGCTTACACCTCAAGGTCCAGTTCGAAGTCACAGCTGCCGCAATCGAGCAATGGCAACGCAGACCACATTGCAATGGAGAAGAACAGGAAAGTCGACCCAGGCCGAACTCTGATACTTGACGCATCTATGTTCTCCCTCGGCCTTGTATTTTGGGTCGCCTCTGCCATCCTCTGCGCCCTTTACGCACCCTTTCGGCGAGTCACTTTCAGCCTGGTCCTGGCTCCACTAGGCGCCATCCTTCGCTGGTATCTCTCACGACTCAACACACATCGCATCTCTAAACGCTATTCGATCCCACTCGGCACTCTTGCAGCCAACCTCTTTGCAACTGCTGTGATATGTGCTGCATTTACAGCATCACGTGCTGGATCAACACCCCCATCTTTCGCAGGCGGGTTGACAGGATGTGAAGCTCTCCTGGGTCTGGAGGACGGGTTTTGTGGCTGCTTATCGACGGTTAGCACCTTTGCGGTGGAGTTGAGGACGATCAAGCCAAGGAGGAAGGCAGTGAGGTATGCTGTGGTGTCGTGGGTGGCGGGGGTGCTGATATGTGTGTTGTTGGTTGGCGCTCCGTGGTGGAGTGTTGGGATGGACGGGAGGTGTTTAGGGTTGACTTCGTAGATCACACATACACAATGTGTTTCTAACGAGCTTGTAACGAGCATTCTCCTGTCGCTTCAGTAATCGATACCCTGAATTGGAGAGCTGGAAGTAGCAAACACACTCCGGATCTGATGTTCGAGTGTAGCGCCTTCGCTTTCGTTGAGTGCTTTGCAGCCGCCGCTTGTGCAAAGGGAGGGCCTTGACAACGAAGACGTCCGTCATTAGCTTGTTGAAGGAGAGCCACAAACGCCCACTCGTTCTTGACGCGGTGATCCGCGCTGCAACCCATGTCATTGACTGGCATCAAGAAAAGATTCCGTCCCTTGTCGGACTTCTCGGTGCTAAAATATCGCCAGAAACTCAGCTTCCAGGCGTGGGCGGAAGCTTCTTTGTATGACTTTGAAGAGCATCGATACAGCCCCGTGCGAAGACGGAGCCCTACGCACCGTCAGGGCTGCATGCAAGGTTGTCACTCTGCTGACCACATGTGCGAGTACTTCCGCATTGCCTTGAGGAGTCAATCGCATCAGGATGGAAGGCGCAATTCAATCACACAAAAGCTGGTTCGCGTTGGACTCGACAGTCTTTTTCACAAGATCGATGCCGTGTTCGCTGCTGACCTCCTTGGCAGCCATTGCGGTCTGCTTCGGGGAGATCGTTTTGTCAAGTAGATACAGTAGAATGAAATTACGATATGATACAAACACGAAGACGAACTAAAACCAGACCAGCGAGCTCCGATTCTCAACTCCACCAGCAATCCGTTTTGCCGCCCGGTCAGACGAGCAAAGTCAACAACTCGTCCAAGAAGTACGTTACGCCAGCCAGCAGCGCAAACGTAGTGAACAACAAAACGCCAATGTTCTGCTTCCCAATCCAACCTGCAGCCGATGGAGGCTTGTTGGACGCCATTCCTGCGTTAGTTTGTCTTGGAGGCGCTGTCGAGCTGCTACTTGCTGCAGCGCTTGTTCCGGTGGAGCCACTGGAGCTCGAAACGATGGGAGAAGTGGTAGGTTGGGCAGAAGAGATGGATACTCCGCTGCTTGAGGGTTGAAAGATCGTAACGATCCCGGACGAGGGTAAAGTCTGGCCGTTTCCGGTTATTGTGGAATGAGGTTGGAGAGTCATCGACATGCAACCTGGACGAACGGTGAGTGGTCCGATTCCATGACCGCCTGATTCGGTAGCTAGGATAGCTGAGAGAGTGCAGATTGCCGCAGAGTAGGAGGAGCCTGTGATTTGCGGGTCGTCTGAAGCGGATTGAACGGGGAGGGAGTTGGGCGGTCGGGAGATGGTTTGTGCGCTCACCAAGCCCAAGGTGAACAGGGTGGCGAGGGCGACGATGAGTTGGCTAGTTGTTCGCATCGTGGCGGTCGCACTTGTGGTGGTGAGGGTGATGATGGTGAGAGAAGGAGATCAGATGGCGAAGGAGGATCAAAGGGTAGGTTCAGAGCGGCGCGGATACTGAATGCCCGTGAAGAAGGCGAGGTCTTGGACTTGTGACAGCAGCAGCTTCTTTGAGCGGCGTTTC
The DNA here is from genome assembly GCA_928865425.1 of Ustilago cynodontis. Classification (NCBI taxonomy): domain Eukaryota; kingdom Fungi; phylum Basidiomycota; class Ustilaginomycetes; order Ustilaginales; family Ustilaginaceae; genus Ustilago; species Ustilago cynodontis. Next base: position 1,969,433 of record CAKMXY010000004.1, on the reverse strand, counting down.
GGAAGGGTCTCAGGCGAAGTTGCGCTATCTGACGGCATCTTTTTGGCAAAAAAATGGACAGCAAGAAAAAGAGACAAAAAAACAAGGCTCAGAAATTCGCAACAACCGCGCACAACTGAGCTTCTGCCTGGCTGCGCAGGGTCCACTCTCATCTCCAATTCATAACACTGCACGGTCTCTACAACGATGGAACACTGCCTAGGAATCCTCATCGAGCCTCTCGTTGGGCTCTTCACCATCTGCACCGAAGTCGTTGCCATATGTCTGGACGGCTGTCTTCAAACCTGTCGCGAATCATGTCGTTGCATCGGCTGCAATTCCTCTGTCTGCAACAAGGACTACGATGAGGAAGAAGGCGACGAGAAATCACGACCCATCCTGCAACGGTCTCAACCCACAGCGCAATCACAGCCTGAAAGACGATGGAGCTCGGTTCAAACACTACACGATAGTGGACGATCTTAGGGGTACAATTATAGGGGAGAAATAGGGTATAACATCGTTCCGTCTAAGAAGAATGCGTGACTAGACGAGCCAAGAGTCGCTTTAGCTCATCTATGTATAGCGCCGACTCTTTGGATTGGGGAGTATTAGAGGCGAGCTCAGCCAAGCGCGCTCCTGCAAATCCAGAGATTCGCTTTCGACGATCCAGTCCCAACAAGCTGGATCGAGAAGCATTGGAGACAGGCACTCGATCTTCGTCTGCTCCAACGAGCAGTGACAGAAGCGCGTTTGCAGCGCTGACTCGAACCTTGAACACCTTCGCATCCAGATTCGTGCACAGCAACTCTACAATCCGATCTAGCAAGTCAACCTGCTCCGTCAGAACGCGAAACAGTGTGTCCGAGCTCAAAGCTCGTTCCAATGCGGAGGCTGCATTCCACCTCGACTTTGGTGGCTTTGACGTTGTACCTAGCACCTTGCAAAGCTGTTCGAGCAACCGAATAGCCGAAGAGCATGCCTCCGCATCTGCGAAAGAATCCATCAGCGCAAGAAGGCTTCCAGAAGCCCGACAAGCAGAGACAGCAACACCTTCGATATCTCGTGCTGCTTCGAGACAATACTGTGCACAAGAGAGCCATTGCTTGGGTGGTAGGCGTGTGGAAGTTCGAAGATGGGCTTCAATGGCGTTCGAGAATGCCCATGCCGCTCGCTGTCGCACTAGACTCGATTTGTCGTGCAGCAGGTTGACGTCCCATAGTGCGTCGTGCAGGGTGGCCTGGACTGCGGCGTCTCTCGCTGTGGATTCGAGCGTCTCCGTCGTTGCACAGGGTGTTTCCGTTACGCGACGGAGCGTGTCTGAGGGAAGCACGAGCAGCCCTAGCACCCGAACAGCAGCAGCGCGAACCGCTTCGTCCGCATTGCTACAGCATCGACCTACGTACTGCAGGATGCTCGAGCGCAGCTCTTTATCCAACATTGAGCTCCTCCACAGCACTTTCCATAGATCCGGTACGCTGGATAGAGTCGCACACTGCTGCTCTGACGTTTTGCACGTCCTTGTGCTCAGCTTCTGCCATAGCCCAATGATACGCTGGACGATTTCCGGGTTGGACAGGTCTGACGGGGCGTCGGCGAGAGCTTTGACGAACAACGTCCAAGACGGAAGCTGTTGTACCGGATCTCCCGCCTCCTCGAGGCCCGTAACGACTCGCTCGCACGTTGCGGTGTCGAGCACTGCTCCTTCGCTCAACAGCGCTGTGAGCTCGGTCGGCGTTCCACCTCCTGCAAAGGTTGCCGAGCTGACTTCAACGGACTCGTCAGCAGCTGCTTCTGCTGTGGACGTGGTCGGCACCTCCGCCTTCTTTGTCAGTGTCGCGATAGCAGCCGGCGACAGAGCTACAAGCGACCTCTTCGCAGCATTTCGCACGTCCGGATCGGTATGCGAGGCAAAAGGCACCACCGCTGGCCCCAGCACGACTGCGTTCGCTGTCACGAGCTTCGCCTTTGCCGTACTGAGCACAAACGTCCGTGTCAGCTGCAACAATGCAATAGTCAACGAAGACGGATAGCCCATTGCTTCTCCTTCTCCACCACTGCCCGCTGCTTTGGGGGCACTCGCAGCCCTCTGCAAAGCAACCAGCAGATACGAGCGAATGTTGACAATCCACCCAGCTAGTTGCGAAGAAAGAGAAGTGAAAGACAGTGCACGCTGTGCTCGTTCTTGTGCCATCGAAAGCTGTAGTGTGCCGTGGGTGAGGATCGATCCGAGTGTCGCGATGGCTGCTAGCCGGACTGAAGTCGAGGGATCGGTTGCTATTATCGTGCATATTGAGCCTGGTCCGGTTGTGGCGGATGTGCTGGTGTTTCGGCCAAAAGCGGACTGCGAGGATTTGTAGGAAAGTCGGTTCGCGGGCTGATCAGGTAATAGATCGCCCCAGCGTGAGATGAGGGACCCGGACTCGAGCCGGTTGAGTTCGGCGAGGCAATACAGGGCGTTTTGACGAATGAGTTTGGTTGTCGACTCTTGTTGGCGTGATTCGGCTTTGCTGCTGCGGATGCTTGAGACGGAAGCCGAGGAGAAGTCACTACGCTCGCTTTCGCTTTTGTCGCTTTTACGATCTGTCTCGCCTGATGAAGAGTTGTCGGGTCTGATCGCGCTATGGGCAGAGGTCGACGCATCATATTCCGTTCGTGGCGGGCGAGTGAGTGTTGGTCGGGAGGGTTGACCCCAGGAGAATGCTCCGGCCTGTAAACTCGATGTGGAGCGTGGTAAGGGTGCTGAAACTTGCCGAGATGGCTGAACTCTGGCAAAGATACAAGGTAGTAGCACATCGAAGAAGCTTACGAGGCTTGGAATCTTGCTGCTTGAGTTCGATATCAAGGAAGGTGTTCTGTTCTGTTTCGGAAGTATCCGGAGCAGAGAATGAAGGGCCTTGAGAGCGGCAGCGGTTGCACGCAGCGCTGAAGTAGACAGACTCGAAATGTTGACAGATGGGCGAGAAGATAAAAGAGGAACTGAGTTGGAACTCTGAATCTTGAGCGTGGATCTGAGGAAGGACTCGATGGATTCGAATAGGCTGTGCACTGTGAAGAACACCTGGTCGTTGGGGTTGATATTAATCCCTACATTTTCGACGTGAAGCGAGATTGTCTGCAGTACGACTCGACGGACATCATTCGGTCCGTCTTGTATGACTCTGGCAAGCAAGGTGGGATGTGTGCTAGACTCCGAGAAGGTGCTGGCAATCAAGGGTGGTAGGACTTGTCGAAGTGTGTCTAACGTGATGCGGCGCTCGTCCGTCGAGAGCCGTGACTCGCGAAGCTTGGTGAAAAGCGCCTTGAGACTAACGCCTTCGTCCATCGTGGCCTTCTGTGTAGCTGAAGCCTATGTGTCCGATGTGTGTGCCATTGTGCGAGCGGTCGGTGCAGGTTGAAAGACAGGTTGGTCAAGAGAGCAAACACACAAATTCAGGGTCCACTTGAAGGTTGATCAGCAACTTCGGAAGTCGGCTAGCTTTGCATCTTCTCCACTTTGCATTTCTCCACCATCTTCTTCCTCCCTTTCACCTCCCTCAATCACTTCCTCGCCTCACAGCTATGCTTCCTATCTTCCGTTCTGCTGCAACCGCACTCCGACCTCCTCGAACAGTATCTCACCGCCTTTCTCGCTCACTAGCATCGTCGGCACGCGCGATGTCCTCTCCTCCGCTCCAAGCGCAGAAATGCGTCCCGTGCACGTCATCTCTCCCACCCATGCCCGCCGATGAAGCTGAACAGCTCCTCACCACACTCACAGGCAAATGGTCGCTCTCACCTCAACCAAAGACGCTTCTGTCATCGAAAGCAACACATCCTGATGCTCTACATCGCACATACAAGTTCAAGGACTTTACTTCTGCACAAGCGTTTGCGAACAAGCTCGGCGAACTGGCTGAGAGGGAGGGTCACCATCCAGCAATCATGGTCGAGTGGGGAAGAGTGACTGTTTGGTGGTGGAGTCATGCTATCAATGGGGTAAGTACTTCAATCAACTTTGGTTGAGGAAAAGAGGAGTCGTCCCGGCTAACAACGTTATGTTCTGCTTCAACTTTGGCGTCGAAACAGTTGCATAAGAACGACTTTGTCATGGCAGCAAAGACAGAAGAGCTTGTACACCAAGCCGAGAGCTACACACCGCCCAAACCTAAGGCATAGACTGCAACGAAGACCAACATCTAGTCAAGTCTTGTGTTGTGATCATGTGCTGAATTGACGGACTGCAAGAGTGGAGTTAAAAGTACAAATGCGACAGAGACAACACCAAATCAAGCGCGATCGAGATCACGAACATAAGCCTTCCACATCTTCCTCGACCATTGCACCAACCAAGGGCTCTCATCGAGTGCCTTCTTGAGTTCTCTCAGTGGGTGACTTGAGCTGTTTTGCGACTGCGGTGTTGCTGCCAGAGTCAAGATGGTGTGGATCACACTGAACGCTAAAGCATCTAGCGATGTTGGTTTGTGCGCACCTAAGAGGAATCGCACTTCTGTGGTGCTTTCGGATAGCTGTGCTTTTGTGCGAGCAGCAAGTGCTTGCAAACCAGCCGCGGCATCGAGGACGACCTTGTCCTGGTCTACTGACGGGCTAGCTAAGGCTGCACCGGGTGTGTCTCCTCCTCCACGAGAGTCGAGGTCTGCGGTGGAAAGAGCAGAGGTAGCAGATGCAGTAGTGGCGCCGATCCAGCCGAGGAAGCCTACCTCCCAGCCTGGCAGCTTGGTTGTTGGTTGAGCTGCAGAGACGGATCTGCCTGCACCTGAAGCTGAGAAAGAAGCTGTAGGATTGAGGGCGGAGATTCGGCGCAGTTGCTGGTCGAAGAAAGAGTTCTGAAGTTGTGCAGAGAGAAGAGATGAGAGATAGGGTTGCGAGTCGGTTTGAGCATACACTGCTGATTGGGGAGAGAGGAGAACTGCGAGTAACACACCGGCCATGATGCGTCCTTTGAGCATGTTCGCCCAGCTTTTTGCTTCCAGCTTTGTGGATGCATCTGGCCATGGCGATGTTGACTTTTCGCCTAGTTCAGGCCGGGAAGCAGGGTAGTAATTGTCGATCAGGTGCGGGATGTCGATAGCAGAGAGGAGAGAGGAAGAGACGGTGCTCTTGACAGAGTCCTTGCCGAGACGAAAGCGCGGAGGTAGGCGTAGGAAAGGCATAGACTTGGCTGGACCCCAGTTGTGGGAAGGATCGATGAAGCGCACTTCAAAGTCGATTTCGCGAAAACGGAGCTCCATCTGCCAGCGCAGTGCAATAGGGTCGCTGCTAGACCAGCCTGCGGGTTGCGAGTTAATCGCCTTCTCATCTTCTTCGAACCTCGAGGTTGCAATGGCGTCATCGTGGACTGTGGAAAGGGTTCCATCTCGATTCAAGTGAGGTGTGACGTAAAGAGTGGGCTTGCCTGGAGGTGCCGAAATGGATGGCGAGTATGCTTTGGCAGCTGGGTACGTGTGGAGTGGGAAGGTGTTGAAGACAGCGGCGGCCCATCCTGGCACGTAGGAAGATCGTCGTGCTGCTCCTGTCGAGGAGAGGGTAGAGCGAGGCGGTGCGGGTGGAATGGCCTCGATCTCTGGGTAGCTCTCAGTTGACATTGTTGCAATGACGATGCGGTTCGCCTCGGCCCTGTCCTTGTCTGATGTTCGGTGCGATGCCTTAGGTCAAGGTGGGTTTGGGTTGTCCAACGAGAGATATCTGAAGATGTGGTGACAGCGATGATGGTATTGAAGTGTCGACAAAGTTGTGAACAGTGCGGAAAGCAAAAGCTCGAGAAGCAGCAATCCTCCCCTTTTCAGCGTCCGAATTGTAGCAATTTGTTTGATCGCTTCAACAAACAAATTTCAATCGCGGCCAAAACGGCGCAGTCTCTGTTGCAACTGGGATTGGCCAAGCCGAATGTGCTCAACTCACATACAACACCGAGCAGATATGTACTGCATCCTTCCTTCCTCTCGCTCACACCATCAAAAAAGCATCTTCCACAATTTGCGGAGACTCTTTCAATCGCACCAAAAGCTCGACGGCCAGCTGCAATTCTCCCCAATCTCTCGCCTCAGCCAAGTTTGTGGTCTCTCCGTGCCGTCTCCAACTCGAGAGATGGCTACGTCGAGACGTGGAGCAACCATCAATGACTTGCCCACTGAAATCCTTCGCGAGATCGTCGGCCTAGTATGGCTAGACTCCATTCCCAAATCTTCCTTTCGAAACATTGACCCCCATGGTCTACCCTCATCGTACCCGGACGGTCGAAAGATCTCTTCTACCCAAAATGATACCCGCAAGACACTGTACAACCTCTGTCTTGTCAATAAGGCTTTCTACCACGAGGCTAGGGTCCTCTTGTTCCGACGTATTCAGATCACTCTACCACACAGTTTCAACTTGCTCTTGAGAACGCTCGGTGCATCGCATCTCGCCAGCGCATACGAAAAGTATGCCACAACAGGTAGCGTCAATGTCGACCCTTCCGATCCGGCTTCTTTCGTCAACATGGTAGCAGCTGCAGGCTTTGCACATGCTCTCGGCCACAAGCTCGTCATTGGAGGTACCGCAACACCAACGCCTCCAGCCAGTCGCAATCAGAGTCCAGCTCCGTCCAAGCAGCCTACAGCAGAACGCGCAACCTCCTTGACACGAGGTCGTTCACGTCGCGACTTTATTCGCATCAACACCGACCAAGATGGTGAAGTCGAGCTTGTATGGACTGAAGATCCCACCTCGACACCCGAGAGTCCTGTCTATCACGTCACGCTCAGAGGGGAAGGCGACGATGAAGAGGCAGCCGAGCTTCATCGCTGGGTGCGTCTCGTCGACTTTTCCAACTTCCGCACTCAAGGCTTACGGCGTACCATCGGAGAAGGCATGGATCGCCGCTTTGTTACTCCGGCCCGTTTGCTTGCCCTTGTCACTGCTGCTGAAGGTCTGGTTGCTTTCGGTGCCAGTGAGACCATGGACTCGGCCCTCTCCAACGACGTGCTCGAAGCACTCCTCTTCCGTGACGGCGAGTACAGCAAGCCAAGCCGTCTTCGTGGTGTCTCGGTCGAACGAAGCAACGGCAGGTCCAACAAGATGCTTCAGAGTCTCGACTTCTGCGAGTGCGTTTCTCCACGCTTCGAAGAGGCAATGAAAGAATTCGTTCAGACCCATCTCAAAAAGTTCAGCGGCAGAATGACCGACACCGTCGAAGAAGAGAGCGAATCGGACGATGATGAGGACAACAGCATGGACGTGGACGAAGAAGAGGAACGTGGTCGTGGAAGAAGCACTTCAGCGCGACGACAGAACAAGAGTCTTAGCAGGTCAGTCTCGACTCGACGAAGGGACGCTGATGGGCCCAGCAGACATCCCGCCAGACCAACAGCGTTCCCCTCTCTCAACAGGTTGGGCTTGTCAGGTGTCACGTTGGGCAACGAGCTTCTCAATCCTTTCGTGCTTGCATTCCCTCGCCTCACCCACCTCGACCTCTCAAGAACCAAAGCGGATGCTGCCCTTCTCAACGCACTCAGCAGCTCCTATCAGTTGCAGCTTGAAAGTCTCTCCTTGGCCTTCTGCAAGCGCATCACATCCGAGTCGGTCACCGAGTTGCTTGTTGATGCACCTTGCACCCAGGGCCTCGTCGAACTTTCGTTGGCAGGCACACTCATCTTCCCAACACCGATCGATTTGGAAGACCTCAAAGCTATCCTCACCCAAGCTCCTTGCTTTCGCTCCGGCAGATTGAGATACCTCGATCTTGGCGGATGTGCTCACACGGACGAGTTGCTAGGCTTGATCGGCCCTCAGCCGTCACTGCTCGACCTGGGTCTATCGCATTGTCCCAACATCCGTCTCGAAGCTGTCAGCAAGCTTCTACGTGAACGTGCGCCCAATGTTCAGGTATTGGAGTTGTCCGACTCGTGCACTTCTCGATCATCCACAGAGGGCCTCACCACCAACATTCCAGGCTATGACGCCGCCGATGCGAGCGCGATCAACGCCGTCCACCTGCAGAGCATTCTCGTTGGCCCCTGTGCAAAAACGCCGCCGATTCCCATCTCGGTCCAGCTCGCAATGATGGGATTCAAGACCGGCTCTGATCCGCCGCCAACCATGCCAGCCAAGCCACGAGCAGCAACCAACTTGAGGGTCGTGGGGCTGAATCAGGCTAGTCTCAAGAGTGTCAGGGGCGGCTTTGGCAGCTGGAAGGTGATCAAAGGTGCCGGTCGACGAGGATGGGTGGTTGATATCGCGGCCGGTCCCAATCCAGAAGCTAGTGATGAGGTGCTGTTGGAAGACTCAATCGACGCAGTGCCTAGGGCTAGTGAGTCTTCAGCCGATATGGCTGATGCAGCGGGTGACAGCGTGGGGGTCGTTGCGGAAAGCAGTCCCATGCGAAGAGGTCGGTCAGTAAGATACGACGAAGGTTCTCTCGAACCAGACGATCGTTCTTCTCGCTCTCTGCTCCGGGTCCCGCCAACGGGAACCAACTCTCCCTCGTCGTCCCTCGCTCGACCCACGATTCCCTCTATTCGTCGTGCACACTCCGTCGGCGGTGGTTCCACCTCTCGTTCTCGCTCGCGCCATCTTCTCTCATCCACAAGCCTCCCTTCCGACGCCAAGGTCACGCCACGAGATGAGGTCATCCGCGATCTTCCCGCCGACCATCCTCGCCGCATCGCACTGCAGCATTTGGTGGACTGCAACGGTCACGTTACCGGTGACATCGGCTGGCATAGTCGCAAAATGGAGGTTTTGCTAGGCTTCGGCTTCTTGGGACGCGAAAGTGGATTGTACGCGCTTCCTTCGTTCCAAGTTTGAAGATCATTTGTATGTTTCTCTGCATTGTATGGCTCATGTCTATACCCCCCTTCGAAACTCTATTGTTCCTGTGAGGGTGAGAGATGGGAAGGAAGTCTAAGTGCGACTCGAACAAGGTCAAGGGCTCCTTCGGTGAGCTGATTGTGTCCTCCTGTGTCTGTTTCTATCAGTGTTACCTCCGCTGCTCTTTGGCTACTGGAAAGTTTTTTGATCGATGCATAGTCGTTGACTCTTCTCCTCAGCACTTCTTTCTCTCCTCTCTTCGAAGCTATTTTGTGGAACAAGCGGTGCGAATGGTGTAAAGGTATAACGGGGTCATCTTTTGCGTGTAACAGAACCACCGGTGTCCTCTTCAGCTTCGGTAAGGTACCGATAGTGTTGAGATGCGTCTTAAGAAAGTAGTCGAGGATGAGGCTGTTGAACGGGATGAGACTTATAGGTTTGAGGACAGGGAGTAAGCCTCCGATTTTAAAGTCTTTGACGAGGCTTTTGAGGTCTGTATATGGGGCCATAAGCACTATGCCTTCTGTCGGAGTCGCGGAGGTCTCGAGGGAGGAGGCGAGTAGTGCGGTTATTCCCGTCCCCAAGCTCTGCCCGAATACGATTACCAATTGAGGATGTGACGGGGTTTGTTGTGAGCGAATGAAGTTATAAGCTGTAGTTGCGTCAAGAACAAGTCCAGGCTCGGAAGGAGTACCAGTAGAGTCGCCGAACCCTCGGTAGTCTATCGCGATAACATTGGCGTCCAAGCGAGAGGTATAAGCCTGATAGGCAGAGATACGCCATGGTGCAGCCCTGTTCATCGAATTTCCATGAAGGTAGAGGACAGTAGGATACCGCTGTAGCGCTTGTCTATACACCTCTTCTCCCCATTCACTGGGGTCGGAAGCAGCGAGGTGAGATTGGTAGAAGACCTCGGGTAAGACGTGCCACGCTCCTATCTTTTCACCATCAGAAGTGGTGAGGTGGAAGTTTCGCGTTTTGTGAGGTGCCAAACCATAGCGGTGAGGTGAAGAGTAGGTGGGGAAGAAAGGGAAGGAGATGGCGTGGAGGAAGATGAAGTGTCGTTGGAAGAAGGGTGTAAGGATGGCGAGGAAGAATGCAAGATAGGTGAGGGTGATGGTGGAGATTGGGATGAGGAGAGAGCGTCGGATGAGGTCGGAGGAAGGTGATGATGGGGTTAATTTGGCTGGCATGATGGATTCTATGGGTGCTGGTTTGGAATCGTCTACGTCGAGATGGGGCAAGTGATGGTGGCGGAAAAGATCGTGAGCGAGGCGGAAGAGGGGAAGGGGCCAGAGCGAGGAAGAGCTAGGGTTGAGCTAGGGTGAAGGGTTAAGAAGAAGCATGCATGCCCACGTTGCCTGAGAAGAACTAAATTTGGGTGGAGGTCTGAGCGCTTTTCACCCGAGTTCCGCGGTGTTTTCAAACCATCATACTCAAACAGCCGCTCACGACTTAGACTAGGCCGATGGGCTTTCATGCACAGGCATGCATCTCACTTCGTCTTCTACCTTCTCACTGAGTGTACTCGTATACATTGCTATCATCAGAGCTTAGCGTTCTGCGCCTTAGCCGCTCTCTCAGCCTTGATCTTTCTCTGAGCCAGCACTGCTCTCCCCGCACTGCTTGCGTTGCTTCTCCCGATCTGTCCGTTGATCCACTCTCCCAAATCCACCAGCTTGTCCAAGTTCGTTCCTGTCTCATACCCTTCGTTGTGCAGTGCAAACACAACACTCTCCGTATCAATGTTACCCGTTGCACCGGGAGAATACGGGCACCCGCCTAGTCCACCGACTGCTGAATCGACTGTCCTCACACCCAGCTTTACCATGTGCAAAACGTTGGCTAGACCAGTGTTCATCGTATCGTGGCAGTGTGCTGCGAACTTCTCGGGTGAAGCATTGGTGTGTTTCAGCGAAGCGTTGAGGGCGGCTTCCATGATGCTAGGTGTTCCAGCGCCGATCGTGTCACCGAGGGAAATTTCGTAACATCCCATATCCAGCAATGCTTTGCTGACTCGACCGACTGACTCTGGGTCGATCTTGCCTTCGTATGGACACCCAGCGACTGTGCTAATGTATCCTCTGACTTTGAGACCTGCAGCTCTGGCTTTGGAAGTCACCTCTTCTAGTCGCTGAAGGGATTCGGCGATGGTGCAGTTGGTGTTGGCTTTGCAGAACGATTCGGAAGCGGCTGTAAAGATAGCAATTTCATCTGTTGGCTTTTTGGCACCCTCGCCATACTTTTCAAGCAGCTTGAACAGTCCTTCCAGCCCACGCATGTTCGGCACGAGAACAGGATAGGATATCGAATCGTCGAGTGGCATCCCTGAGACAACTTCGGGCGTATCACCCATCTGAGGAACCCATTTTGGCGAAACGAACGATCCAGCTTCGATGACTGGGACTCCTGTCTCGGCTAGTCGACGGATGAGCTCGATCTTGGTGGACGTAGGAACAACAGTCTTCTCGTTTTGCAAGCCGTCACGGGGAGAGACTTCGACGATTTTGACAAAATTGGTGGATGCAGCTGTTGCTAGGGTTCGAGTGGATGCGGTAGGGACGCGAGATGCGGCGCGGAGAGCTAATCTTGTAGGTAGTGGTCGAATCATCTTGACTGCAGCGTGATGAATTCGTGAGGTGGTAGTATGGTTGCTGATGGAAAGTTAGGAAGGAAAGGGAGCAAGGGAGAGAGTTATGGTGTCTGTCGGGTTGCAATTGCGGGGCACCGGTAGTGGAGTTTTCGGACAAGCGGGGGAACTGCGTTCAAAACTCACAGCCGGCACGACCGACTGCACCGAAAGCCTGAACTGCTACTGTCCGAAGTCTTCTCCCACATCCTCACGTTCACCATGGGCAGCGTTCTTTTCACACAACTTCTCGAGTGTCGTTTGTGCAGGTGAATGCAGGGTATCGATTGACAATTGACAAAACCCAAAGCTACGGTGACATGAGGAAAGGTTGCCAAGGCGGGGGCGCCAAGATACAAGTACAGATGCTCCAGTGTAGAAGCTTACAGATACAGAATCAAAACAAGTACAATGAGTGTGGGTGGTCAGATGAACGGCTAAATCGGCCAGCTGATCATGTTCGAGTGGCGAAAAAGCTGCTCAGGGAATGGCAACAACGATCACCATTACAACAATGGTGAGGAAGGTATTGAGCGCCATAATGCGGATTGCCTTCATCTGCTGTGCGCGTCGAACGCGTGCATCAAGCACACGCTCAGTGCCGACAGCGAATCCCGTCCCGCGCTGCACTGCTGTCCACAGCCTCTCCTTGAACGAGGCCGGTGGCGAGTCGTCGTAGGCTCGCTTGAGACCAGCAGAGGTAGCGGCAGTAGGACTGACAGCGGTGGTGCTCGTGGTGGCAGACATACGAGACTTGCGGCTGCTTGGGAGCGCAAACAGTAGCGGTCGGTTGGAGGAAGGCAGATCAACACTCCCCGCGGACGGCGCCGACCAGGGAGCAATATCGCGAGGGTCGAGGTGCGACATCGGCATCACCGGTACCGATGACAATGCAGTTGGCTCTGGAAGTGAGGGCAGACTAAAGTCTTGCTTCTCGATGTCGCTCTCAGCGTTTGATGCACCGCGCGTGGGTGAGCTGAGTTCGACGTCCTCTTCCATCTGCTTTTGCATGCGACTGCTCGACTTGAGCGGAAGCAAAGCATGCGCCAAAGACTTGCATCGTGTCACAGCAGGAGGAGAGTTATGAGGAGAGCCTGATGAGCGGCCAGCAGAACCGTCGAGAGATGCTACGGACAGTGTGGGCGAAGTCACTCTGGCTGCCAGCTCAGGGTCGAAGAGGAGAGCATCGCGAGTCAGCACAGGCGCATCCGTGTGATTCTCGGCCACCTCGTTGCCGGATGCCGAGACGATGCCGATGCTGAAGTTGAGCAAGGGCACGCGCTTCTGCCTCATCAGAGCGGGAGCGTTGGGGCTGTTGCCAGTAGCAGCGAGGGCCTCAGCTTGGCGCACGTCGTTGAGCGAGTTGCCAGCGCGGTCGAGACTTGGTCGTACCGAAGGAGAAGTGGCGTTCAAGTCCAGGGCCAAGTAGGCAGCTGTGAGACGACCAGATGGATCGGATGCGCCAATCATCACGGAGGGTCTTCGCGGCGTGTGCAAGATGACGGCAGCCGGTGCGGTGAGGGCGGCATCCTTCTCGATTGGGGTGGATGCTGAGAAGGGCGATGGCGAGTTGAAGGAAACGTCACCCGGCTTCTCGGCTGCAAATGACTGCTCGAAGGATACTTTGGTCGAGTAAGGGGCATCGGTGACCTCGGACTTGGACCGCTGTCGGCCCTCCTCGAGATGGCGAACATCCGAGCTGGAGCGCTGCTTTCTTTGCTTGTCCTTCTTCTGACCAGCAATGCCGGTGAGGATGTCAGCGATCTCGGGGGCCATCCAGCGGTTCGTGTTCTGTTCGACATCCATGTCACGCTCATCGGCGGCTGCTTGAAGATCGGCCAAGTCGAAGCCGACGACATCTTCTCCCGAGATACGCGATCGTATCTCTTCGCGTTCCCGCTCCTCCGCCTCATCCGGCTCGCGATTGCCTCGCAGTGTGAGCCAAACACAGAGACCGGTGAAGTAGGCGAGGATGTATCCAAGGCCAGCACACCAAACGGGTGCAGTGACGAGTCGCCACCATCGGAGGATGTTGTCAGTTCCGTTGCCAGCATGTGGCGCGAGAGGTGATGGTGTCACAATTAGAAGGATCGAGAAGACGAGGGCGATGATTGTGCACGCAATGCCGACCAAGAGGCGACCACGTTTGGTGTTGGGACTGAGGTTGCGGGCGACAGAGATGAAGAAGAAGGGGACGACGTGCTGCGCCATGTAGGCGTAGACAGCATCGGCGATAGGTGCGAGCACATCCGGATGCGTGGAGAAGTCGCACTCTGCCAACGAAAGCTGAAGATCGCTCTCAGAGATGAGCCCCACATCGACCATCCATCGGAGGCGTGGCATCTTCTCGCCTGCTGAGGAGCCAAACACTCCTGCGGGAGTGTCGGCACCGCCAACGCCAGCAGCGGTGTCGTTAGATGAGCTGGAGTCGCGCTTTCGTCGGTTCTTACGTGAGCCTGGAAGGACGCAATGACGCTGCGAGCAGAGGTAGCGGTGGACCAGACGGTCAAACTCGACGCGCAGAGGCTGCGTCTCGGGCTTCAGGCCGAGATCGGTCGGTCTAAGTTTGGCGAGAACTTCACGCTTCACTTCCTCAGGGATGTCGGTGTCGTCCTCGAGTTGTGCGCCTCCTTGGAGCAAGAAATCGATGGCAGTGAGGTCGGACGAGACGCGAGCCTTGCACTGACGTCGTACGTAGGCGCTGACAGCAGCCTTGCAAGTGGCCGGGTCAGGACTCTTGAGTCGATCAGAGCGGGATTGATCTCTGAATTTTGTGACATAGCGCTCATAAGCGACGAGGAAGTCGAGGGCATCGACCTCGTCGTAGTGAAGTCGCGGTGCGATCTGCTTCTCTTTCGCGAGATGTGGTGATGGTGGCGAAGCGGTGTTGCTGTCGAGGTTAAGATCAAAGTCATCGATGGCAGAGCTCTGCATGTCGGAAGCGGGATAGTAGGAAGGAAGACGCTTGTGTGGTTGACGTTGGAAATGCAAGAAGGTACGAAGGTCGAGTAGACTGATGGGACGACAACTTCGGCCGTGGATGATATCGATGAGGCTGACACCGAGGCTGCTCTTTTGTTCTACTTTGGCGAGGTGTGCAATCTTGGAAGGGCCTGCACCCTTGTTGAAATGCTGAAGGAGGAAAGCAGGAGCATGATCGGCAGGACCTTTGGTGTGAGTGGAACGACGGCTGTACTCGCAACACTGTGCACCATAGCCACAACTGGGACCGCCGCAGCTCTGTGTTGGTGAAGGTTCGGTGGGCTGATTTGGATCAGTGACACACTCGACGCAATCGCCGCGAAGAAAGTTGTTCTTGTTGGGACCTGCGATGGTGTCCCACTCATCTGGCTGGACCCAACCAAAGATGTTTTCGTCACGGTTGTCGGCATAGACATCATGTTCTGTTGCTGAACGCCATCGGCTGGTGGCGGGAGCGCCTAGGGTGGCACTACCACGACGAGGGGGTGCTGCTGTTGGACTCGGACAAGAGTCCATTGTGACGAATCACGACCAAGCAGTTGGCAGGTGGTGGTGCTTGAATGCAGGTCAAGAGGGCGATTGACAGAAAGGACGGACAGGTCGGTTCAGCTCTGAGTCATGTTGATCAATGGTCGAAGACTAGATGAGTGAGCAAAGGAAACAAGCTGAGGTTGTTGAGCGATGCTGAGATGGAGCAAAGGACTGCAGTTGTGATGCGATTATAGCTGCTGTATGCGTCGATCTTAGAGAAGGAATCTAGACGAAGAATGAGGTAATGATGAGGGTGGGCGATGCGAATGAAGAACGATGATGTTGGTGGGTGAAGGCGAGGTGATGATTGTGATGGTAGTGAATCGATGATGGCGGAGGAGACGAGATGAGATAATGGTAAGATGTGGATCGAGGCTCGGCAGGGAGAAAGTTTGAAGCTAAAGTGGGTGTGACAGATGCAAGATGGTAAGCGAGAAAGGCTGTCTGATTGAAAGCCAGAGCAGAGAACGGGGCTGTCGATGCGGATGGAGAGGGTTGCTGCTGGCGTAAAGCCAAGTCGGGGCTTGGTCGCAGGAGATCAACAAGAAAGGGATAGTTTGGTCGAGTATAGTAGCGGAAGCTGAAGTGGAACAGGCAACTGAATGTCGGGACCAGAAAGCGGAAATGCTGGCTTGTGTACAGGTCTACAGCGGGAATGCAGCAGAGAGTGCAAATATGGGCAGTGTTAGATTCCAGGGTGGAATTATTTTGAATTTCGGAATTTTCGATATTTTCCATGTTAGGCTGGACCTCAGGAACAGGATTTTCGATATTTCTGTGATTTTTGGCTATTTCCATGTTAGATTGGGCCTGGGGAACATGTTTTTTATTGGTTTTTTTTAGTATTCTTCTTGTTAGATTTAGTTGGAGCCATTTTTGCAAGGTTAGATTAGACTTCGAGGGTTAGAAATAACCTAGATGGTGGTTAGAAGGATAGTTTTCTTTAAGGAGAAGAGAGTGTAAATAATTCAATTAGACATGCGTCGCCCCTGCAATCAAACTACCATCCCCTTGACCCTTGAATGCACCTGAAAACATGTGCAAATCACTGCACAAACAGATTTTGCACAGTCTTGTGCATGGGAAAAATTGCCAACTAAAGTACAGTACTGTCACTACTCAGTTTTTTAACCAATTCACTTCAGCCCCATCTTTTGCTCAGTTACTGGTTGAGTGCTTTGCTCACTTGCTTTTGCTTGCTTGCTCTCTCTTGCTTTGTTGCTTGTGCAGACACTGCAGGTTCTCGACTTAAAACTGGCATCATGCGATCCTTCGCAATGTGGATGAGCACAAGCCTGAGCAGCTGTAACAGTGTTCATTGGTCTCCAAGTGAACATTAGGTTCCTCTGCTGCTGTGTGCTGACTTGCTGGCAACACAGCAGATGTTTTCCTGTTGGCTCCCAAGTCAGATTCACATTGGAGCTGATAGAAGTTGTGTGTGAAAAAGATCCCATCAGAACTGCTTTGGCATATCCGAAGGCATGGAAATCCTCTCTTGCCAAGAGAGCACCTGTGCCCTGTCCCAATTGCTGCATGCAAGTCTAGAACACATCTTGGCATATGGAAGTGCTTCCATCACAAAGTGCTGGCAAAATCACCTCAAGATAACTCATATTCCTACTTGATGTCTGTGTTTGGTTGGGATGCCAAGCTAGGGCATAAGCTGAGCAAGAGACAGCATTCACAATGACCATGGCAAGGATGCTTTTGAATTGATGGGTTGAGGCATAGGTATGCACCAGTGTCTCACTTGGCTGGATTAGAGCTGGTGTCTTGTGTCTCATATCTTGGGTCTTGGTGTCTCGAGTCTTGTATGTTGGGTCTTGGGTCTTGCTGTCTGGAGTCTTGGAACATGTAACTTGGAACTTGGGTCTTGGATCTTGGAGCTTGTATCTTGGATCCTGGTATCTCAAGTCTCATTCCTTGGAGTTGCAAAGTCTTGGAGTCTGCTCATCTCAACATATCCATGTAGCAAGGGTTTGTAGTCCTGTGATAGTTGATGTGTATGATCACTGTGTTGGTAAGAAACAGTGACTCTTGGCCTTGTTGCCTTGCTCATGTCTCTGGACCTCTCGCTGCGATCCTCTCACCTTGTTCATATCTCTGCTTGTTGTGTTGAACCTGCCTTGATCTCTAAGCCAGTAGCATTACTTGTATCACATGTTCTCCTGCTTGACCTGTGACTTGGATTCACCTGCTCATGCCCCTTGCTCATCAGCATGGTACCCATCCTTGGCTCCTATTGCTTTGCCCTGGGTCTCCTTCTCCCCTACCTGCCTCTCCACTCAGTTGCATAAACCCTACTTGACATGCTAGCTGTTGCCTGCCATATGTCAAGGCCATAGGGTCTCAATACCGCATTCACAGCTACAGTTGGGTTGGGTGGGATACAGAGAGGTAGTAAGGGTGTGGTTGGGATCATCAGGAGGGGTCAAAGCACTATACTCTGTTGCTAATGAGCTAACTAAGTAATACATGCGACAGAGGTCATTGGGAACCTCTATTGGAGGGTGGCCACTCCTAATGAGTGCGCAACTGCAATGTGGTGGGAACAGCTGCAGCTGGGTCAGTTGGACCCAAACCTGGTCAGAGTGAGTCCTACATCAGGGGCAGGGGGGTCCTGATCCTTGACCATAGTGGTCCTACCCTGGCTGGCATGGCAGCTCACACTGGAGGTTAGTCATCACAGTCATGTCTGTACTTGGGAGGCGCATGGTGGGTTCTGACACCATATCCATCTTGCATCTCCCGCTCCTGCTGTACCCTCTGAATCCCCCTTCTGTTACCCTCTCTCATCTCCCCTCCTGCACTGATCCTCCCCTTCCCCACCTTTGCTGCCTGTATCCTTCTACCCTCTCCGAGATCTCCACCCTCCTCCCTCCTCTGTCACTGGCCTGAAGGCCAGCAGCATGGGATGCTTATTTCTCGATTTCATTCCATAATCCTTCCCCTCCCCCCTCTTCATCACTCCACAGTGTTGCAGAACTCCTGCGATCCACCTCCTTTGACCCAACCTCCTTAGTGGGCTATGCGGCAGACTATGCAGCAAACAACCTGGATTGCTATCCACCTCAATCGCTGTCACTGCCATCTCTCCCACCCTCCTCTGATCCCCCACTGTTTCTCCTCCCTCTGTCCTTGCTCTCTGCCTCCTCCCCTCCACCTCCTCCTCCCTTCTCCTCTGCCTTGGCACCATGTTCCCCTCTTTGTCCACCAAGATCACCACTTGTGGTGGATTCCTCAATGTCGTCAGCATGATCCACAGCTCTTCTGGCTTGCCTTGCTGCACCAACACCTCCAATGACTGTGCCTCCCTTCTCCTTTCCTCCCTCCTCCTCACTCTCTGAGGGAATCAGGCCTTGTACACCCTTGTCACCAACTCTCCCAGTGCCTACAGGTACCTCTTCCTCTGCCACTCCTCCCCTTGGTATACTCCTCCCTGGAGCACCGCTCCCAAATCCTCCCTCTTGCTTGGCAGAAATTGTCTCTGAATGATCATCCTTGGCACCACCAACATCAAATCCATGCAATCCAACAACAGGTGCCTTCGATCCCTATGTTTGTGTCTGCATTGACATGCATTTCCTCCATCCATGTCAGGCAACCTCCTCATTGACAGAATTGTGTTGGTCCTCCACTTCAGCAATGCCACTGTGGCTGCCTGTGTCAGTCCCATATATGTCTGAGCCTCCCACTGATGAAACACCACCTGCACCTCTGCATATTCCTGTGCTGGTGTAAACCTGGCCTCGGCTTCATCCCACACCCTCTTCTTGATTGCCTGTCAAACCTGAGCCATGCTAAACATCTCCTCCCTCTGCTCTGCCAGCGGCATCCCCATAGCTCGTCCTGCTGCTTGATCTGCCATTTTGTTCCCCTCAATCCCCTCATGCAACAGTACCCAATGAAAGACAATGTCAACTCCTGTATGGGTTGCCTTGAGCATCTGAATCCATCCTCACACAGAATTGCATGCCTCCTGACCTGCTCCTCAATCCCTCTTCCACCCCACTTGCAGATGTCATAGCACCACTTGCAAGTCGCTAAAGATGTGCACCTCTTTCCACTGGGCTCCCACCCCTCTTTGCCACACCCCTCTCCTTGTAGGTGCTGGCATTGGATCCCAGGCCACATGCACTGTGGCTCCCAACAGCACCTCGATGCAGGACCGAAGCACATCTGCAATCACCACCAACTTGGCATCAAAGACATCCTTCTTGGCACCATCCATTGCTCTCAAATACGTCCATTCCGCCGTCGGCTGTTTGCTCCTGCCTACTGCTGCTGCACCTGTCCCCAACAATCCTTCCTCCACCACTCTACAACTTCCATCAGTAAAGACAATCACCATCTTCCTTGGCAGTTGCACCTGCATCCACTCTGCTGTCCTCCTCACCTTGCCTTCTTCTGCAATGATCACTTTCAGCAGCCCCCAGGCCCATGGTGGCATCCATGGCACTGCTCCTTGCTCCACCAGTGCGATCTGGTCTGTCAGTGCATACTGCCAGGGTCCTACCCTCACTTTTCCCTTTCCCCCCCTACTGGTAACCAATCTGCCCTGCTCTCGCTGAAGCAGAGTAAACTGTGAACAGAGATCTGTTTCTGCAAACAGAATCTGATCACTGTTGGCTGCAACCTGCCACTGGTACACCACTCTTCATTCCTCACAAAGGCACACAGACAGTACAGATGACAGATGGCAAAAGCAAGGAAAGGAATGGTTGCCTAACTCGGAGGAGTCACTTGTGATCTCCCAGCTGTGGCTGTAAGGGGCATGGGTGGTCGAGCATCACATGGAAGTGAGGCGCAATGTGTGCAAGAACAAGAAGAACTAATTGGTGGAGAAAAGGGGGAATGTAAGCCATGCTAACAATGGGAGGAAGAGGGTGGGTGGAACAAACAAAACCAAGTCATGTGAGTACAACTTGGCAGAGTGAGAGGTGGTGGTGATGAGGAGGATGAGATGATGTGTGGGGTAGAGTGAGATGACATGCATGTGTCTTTCGATTGCTTGCTCTCTTGTGTGAGTGAAGCTAGCACCCATGCTGAGTGCTCTGCAACCATGATGAGGGCGTTTGTTGACATAAGGTTTGGGGCAGAGCATCTCAATATGGCCTGTCTTTCTGCACTGTCCGCAGTGCCTGTATGTGCATTTGATCTTGTTGTGGTTGAGAGGGAGATGTGTCTTGGTCCTGCAGACTCCACATCGGTCTGAGCATCCTTTGAAGTGCAGTGCTTTATCCTGGTTCCCAATCTTGATCCATCCAGGCAGATCCTCTGGCATGAAGTGAAGACCAGTGCAGGGATTCTTTTCGGTGTGGCTGTACACCCAAAATGTATTGCCAGGAAGGATATCAACATTGGTGATGCCTTCACTGGTGGGGAGCACCTTTTTGTCATCCTGCCAAATGTGTGTGATCTTGACAAAGGGATCCAGGCATGCATGCAATGCCTGGATCACCTCCTTGCTATCCGGGCTGCTTGCTACCTTGGTAACCTTGAAGATGTGGTGAGCTTGAGGCAGAGGGCCTGCACTGTAAGCAAGTTTGACTGGTCTGTTATTCCAGCTGAATTGAAACTCTGGCTGTCCAGCCAAAGTGTAGTCAGCCACATTGGTGAATGAAATCTGAACAAAATGGTGTTGACCTGTTCTGGAAGGAAAGGTAATCTGGAAGGTTTGTCACTTCATCCCCAAAGCAATGCAGTGGTTGGTCAGCTTGGTCTCACATTTGTGTTCCTCCTCAGAAGACAGAGCACTATGGAAAGCATAGTGTTGAGCACCTGGGATCACTGAGCCTGGAACCAAGGGATCAAACAGGTCCAACATGTCATAGGCCCAGTTGCCCAATAAGGTCCCTAGTCTTGCACCTGTGGTCAGAAGACAGGGTAGGTTCCCTACTTTCATGCCTGTTGTCCATCTTGGCTTGAGATTCAGATGACATGGTTTGGAGAGGAAACAGGAGCAGTGTGGAACAGTGTGGAAGTGCAGGTAGGGGTCTTGCAACTAGAAAAGGTGGGGGAAGGAGGAGCCAATGTGAGAGGATGAGAGGAAAGGGTTGGAGATGGACTTGGTCAACCATTATTTATGTCCTTTCAGTGTCCTTCAAAGACTGCTATAGCTGTTGCCATACTAGGCGTGCTGGCAGTGTTCAGAAATGACTTGATTGCCATACTTGGTGCTGGTTGCCAGCCTAGGCATGCTGGCTGTGTTCAGAAATGGCACAAATGTTGTCCTTGGGGCTCACTGCCATCCTAGGCATGCTGGCTGTGTTCAGACAACCTGGTTGTCATGCTTGGTGTTGATGGCCATCCTAGGCATACTGGCAGTGTTCCAATTGACACAAGCACTGTACTTGGTGCATGTTGGCATCCTCAGCTTGGAAACCAAATGGCATCTTGGTTGTCCTCAGCTGTAACTGGGATGAATCACAGCAATGCACCAATCCATGATGAAAGGGAAGGATAGGGTGGGAACAAGTAGCACAAAAAGATGGCATTCAAGCCAAGGGTATGGTTCTATTGGGTCCATGTGGGAAGTCTTATTGTCAACTGTCAGGATTTGGTGTAAACCATGTTTCAGAATGCACTTAGCTGATGCTGCTCCAAACAAAGGGCAGGGGAAAACTATTCTCATGCATGTCCTCCAACAAAAGGCAGGGTGAAACTTTTCTCACACATGTCCTCAAACAAAGGAACATTGTTGCCCTTCACAATGGACAATCATGCAAAGGGATCTTTTCCACGCATTTGGCTGGTGAAAAGAAACTGCAAATCCTTTGATGCAGACACTTGGGCAAGGCAAAAGGATGGCAATAGCATTTGTATTTGGTTCATGTGTGAGGCCCTGCTGCTTGGCCAAAGGAACAGGACAGCAACAGACAAGAAAAGGCTTTGTTGCCACCTGCTGCAGCAACTGCTGATACAACTTTGAAATGGAAACAGGATCATAGGAGGACAAAGCCTCAACACCGAAGTGCCCTGGGTTCTAAAAAGAGTAGCCAAAGCATACCTGTGAGCAATGGTGGCACCCACAGTACCACAGCTGACATGAGGAATGGTGAAGAGTTTGGTGAATTGCTTGATGTAGGTCTTGGTGCAAATGATCTTGGATTCTTCCATGAGCTGCACATGAATGTAGTACAAGTCACGGCAAGCCTGGATCTTGTTGTGATGCAGCTTGATGAGCGAATGAAGAGCTTGAGGGTATTGATTCTTCTTCATCAACCAACAAAGCAATTTGGGGCAGAAGTAGATGAGCAGAGCCAAAGGAAGGGCAGGGATAAAAGTGGAACCAAGCTGGAGACACCAAGCGATTCTGCCAACATCAGCAATGGCCAAATTGGCACAGAAACTGAGAAAGATACCAAAGGCAGTCCAGAGCTGCCAACCCATGATGAGGGCACCTTGAATCTAAGGGGGTGAATTTTCAGCAGCGAAAACAGGCACGGTAGATCCCTTGGTGCCCATACCAATACCGAGGATCAGATGAATGACAAAAAGCTGCTGCCAGTTTTGAGTAACAGCGGAAGTGATAGGAGTGACCAGGAGAATGATTGCAGTGATGAAAATGCAGCCAGGGTCAGAGCCCAGCGCAGCACTGGCAATGTAAGGAGCGGCATTGACGACACCAACGATCCACTGGTTTCTCTGCATATGGCTCTTCCGCCATGAGATTCCGAGACCCGATTGCGCGTTCAAAACAAGCCGATCATCGACATCTCAAGGATCGACTGAGAAGCTTCAAACCAACTGTTCCTCGATGTACTGAGCCCTTTCGACCCATGCGAGCGGTGCTACTTCAAGAACTTGCTTTGACGAGACTGAGCTAGTGAACAATCTAGACACGCAACATTCGACGTCGCAGTTCAGCAACATGGAAATCGATTTCGACAGCCTATCGAATCCCCATCCTTCAGATGGTTTCATCCTTTCAGTCCAACAGGAAGCTCAACAAAGTCGAAGTCGCAGCGCTGGAGCTTTTGATACAGTGAGAAAAACCAAGACTCTGGCACAGGTCGGCCGGCAAATGCGATATCAATAACCCCACATCATGCAGAAAAGGGGTCCAATCACAAAGGCGTCTGTCCATGGAAGACTATCTCGACCGCCGGCTACCGCCCGCGTCTCGCTTCTATTCTTACGCGACACAAAAGTGATGCACGATGCAGCAGCGGGCCCGCAGCTTGGATCATCATTGTTCCCTTACTTAGCCAATGCACTGTCCATCAGGCTGTGTCAGGGTCCTCTTCCTCCTCCTGTATTTTAGTGCTGCTCGCCATCTGCTCGTTGTCCCTCTCCCACCACCATCTCTTGGACAATCAGAATCTAGCTATACGATTCCATCAACAGCGTTCTCGGGCCCTCCACACGCGACAAGACGCAGGTATACTCGGACGTTTACCTCCCACAGAATGACTGACAACGCCAACGGCTTCGCACCCTTTGCTGCGGTCGAGATTCCTTTCTCGTCTGTTCCATCCGCTGGTACACCCGAATACGCCGCTTTCGTCGCGCACTACCTCTCATCGACATTCGCTTTCGTCCGCGGCACACCAGACTGGAAGAAGACCAAGTCTTTCAACACACAAGTCGGAGGTGACGTCCAATGCAAGCTTCTTCCCAGTCAAGTACAGTCGATCGCAAAGAAGGGCTGGCATCTTCGCGAATCTCAACACGGTCCCGACTGTGGACTCACTTTCGAGGACTTCAGAAGGTATCTCCGATTTCAGCATCCTACTTATGAGAAGCAGTATATCGATGACATTCAACTTGTCGAATGCGTCAACAAGGTCAGCGAGGACGAAGCTGAGATTTGGCACAATGCTTGTAAGTTGACATCACTTGCACCAATCGCCTCTACATGAGCCAGAATGCTAAAGTGATAAACTTTCAACACCGCTTCGTGACAACAGACAAGCTTCCCATCGTCACTGCAGACAGGGACTTCGTACAGATGCTCCTTACCATCGACCTTCCACCTCACCCTGAACCCTTCTCCGAAGCTCACGAAGCAGCTACACTCGCGTGGATCCGCGACACTTCTCGCACCATCACTCCACCTGCCTCCACATTCGAACCTGCATACCGTTCTTTCCTAGTCCTCCAGTTCCCCATTTCTCACCCTGACTTCCCACAAGAGGCGCCAAAGGTGCGCGCAGTCTACTCGTCCTTTGAAGCTGTCTATGAGGGACCGGCGACAAACTCTAATGACACAGAAGGCAAGGCTGTCAACTGGAAAATGGCGGTCCAGTCAGATACACGAGGAAGGATCCCAACCATGATGCAAGAGATGGCCATGCCAGGCGAGATTGCTCACGACGTACACGCCTTCATCGGTTGGGCCACCAAGTACAAGGCTGAGAACCCGCCTGCTGCCGATAAGTAAGCTTCACTAGTAGAGCTTGATCCTGTCTCCGTCCAACTCTGTTTCATGTTCACGTTCATG
Source organism: Ustilago cynodontis (assembly GCA_928865425.1). Classification (NCBI taxonomy): domain Eukaryota; kingdom Fungi; phylum Basidiomycota; class Ustilaginomycetes; order Ustilaginales; family Ustilaginaceae; genus Ustilago; species Ustilago cynodontis. The sequence continues at coordinate 1,945,077 of CAKMXY010000004.1, read as the reverse complement.
ATTCGCTAATTCACAATTTGACTCGACAAAAGCACAGTTCTCTGTGTTGCGTGAAAGATGAGGATAAGATTGCGTGGAAGCAACTAAGACTTTTCATCCAATCCCATCTCGCCTAACCTTTCCTCTATCGCGGCTGGCGGTGGAGGCGGCGGTGTTCCCGGTGACCCCGGCATTCCTCGACTCGGACTGCTAGCTCTGCTATTATTGCTACTCGCCGATCTTTTCTGAAACAACCTCAACGCCGGATGGGCAGATTGACTCCTATGCTTCCCTCTTTCATCCCTTCCATCCCTGTTCTGAGGTACACTGGTGTACTCATTCCGGGCCTTATTCCGCCTCTGTCTCATCTCGTTCAACCTATCCCATTCACGTTGATAATCGCCTTGATTGAGGTTGAGATCCGCCAAAACTTCACGAACTTGCATCTCAAACTCGATCTCGTCTTCCGCTTCTATCAGACCGAATCTTGCCGTTTCGTCGGTGGGTGTCGAGTTGGACCAGCTTCGGGTAGGAGTGGTCCTGCCTTGTCGACCTCTTTCTCCTGCCCCGCCTGCCGCTGATGCTGCTGCTGCACTGGAACTCGCACCAACAAGGCTCGATGTCGAAGCGGATAGATCCTCCGTACTACCCCTCCTACTGACTATCCTCGACAGCGCGGGACTCGAACTTGAGCTCCTACCGGAAACCCCTCCATTCCTGAGCAGTCTTTGCTGAAGCCTGTGACTCAACATCTCGCGCCAGATCTCACTGCTAGCCTGGATTTCGCTTTCACTGGCCGCCTGTTGTTCCATCTCGAGGAGATGTTCGAGATCCTCTCCGCAAACGCACTGGGTGAAAGATTCGTGCTCGTTTCGCCCTGCCCAAAAGTCACGAGAGACTTTGGGGACTGGATTGGCGTCTTCTTCAGTGTATGAGGGAAGTCGCATTGTTTGCCATCGACAAGCGCACGAGGGCAGAATGAGGCCCCAAGAAGCTCGGTATGTGCGAACATCGCTACCGGAAGGAAGAGACGGGTCGGAGTATTGGATTGTAAGCTCAAGAGCGTGGGCCATACCGATTGCGCAGTCGCTTCCGGGGAGAGTAGATGCTCGAGCTTCGGCATCGTTGGGGATTCGTGCCACCCAATTGCATTGACCCAGTTGTGGAAGGGCAGAGTAGGCGACAGGGTGAGCAGATGACGAAGAGCTAGAAGATCCACTAGGCTCGCCATTGCTGGATTGTCGATGATGTTGCTGCTGCTGCTCCTTGGATAGTGCGAGAAGGCCATCCAATCCACTGTCATCATATGAGCCCTGCAGGCATTTCTTCAGCTCTTGTGAGCCCGCTTCGAAGAAAACGAATCGTTCCGATGGTGGATACTCCACGTAGTTGCGGCGAACTCTTGACTTGAGTGTCGTCTGTTGTAGCAATGCCAGCTTGAGCGAGTGGAGCTGCAGTATTGGACTCGGACTAGCCAGCGAGAAAGTGATTCGGAGATATCCTCCTACTGTCAAATGCTGTGTTCGGACTCCCAGGAAGATAGGCCCCAGCCCTTCCTCTGCCGAGCGATGAACATGGTAATAAGGCAAAAAGCCAGTCGCAGCAACAGTCTGGATGAAAAAGTAGTTCTTTTCCGCCAAGATGGTCTTCTTTCCCAGCAGACCCGGGAAGGTCGCCTTCACCTGCACTTTCTGATGATGCCTTCCATACTTGCAACGCTGATAAGGCGCTGTGCTGTGATCAACGCTGAATTGGACTTCGAATTGATAGGTTGTTCCAGCTTCGAGCTTGAGATCGGTAGCAGAAGCAATGTTCTTCTTGTTGTAGTAAGGCTGGTTCTGTTCGAAGCCTCCCTTAGGAAAACCGATAGATTCGTAGCCGACCAAGCAGGCTGTCAGACTGAGCAGCTTAGAAGGTGGGTTGTAGTTTTCCGGAATGCTGAGTTGGATGATTACCTGGACGATAGCTGGCTCGTGATCTTCTGGTGTCTCGTTCTCGGAGCGGACCTGTGGACTGAGAAAGACGTCATTGACCGTCGTGCTGAGGATCTTGAGGTCCATGTTGACGGAAAACAACCTACCTCAGGCTTGAGCTAGATACTAGACTGACGCAGAGGGCCCGGCTGAATGCCACTTCGCGAACCTGCAATTCTGAGCTTCTTCTTTGTTCGTGAGCGAATCCAGCGCATACACGCTGAATCGGACCTTGAGTGCTCTTAACGAGCCAGATGCCAGAATCAGGCTGACTGCTCGTCCGATTTGTGTGATTTGATGGAGTCGCGAGGATATATTGGTGATAGTATGATGCTGGTGGAGACGGAAGAAGGTTCCTCGTCGACGTTCGCATTGACTTCATATTGGCTGAAAGCGCTCGTTCATCTCCGCAATATTTCTGAACAAGTGAGCAACACTTTTCCCGAAGCGCCGGTCTGAAGCGAAACAGACATTTCGAGGGAAGGGTCCTTCTCAGGAATTGACCGAGGACATGATCGTCAGATTTGCAAGTCAGAGTTGACCGATGATCGGGGATGAGCTTCTCGTCAGCATCAACATGGTCTCAAAGCGGTCGACTGAGTATAGACACGCGCATGGCCTCTCTTTCGCTTCTCTGCTGTCGTCCGAGCGCAGGCGGAGGCTGCTCTTCCTTTGAACCCCACTCTTCTGCCATCATACTCCGACCTGCTTTCCATAAGCTCTTGTCTATTTGTAGATGCAATCAGCGAATCTCAGCTGACGGAAAGAATGAGGCCTTGCATCTGTATACAGAGAATGCTGTAGATGAGAGCGCGGTCAACAAGAGACATCGCACTGTTGGATTTTGAGTTGAAGGTCAGCTGTCAATGCCAAGAACACGCTTGCGTTCGGCCCGCAATCATCCGACGTTTACCCTTCTCGTCTGCTGAGAGCAAAGCAAAGCTCGTAGTGTCAAGGAAGGCGGCGTCCTTGTGTTCACAGAGGAAGGAAGGAAGAAGGATTGTGGGGTAATATGCAGCGGCTCATTGTCTCTGTTGGTTGTTTTCTCGCTGAATGGAGGATCACCCCCACGCGTGAAAGTCGATGATAAAGAGGGACCCCTAAAAACATCGCCGTCTGCTGTGCAAGGTTTATTTCAAGCAAAACAAAATTCCCATACTCTGTCTCGCCTCAGCCCTCGTTGTCAAGCGAGGCCACGCTTAGCCAAAGCCGAGGCCTCATCCTCTATCGACCTCTCTTGGCGACAAAGGCAGGCCTTGAACGATGCATGATGCTGCACAGGGCTTGGTGCTTGGTAGAATCTGATCTTGCACCTCTTCAAAAGCAAGATTAGTGTCCGAGCTGCAGCGGCATGACTGGGCCCGAGAGCGTTGCACACAATGTCTACGAGCATGTCGCACTGCAGCTGTCATTGTGTGGGAGGATGAGCCAGAAGGAAAGTCATCATCTAGGCTTTTGTTCGATGGCGCCCGGAGAGGCAGGAAAGAGGGTCCAAGCTGAGAGGCAGCACCAAGCCTGCGGTACTAGCTTAACAGAGGCATTACAGTCTTGCATCAGCTCGGCGCGACCCGGCTATGCAACTGAGAAAACATACTGTTGACGAATCGGAGATCAATCCAAGAGAAGCTTTTGCATGTCTGCTTGAAATGCATCCGACAACCGAAGAGCCGATGCATCTTGATACTTCGGATACGCTTTCACTCGTCCTCGCTTGGCAGTCGGCGCAGTCGCCACGGACGTTCTCAACATCCGAATCTGACATTCGCTCGTGGCTGCCGGTTGTGATTCAGGAGAGTAAAGGAGGGTGAATCGAGAGGATCTGCAGCTCAAGAGGCCATGGAGTGCCACGAGAACAGATGCGCCTCGCTAGTGCGCTAGCAGAGGTACAGCCGAACGAGCATCGATCCAAGCGTTCCTATCGTCACTAAATGAACCTAATCCCCACCGCACAAGTCCGGCTTCGATCCATTGTTGGCCGACCGACAAGTCTCTACTAGACCGGCTATGACAGGGGCGATCTAACGAGATGCCCCGCTTCCGTGCTTTGGCCGTGATGCAGATTCCTGGGAGAGATGATGATATCCACTTCGAGGCCACAAAAGCTATAAGATGCAGCCTTGAGGGCGTCATCATCCCCATACATCTCTCAAATCACTCATCTCACATACAGTTTCCATCCCACTCCCATTCCTGGACAATCTAATACCCAAATTGACTCTCAAAATGGTCGCAACCTCCTTCAACGCTTTTATCGCCATGCTAGCGGTCGCTTCTTCGGTCACTGCCTCGCCTTTTCCTGTCAAGCGTGCTCCTACCTGGGCTGACCGAAACACTGCTACCATTCACCCCGGTGTCAACACAAACACTGCCGGTAGCTGCACATCCAACTTCATTTTCTACCAGGGTGACGATATCTACATTGGACAGGCTGCTCACTGTGCTAGCACTGGCGAGTCGACCGACACCGATGGATGCTCTTCCGGCTCTCTGCCTGAGGGCAGCAAGGTCACCATCACTGGTGCCTCTCAGCCTGGTACTCTCGTCTACTCTTCCTGGTTGCGTATGCAGCAGCGTGGCGAGAAGGACGCCAACACCTGCGCCTGCAACGACTTTGCTCTCGTCCGCATCGACCCTGCAGACCACAACAAGGTCAATCCTACCGTGCCCACGTTTGGCGGTCCCACTGGTCTCCGCACTTCGGGCCTTTCGCCTCTTGAGCAGGTCTACAGTTACGGAAACTCCATCCTCCGCCAAGGCATTACTCTCTTGAGCCCCAAGTACGGTGTCAACCTCCAGGAACAGGGTGATGGCTGGTCGCACAACGTTGCTACCATCTCCCCCGGTATTCCCGGTGACAGTGGCAGTGGTTTCTTCGACAAGGCCGGTCTTGCTTTCGGTACCCTCAGCACCCTTCAGTTCGCTCCTCTTCCCGCATCCAACGGCGTTGGTGACCTCAACAAGGAGCTCACCTACGCCAGAACCTTTGACGACTTTGCCGGTGTTCAGCTTGCTACTGGTACCGCTCCTTTCGCTGTTGCCTTGCCAGACCTTTCCACCGGTCTTGTCTCCACTGTTCAGAACCTTGGCGGTGCTTTGAAGAACGACCAGGGTCTCTTGGGTCTCTAAACGCCTAGCTTCTTTCGACTTCTTATTTCACACTTTGCTGTCCTCTTTATGTGCTGTGCAATGGTATTCATGCTTCCCAAAATGATCGAACTTCGTGATCTGAATGAGTCGAATCGACCCTGCGCGGATGTGATCGGTATGTTGATGAGGCAACAAAGCATGGCGATTATGCTTTGTCGGCGAGAGTGACGAGGTACTCTTGCAGAAGAGCAAGAGCCTTGTATCTGTGCGACAAGGTGTTCTTCTGCTTGGGGTCCATCTCTGCGTAGGTCAAGCCGGTGCCTTTGATCTCGAGAATGGGATCCCAGCCAAAGTGTGTTGGTCCGCGTGGAGGCACGATGACCCCCTCAGTCCTTCCTTCGAAGAGCTTGACTTCCTCGCCCAGTCCAGCACAATAGGCGAAAGTGCAGATGGCAGATGCAGTGCGGTCTTCGAAGCCATCGAGCATCTTGTTGAGTCCGTCGTGGCCGATTGTCTTCATGAAGTCCTTGATGTAGGGTCCTGGCAACCCGCCAAGCGCATGGAAGCCAAGCGCAGTGTCTTCGGTGATGCAAGGTCCGTTGAGAGCCTTGGCGGCAGCGGCGCACTTGGCTTGAGCCACGTCTCGTGTTGTACCCTGGATCTCGGGCAAGTCGAGGTCTTTGTTGGTCAGCTCGTAGGGGAAGTTGGGTGATGCAGCGAAGATCTGCTGGACTTCGCGTAGCTTGTTGGCATTGCCAGTGACGAATGTGAGTGTTGGTCTTGACATGTTTGGCAGTCGTGCGGTGATCGTTGATCTCGATGGTGTCTGCGTTGGTCGTGTAGAAAATTGTGGTAGAGAGACAAAGAAGATGGAAAGGAAGATGCGAGGACTGAGCTTCTTCTTCGCGTTATTCGACTCAGCGTCAAGTGACCGCGAAACTTAATTTTGTTGGATTTCCACATTGGCGACACACCAGTTAACAAGCGGTTTTTGATACTTCGACACTCCTGCATCGTTGTAGTCTATCCCATGTCGACAATATCTGCCTCTGCCCAGGAAAGAATGCGACGGCGAATTGGGATACTTGATTTACAAGGAGCAGGCTTTGAGAAGGAGTGTCGAAGTATCAAAGTCCGCTTGTTAACTGGTGTGTCGCCACACTTTTGCCAATGTGGAAATCCAACAATATTTCCACGGAAAACAACATTTGTCCGAAATTCTGATCCTCATCCTATCTGTTGCGACACTGAGCAGAATGTTTGGCATATAACTCATACCATCGCTTCTTGGAATACCGATAGTGTAGCTGAGAATCCCTTGTACGAATTGCATATGTAAAGTACAGTCTGGACAAGTTTTGATGCTCGCTTATCTGCAGAGCGCGAGCAAATCATGGTATATAAGAACGATCAGAGCATGTAGGTGAACTCGGGGTGCTGGTCACCGAGGTACTCGCGAATCTTGGCGTCACCCCAGCCGAGAGCCTTGAGATCGTTGATGCGGTAGTCTCGCTTGCCTGCCTTGCGCTGCTTGTTCTCCCAGAGCATGTAAAGCTCGGCGACGGAGACAAGAACGAGGGCTGCGCAGTTGAGGCACAGGTTGGCAAGGAAACCACGCTTGTAACGAGGAGCCTCGTTGTTATAGAATAACCACGTTGACGTGATACCCCCCGAGTTTGTGAAGACCTGAACCGTATGGAGAAGAAGAAGGAGAAGATGGACAAAGATGTGTTAGAGAGGGTGTCGATGAGAGATGATGGTGAGATGGCGTTGTTCGTCGGTAGGAACGCGTGTTTTATTTATTTATTATTCTTTATTGTTATAATTTTATAATTCTACTTACGATGTACAGCGCGATGGCAGTGGCGCGTTTGTAGAGGCCGGCAGTGTTATTAAGCATCCAACTGATTCCCAGTGGAGGGATCGAGTAGGTACCGCAAGAGAGGAGAATGATACCGCCGTATCGCTGCGAGGCTACAGTAGATCCGTAAGCGAGGGCGACACCAGCGATGGAAAGCAGGATAAGGCAGACGACCGAGATCCAGCGCCACCTGTACTTGTCGGAAAGCACTGCTGCAGTGATTGAGACCAAGAAAGCGGCAGCGGTGGGGGGCACCGAGAGAAGCTGAGCCTCGGCGGTGGTGCTTGCGATACCGAGAGACCTGATAATAGTAGGGCTGAAGAAAGCCGAAGAGTAGAGCAAAGTGGCGTATGCGTAACCAGAAGCGGCAAAGAGCAGTACCAAGGAGTCGGTGAAGGTTCGGATAACCTCGCGGAGGACGAATTTGCCCGTATACTCGAGCTTGTCGTCGGCGGCGGCTGCAACACCCTTCTCAGCTGTAGCTTCGGCATCCTGGGGACTCTTTGTGTGCTCAGAGGCCATACGAGCGTAGGCCAGCTTCTTCTCCTTCGGGGTCACCCACCAGAGCTTGGAGATGTCGTTGGGCAAAATCCAGAAGCAGAGGAGACCAAAGAAGATGGTGAAGATGCCTTCGATGATGAAAATCCAGGCCCATCCTCCGGGCTTGTGCTTGATCAGACCAATAGCGGTAGCAAGGAGACCGCCAAAGGTACCAGAGAGCGAAGCACCGGAGAAGTAGAGTGCCTGTCGAACACCCATTTCTTCACGCTTGTAAAAGAAGGTCAAGACAAGGCTGGTAGGACACCAGCTTCGGCCAAACCTAGGAATGCACGATTGATGTAGAGACCTGTCTTGTTTGTGACGATACCTTGCAGAGTTGAGACGAGACCCCAGGACATGACGAGGAAAGGGATCCAACGGGCAGCTCCGACACGCTTCACGAGCAGGTTCGAGGGAATCTCGAAGATAATGTAGGGGACGTAGAGAACGGTGAGAGCGATACGGTAGTCGTAGCCATCCTTGCTCATCTTCAAGTCCTTCTCGAGACCATTGAGACGGGCTTGACCGACGTTGGTGCGGTCCAAGAAGGAAAAGAGATATAGCAACAAACAGAGGGGTACGATCTGCCAGTCAAGCTTCTTCTTGAGCGACTTTTCGAGGGCAGCTCGCTCCTCTTCAGAGAGTGATTTGATGTCATCGTCTGCTTGAGCGACGGTCTGAAGATGGCTGTCCTTGTTGTCGTGGATGCTGTCGGAAGGAGAAGAGCCTTCGTGCTGGTGAGAAAGCTCTGCCGGAGCGGCGGCCTGGGCGGACATGCTGGGCTAGGTCGACTTCCACACCTTGTAGGTGAAGGAAAGAATGTGAGGGTCGAGATGATAGTATGAGGGGAAAGGAGAAGGAGCAGATGCGATACTCTTTGGATGGAAAGACTCTTTAAACGGATCTTCCTGCCAAGAAGAAGCAAAGTGGGGAAAAGGGCAGAACTGACAGGCGCGACGCAGCTGTCAGATTTGCAGGTCCACCGCGTAACTGGGACAAGATTCACACGAGAGGATCCTTCATTGAGAGTTGTGCGAAATGACACTAGGGGGTTTCAGTTCTCCACAACGGGTTGAATATTCAACTTTCATAAAACTCAACTTCGACCTTGTTCTTTGACACCCCCAACTTCAAGCTTGAATATTCGACATTTTAGATCTGTATTCAAAGAGCAGATCAGAGAGAGATGTTGGATAACACACAAATCATGCGGGAAGAAAGTGGAGGCTTTGCACATGTGCAGATCACATGCAGTCTTCATGTGCAAATAATTCAATTAGACGCGCATTGCCCCTGCAAACTACCATCCCCTTGAACGCACCTGAAAACACACGTGACTCATGAGCATTGAATATTCAACTCCCAAATAATCCATGGTCGCACGGCTGAGTTTTTGGCCGCATATTCAACTTGGTCAAAAACTCAACTTTTGGCTGGGGATTTGAAAAGTTGAATATTCAAAATCTCGGACCCCGACCTGAATATTCAACTTTTTGAAAACTCAACGAAAACTGAAACCCCCTACTGGTCATTTGTCCGGCTTAAAGATGTCTATAAAAAAGCGAAGTCGAGGGTTGGTGCAAGTCGAGTCAGACACACTGCATCAATAGGCACTACACCGGACTTTGCGGGGTATCTTAATCTTACAGGCATGCCACCGGATCCTCATGGCAAGAATGTGATTGGTTTTGCCAGGTCTCTCGGCCTGATCCGAGCTGATTGCTTGATTGCAGCTCCGCTCGCATGAGATCAATGTGCAGAAGGATAGATGAGAAGGTCGGACGAATCAGCATCGACAGCCGTGACTCGCAGTGGCTTCTACACCGTTGGATCTTGCCCAATCATCAGACTCGCAATCAAAATTCGGATTGAAGATGTAGCGTGAGAAGCTCTAACAAGTATCGACATCTTTGTGTTACCCTGTCAAGGTCTAACAAATTCTCAGCTTGCCGGCGGTTGCTCGGTTTTGACGCAAAAAACGCATCTTAACTTCTTCGCACAGACCCTGGAAGAAAACTCTTGATCCCGACCAAACACCGACGTCGGCCTTGACTCGTTCAACACTCTTGCAACAGCACACCACCACCATCACCACCACCACGAATCATCCGCGGCAGAGGACATGTCGTCGAAATTGCCAACAGCAAGCGTCTCGGCGCGCGAATACCATGCCAATCCAACTTGGAAGTCAAAGAAGGAAGCCCAACAGGTCGACTACCCTGCGCAGGAAGCCTTCCAATCGGTCATGAACAGGATCGAGCGTCTTCCTGGACTCGTCTCTCCCAACGAGATTGACCGACTTCGCTCGCAGCTTGCCTCTGTTGCCGAAGGCAACGCTTTCCTCCTTCAGGCTGGTGATTGCGCAGAACTGTTCGATTACTGCAATCCAGAACAGATTCAGGCTAAGCTCAAGCTCTCGCTGCTAATGAGTCTTATCCTCATCTGGGGTGCACGCAAGCCAGTGGTACGAATCGGACGTATTGCTGGACAGTATGCTAAGCCACGCTCCAAACCTACCGAGATCATCACCAAGATTGATCCGACCACAGGAGAAGCGACCAAGCATGAAATTATATCGTTCCGAGGAGACAACATCAACGCATTTAGTGCTGAACCTGCTAGCGGACGTATCCCTGATCCTGAACGCTTGCTTCAGGCCTACTTCCACTCGGCTGCAACCCTCAACCACATTCGATCCGAGCTGGCAAGCGGTCTGGCCGACCTCCATGCCCCACGACAGTGGTCTTTCCAGCACGTACAGTCTAGCGCTTTGCAGGCCGAGTTTGAGTCGGTCGTGGACTCGCTGACAGATGCACTCGACTTCATGAACACCATCGGTGCCGATCCGAGCACCTTCTCGTCGAGCAGCGTACTGAATTCGGTCGACTACTTCATCAGTCACGAAGGTCTCTCGTTGGCGTACGAAGAGGCTCTCACAAGGCTCGTCATCAAGCCGACGCCCGCCAACCCAAATCCTGCTCGCAACGTTCTCCCTTCTGACTTCGCCAGTGGCGAGCTCGAAAAAGAGACGCTTGAGAGATACGATCTTTCCGCTCACACTATCTGGTTGGGTGACAGGACGAGACAGCTCGATGGTGCGCATGTCGACTTCTTTTCTTCCATTCGCAACCCAGTCGGGATTAAGGTCGGCCCCTCGATGAAGCCTCAAGAATTGATCGAGATTCTCGATATTCTCAACCCGGATGTCCCCATTCCCAATGCAGCTTCATCCGGACGCACCAGTGGCTGGGCAACACCAAGTGGCGCACCACAGGTCGTCTACGGTAAAGAAAAGGGTCGCGTTATGGTCATCATTCGTCTCGGAGCCGCAAAGGTTGCCTCCCATCTCCCGCCCTTGCTCGAAGCTATTGCAGCAAGCAACCACAAGGACTCGATCATCCTTCTCTGCGACCCTATGCACGGCAACACCCAGACCAGTCCTTACCCTCCCGCATCTTCCGACCCCAACGCTCAGCCCCTCAAAACCCGCTCCTTCGGTGACATTATCTCCGAGATCCTTTGTTTCCTCCAGATTATCTCATCCGACTTCCCCACTCTTCATCTCGGCGGTGTCCATCTCGAGTTGACAGGAGACAAGGATGTTACCGAGTGCTTTGGTGGCTCGATGAGGCTTGAGCCCAAGGATCTTGAGCACGGTTACAAGAGTCACTGTGATCCAAGGCTCAACTTTGAGCAATCCTTGGACGTCGCTTTCCTGCTCTCGCACTACTTCAGGAACCAGAGATTGGGCAAGCAGGTCCGCGGAGGTGGAAGGACCGAGGAGGAGATCAAGAAGCAGCAGGCTATCATTGAGTCTGGCTCGGGAGACGAGCTGCTTGCCGAGCTCATTTGCGGCATCACCAATCGCCCTCAGCCGGCGTAGATGATTGGTGACACTCGCGCTTTTGTACTTGTATCGTCCTTCCTCGTCTCAATGCTTTGTTTAATCTGTTCCACGCCCCGACAAATGAGTGACAGGATTCAATTGCAAATGAGAAGAGAAAAGACCGCAAAGAGACCGTGAGATGCTAGCTTGAATGCAACAATGCCTAAGGTAAGTGAAAGTGAAAAGGTTCTCTTAAACAACAGTTTAGACAGTAGCGCGTTGAGACACGAGTCGATCGGGAGACAGGTTGTTAGCGCATCGGCCTGGAATCGCTGGGTAGCAGTCTGTCACCTTGCCGCTCTGGGGGACGTTCGCGCAGCTCCTTGTATGTTTGAATCACTCCTTCTCGTGAAGCCTTTGGCGACAGATTCCTCAACGTCTCCTGGAAGCTTCGCAGATGCTGCGAGGATGAGTGCAAGAGTCGTCTCATCCGTTCGCGGTTGAAAATGACGCCAGGCGATTTGTCGGGATAGATTGAAGAGTCAGGATCCGCGTTCGGCGCTTCTTTGATCGTCAGCGATGGCTTGAAGCCCTTCAACCTTGGAGTTGGCAAGTCTGGCTTGGGTGCTGGAAAGTTGAAATTGGTCTGGTCGGACTCATCGAGTCTGACTGGCCGTTTACGCTTTCGAGGTGGCGTATCGAAGGAAGAAAGCTCGTCGGCACGAGTTGTATCAGCGTTGTTACCGTCATGAGCACCACTCACTTCAGACGAGTCAATTGTAACAGGACGGGGATGCGACTCGACTCTAGACCGCAGCGAAGAAGCGGTGAAGCTCGAAAGATCAAATATCGGCTTCTTCTTGCCTTGTGCTGTAGACATCGGATTCTCATCTCTTCGCATTGCTTGTCCAACTGGATCGGCAACTGAGCTGGCGTCCTGCGCCTGAGCCTCACCCATTGAGGCTTGCGAGCTGTGCACATCCTCGTCATCGCTGGGATGAACTTTCGCAAATTGTGAACGGCCTGACCGCTCCGATGCCGACTCGTCTCTGTAGATTGCGTAACCGGCATCATTGAGCTTGGCCATCTCCTGCACCCTTCTGATACTTTCTGCTGAGGGCCTGCCTGCCTCCCAGCCCATACTAATGCTGTCCCTCGAAGCAGGCTCAATCCGTTGCTCCTGAGCCATGAAGGGGACCTGTGTGTTTTGGTGCAAATGCTGCAAATCTTGACGCATCCACACCTGGTGCAGTATATCGACATACTCCGCAGGCAAACGGAAGCTGTCCGGAGTGTGAGCCTGAGAGGCTCTCTGTGACCCTGGCGTCACGAAGTCTGACTTTGGCGTCCATGTGCCCACTGGTGAGAGGATGGGGGACGCATCGGGTGTGTTGAGATGTGGAGAGCGGAGAGGGCTCGTATGAGCATAGGGAGTGTCGGGGGTGGATGCCTCGGGAAAGTGATAAATCGGTGCGTTTGGTGTGTGTGGGTTTGAAACATCGGCATCCATCGCCGTGGGATCATCGACCCTCCGGGGAGTTGGATCTGGACTAAGCTCTTGGGATGTTTCCTTCTTGATTCGTATAGGGGCCAGCCCGGCTCCCTCAGTTAATACGTCCTGGTTTGTATTGACAGCCGGTGTCATTGGGTTCTCGGGATGCCCCAAATAGCGATACGCTGCCTTCTTGATCTGTTCATCCTTGAACTTTTTAATGCGTTCAAACTTGTCGCTCATCGCGACGAGGAGGGATTGCAGGCTATCTACTGGCTCCGCTGGCTTGGCTTGCTGATCCGCAGAGTGCAACGGAGATTTGGCTCGTGAGGCAGCTTCGTTGCTCGAAGGAATGGCTCGGGATGAGTCGAGTGCTCCGTTCTGTAGATCGTCGTCCGAATCGATCTCGGGGACGGGTGTCTTTGGAGGCGTGGGATAACGATTCTGGTGGCGCGGTCTGAAGTCATTGAAGCTCGGTTTGCGAGAGTAGCGTGGACGCCTCTGATACCGTTGTGATCTAGGCGGATCGATCTGCTTGGATGGTAGCGCTGGTTCATCCGGCCTTGTGGGCGTCTTCGCTCCGTCTTTGCCAAATTCGCTGGAAATAGCAGGAACATGGGTTCGTGCAACTGCCTTGAGACCTAGCTCGTCGTCGGCTCCTTGGACCGCTTTCACGAAAGGCTTGAGATGTGGGATGGGAGTCTCCTGCATGATGGCTGGTAGTCTCAGTACGCGCGGTAAGACATACTGTTTGCGGAGATCAGGCTCGTAAATCCACTTCTTTTTTACATGCTTCCACTCAGGATAGGGTTCGCGCACCTTGTCAACCTGTCTGAGGATGCCAATATATCCTTTGCGAATCCCTTCACGAACACGGTTGCCATCTTGAAAGATCTTCCAATTCTTGAGCCTATCCGGAACCTCTGCCTTGGCCCAGCTCGTTGCTGCTGGTCCTTCCTGTCGCTTGCCTAATTGAACGTGGTGGCCGATCGCACATGATAAACTAGGCTGGCAGGAGATGTGAGCACGGCAAGAGTCGTTGAGGATGAGGACGAGCAGGAGGAGAAGGAGAAAAGAGCGTGGAGCAGCGATGCGCATGGTGAAGTGGGTGCTCGAACAGGAAACGGCCCTCTGCAGAGGTACGCCGATCGCATCCTAAGCTCCTATAAGTATGTTGTCTGAAAGGTGAAGCAGTGACGTAGGGACGCGAGATACGGAACCGGAGATCGAAAAGACTCAGAAGCCCTGCTTCTAGTTGGAAGGAGTAATGAGAGTTTAAGTTTGCTGCCTGGACTGGCGACAGTCGAGGTGAGTTGAAGTTGGTTGTTGGGAGGGTTGAGTCACTCGACAAAGAGGGGCGAGTGCGATATGTTTGTGCGAGTATAAAAGGCTCAACAAATGAAGAAGCAGCTGCTAAAGGCGCCCCTTCCGACGGGAGCGCCATGCTGTGGGATGATGTGGGCTCCTTTGTCTTATTGTTAACAGATTAACGTGGCAAGGTGAACGGTCCGATCTGTCGCGTAAAGCCGATGGGTTGTTGGTCATTTGATCTTTAATGATGAAGTCGCTGCCAGTGATACTGTTACGATTTGGATCTGCCATGAGGGTACTAAGCCATTCTCTTCTTCTATTATTTATTCAGGATCGGGAACTCAGATGTCGTTACTTGGGCTTGAGATGCACCCACTTTGCAGGAAAGCCGCCGGGGTTGCGAGATTTCAAGACCTTTATAAACGACCAACGATGTGCAATTCGGGGCACCTGCGTGCCATGGGTGGGCGGTTCACCTCGCCGGTGTGACGAATGTGGATAAAGTGGGTCCAGGTCACCAATCTCTTTACTTATCATCCCATTGTCTGTTTCCAGGTCCGAGATGAAGCAAAACCATCAGGACAGGGGGCGGGGTTGCTCTTCGTGTCGAGAACATGACGCAAACTGTGCCGGCTAGAACGGTGTTTCTAGTGTCGTAGCTTTGCTGATCACACTGCAAGGTCAGGAATGGCAAGCCGTCGTCAAACGTCGACCAGTCCGGTGCAACACAGTCACTCAGTCCGCAAGAATGCAGTTCTTGGCATGATCAAAAAGCTCTCCTCCGATGGAAAATCGGGAAGTCGATTCCGAGGGTAATAGATTTCCACGTGCATCTTGAGTCTCTTCCATCCGCGTCTCTTTTCTGATTAAACGCAATCGTACAAACCAGACAAAGATAGAAGAGAGCGAATGCGCCGATTGCGGGGAAGCTTGACTTGATAGCTTAGCGTAAGTCCGCAAAAGTGACCGCAACTGGATCATCGGGCTGCAGCAACATGCAGCTTGGTCCTTCTTCGGCGGCTGCTCGTCACTTTCAATCAAGGGTCAAAGCGGTCAAGAGCTTTCATGCAAGCTGGCTTTCCTTCCTCCATCCTCCTTCCCATCACTTCTTGCACTGCATACAGCGTCGACGAATTGGATCTTAAGAGATGTGGCGTAGACACACGATATAGACAGGTCCCCACCTTTGGACGATCCAACAAACATACACCAGAATAGACTCCAGCTTTATTGGCGTCTAGCGCCCCACTCAGCCGAAGATGGTACACGCTTCGATGCCTGGCTCATCGGAGCCATGCACCGTTGACGATCCTGCAGGGCCATTCACAAACCCTGAATCAGATGCTGATCCCGAACTCTGCGCAGTCCCAGAGCACCCGCACAGCAAGAGCAAAGCGCCTACCGATTCCAAAGATGCCCAGCCAAGACACCAGCATCAGCTTTCGTCGGTCACTCATCCAATCGTCTCCAGACCGACTCAACATGCCCGCGGTGACAGCAAAGGGAGCGATGTTGCCGTAGGAAATCCACAGTCAAAGAGGAAATCGATAGGGTCCAAGTTGCTCTCCAAGCTCAAGCCAGGTTCCAGCGATGAAAAGGGAGAACATTCAAGCCATCCGAAGTCGCAAGCTACCAGTGGATCTCAGACTCCCGCTTACCCTCATCACGAGAGTGAAAGCGAGTCCACAGTCGGTGCAGACAAGCTTCAACAGGCATTGACAAAAGAGCAGCAACGACAAGCCAAGACCAAGCAGCAATCGTTCAGTAGCATAGATGGGCTTCGACACAGACGCCTTTTCCTCTCAAGAAGACCGAAGCATCAACAGCCTGAATTCGACTCAGAAGCCGACCATGAAGAGAGCGAACACGAGTCACCACATACGCCTCGCTATGCTTCCACTCAGTCGGCCGACCTTGGGCGCCTCCGCAGCAATACCACTCGTCACTTGCCCGGCGGTCTCTATGATGATGACCCAACGACAGATGCTCGCCCAGCCCGCGACTCCCAAGCTTTGGATCATCTCGATCGTTCGCTTGGTATTGATGACGGACATGAAGATCTTGTGATGGACGATCGCCACCAGTACGACTCTGATGACTCAGACGACACCATAGCGCACCTTATTCGTGAAGCGGATGGATACGACAGCCTCCGCTACAACACCAAGGGACAAATGTCAGCCGGCCTCGACTATGACACATTGCATGCCGTCCGTGAAAAGGAACGCTCCGTCCATGATAACAAGGATGCTCAGAGCGGGTTCAGCGCATACTCGGGCGGCGCCGCCAAGGCCCTCAGTCAGCCTCTGTTGGAGCTCGAAGATATCGAGCTCGAGACTTTCTTGCAGAACTTTGCACGCCATACAAAGGAAGTCACCGTCACCCGTGCTGCTGGTGCGCAAAAGTACAGGATGCCCAAATGGTCCGATTTTCGTGTTTCTCCAGAGGAGAAGTCTGCACCCTACCCGGATAGTAAGCGACCCTCGATGTTGGCTCGAGTCGACAGAGGTCTGCATCATCTTTCCGAGAATCTCGATCCACAATCTATGGGCAGAAGCTCATCCAAGCAGTCCGTACAGGACCGGAGTCAGACTGTTCCATCTTGGATCCAGAGATCGAAATCCACCGAGGATGAGCTTGCGGTAGAGTCGGCTTCCGATGCCAATGACCATGGCGCTGGCTCCACTACGCCATCCAAGAAGAAATCCAAGCCCCAGAAGCTCAAGAAGCACAATACCACCAGCGGAGCCTTGTCACCTGCTAAAGAAGGCATCGAAGACGAAGAGGACTGGGACCTCATTGTGCCTTCGTCTGCTGAACACAATGATCTGGTGCCATCCTCTCCGCTCGACGAGCTCCGTGTCGATGCAGCGGACGAAGGCGTCGACGGTGTTGCATTCTGCATTGCCTACATTCTCGCGCTTGTGGAGAGACTCGCACCCGAAGAGATTGACCATCATCCCGACAGAGGCTATCGTGAAGGACTCATTCGCTCACATCTCGAGCGCCTCTACACTATTGCACCGTTCTGGGAACAGCTAGCATTCCGCATCCGAAGGCTATACCGGTGGGAAGACCCTAAAACCACCGCTGCAGCTACCATGATCTACTTTGTGCTTTGGTACACCAACATGATCCCCACCGCTTTCATCCTCACGATCATGTTCTACATCATGAGATTCAAGTACTTTCCTCCTTCCGAAAGCTATTTGCACGACAAGGTCAAGATGCGCATGGCGCGTGGTCAAGCCGCCAACACGCTCTCCGAAAAGTTGCGTCGTCGTAGTCGACTCGACATCCTCAACATCTACAAGCGATGGGTAGTCACCTTCGGTGCACCGACACAGGAAGCGATGGGTCTGGTTGCTGACTTTCACGAAAAGGTCAAGAATCTCATCCTTTGGCGTAACACAGGAGCAACACGGCGCACGCTGATCATGTTTGGCGTGCTGAATCTTTTCGTGACGTTTGCACCTTCACAGTATATCTCCAAAGCTGTATTCTTCTTCCTCGGCATCACTTTCTTTTGCCTCTTGCCGCTGCAGAGCTACTTCCCTTCTCATCGCAAGGCACTTTCTCCACTCTGGTGGGCTACGTTCGGAGCTCCCACCGATGCTCAGTTCGCAGTCCAGCTCTTGCGCAAACGTCACCTTGACGTCGATCGCTTTGCTGGCCAACTAAGCACTGCAGAAGACATCCGACGTGCTGTCCGCTCTCAAGGCGGGTCCAAGGTCAAGCCGCGCCCGGATCGTCGCGAGAAAGGCATCGCGTACGACGAGATTGAGGATCCGGCCCGGGCTAGCCTCGACTACGTCGAGATGAGCAAGGATGCGATGCTCAAGCCGCGTAAGCTAGGAAGCTTCTTTTGCCAATACAAAGGTCTGCCTGGTCGACTGCACGTCAACACAAAGTATCTCTACTTCACACCTCTGCATTCTCCCTCGCATAAGCGCGGTCGCACGCCAGTGGAAGCGATCGAGTCGATCATCAAGACCAAAAGTATCCGTCTGATGGTCTGGAGCTCGTTGGGACTCAAGATTGTTCGAAACAACGGAAAGGCTCCTCTGCTGCTGGCCAACATGCAGAATCGAGACGAAGCGTTCAACTTGATCCTTGCTGTCTCTACGAATGGTAAGTAGGACCGACCATATTTTAGGATCCACCCTCAGCATGAGACTGATTTCTCGTAATGTTTTTCTTCCTCTCTGCAGCCGGTGCGAAAGCGAGCTAGAAGCTCTAACCCGTCAAGGAAGGAATTCTTACTCCGTATACCCTTTGTAATATGTAATACCATGAAAGCAGTACTTATGCTTATTGGAAGTCTGTTCTTTGCGAGTGTGGTGAAAAGGCTCTGCCGTTGAGTCAGAGAGATATGACTGTCGAATGCGACGAAGGTGTTTCCTAATGTCTAGCAGCCGCAGTTTTGTCGGTGATTGTTGGCCAGAGGCGTGGAAATTGACCGACGCGAACTGGCCGGAAGCGTGTCTGCTGGGGGACCGTGCGACTAACCTCCACTTAACGAACGACCTTCTCATAACACTTGCGACACATACCAGATCTGACGACAACGTCTCTATATAGGGGAGGAACAGTTCAGGATGCAAGAGCAGCTCGATCAGCTCGTATCTGAGCTGCTTGCTGAGGTCGGAAGGTGAGTACTTGAGTCAGATGTCCCAGACTACACGAAGAGGACACACGCTGACGGACCACTCTACGACCTTGTCGGTGCCTTCAGACTTGAACAAGGCAAACGTCTCGTCGTCGGAGTCTCTGGCCTCCCTGGCTCGGGGAAATCCATCCTGGCTACCAAGCTGGTATCAGCCCTCAACTCGGCCCACTCCACTCCAATCGCCATCTGCGTAGGCATGGACGGATGGCACTATCCTCGCTCAACACTGGCCACCTTCCCTGATCCAAAACTAGCTTTCGATCGCCGAGGTTCCGAGTGGACTTTCGACTCGAAACGATTTGCAGAATTTGTTAACTTGGTCAAAAGTCAATCCACCTCAGCATTGAAGGCACCTTCTTTCGATCATGCCAAGAAAGACCCGCTAGAGGACGACATAGTGATCCTCCCGAGTCACAGAGTAGTGGTCTTTGAAGGATTGTATTGCAATTGCAGCGTGGGCGAGTGGGGTAGAGCGGCAAAAGAGATGGACAAAAGGCTTGTATTCGAGATGGATAAGGAGGAGGCGAAGAGGCGGTTGGTCGTGAGACACGTTGCGACCGGTGTCGCAAAGGACGAAGATGAAGCGAGATGGAGAGGTAAGTCTTCACTGCTAACCTTGACTCAAATGCAGCTGAGTATGCTAATTCAGGCTTTACGCGTCTCAATACTGTGTGCGACAGCGGACAACAACGATCTTCCAAACGGCGATTGGCTCATGTCGCACCTTCTCGAGCCATACACAGTTGTGAAGAGCATAGATGATCCAACATGGCGATAGCAATCAGCAATCGACGATCAAAGAGCATCTTCTATTTCGTGCAGCGGGTACAAATACAGATTCATGGACGTCAGCAGGCAATCTTACGCAAAACAACGCTCTTGATGATCCTGCCGTCTTCAATGGGCTCCAATGCCTTCTCAGCTACGATCCATCTGCAACCCTCCTCGACCGTCTCATTCCAGGTCTCGACCAGGCTTTCGACTTCGCCGGGCTGAATGCGGCCTTCATGCGGCGGCGAGTCGTAGTCGAGCGTTGCCTGTGGATACGCTTCAGCAGCTTCAGAGCGCTCGGCGGGGGAGAGGGTGAGAAAGTGGCTCAACAGCACGATTCCGCCGGTTCGCACAAGGGATGAGAGTCGTGGGAGTAGCGAGCGAGGATGAAACCGTATACTCAGGATCAGATCAAATCCATGCCCATGCATTGAGTCCTTCTCCTTCGGACTGGAGGCGGCAGGAGGCATAACAGGCCGAAGTCCCAGCGCGACATACTGCTGCCACAGCTCAGCGTTATCTGAACGGGAGAGCATAGGCTTGCCTTTTCCGCTTCCAGTCAAGGGTTCGAGATGACCTGCATCGCTGCATTTAGCCCAAAGCATTGCTTCACATCGTGGAGCCTCTAATAAGTGAGGGCCGTCTAGGTAGAAATCCTTCATGAGCAGCTGCGCGCGATTGAGAGCCGCCTTCCAATTGTCCACCCCAATACCGGTCCAGCTGGGGGCGCCCGGACGAGTTCGAGAGCCGTGCAAGATCCAGACTAGGTCACGAGCTGCACCGCAGCCCAAATCTAGCACTCGCAGCGATTGTGAAGCATTGCAAGAGGATTCGAGGTTGAGGACGGTCCGTCGCACTGCGGGCGAGGGTCTGAACAATAGGCGAGGGACATCCTCTATGCTAGGTGCTGTGATCCGGTCTTGATGGGATTTGGAGGTACGGACGAGGCCTAGTCGCTGAGCACTGGCAACGAACGCTTCTTGATCTACGACATCGGCTTGTGCTGATAGATCCGCGATCGTCGCTTCCGATAGGTATAACAGTCGCGCTGATGGCGATGAAGAGAATGCCTCGGCCACTTCCTTTCGTTGTTCGTGATTGGCTATGACAAGGAAGGGCACGTTCCGTGGCGGCAGGTAGCTGTATCGTGATTTAAGCTCAGCAATCGGGTTGATGTGATAAGAGTTGACCAAATGTGCCTGATGGAAGGTTGAACTCGATCTGAGGTCGAGCACAAGTCGAGGCTCATCGAGTGACAGGTACAGCTGCAAAAGGTCGTCGGCAGTCGATCCGACGCTTTCGGGGCCACCGACATCAACAGTCATGTGCTTCTTCTCTGCATCTTTGGCAGCTGACATTCCCTCCCGAGACCTCGTCAGCGGTGTCGGCCGTTCCGAAGTGCGATCTGCTGTATGGTCCTGTGATGCGATCAACAGACTGATGTAGAGAGCAAAGTCGAATCTCCAGCTGCAGCAACAGAGCCAGCTACGACTGGACCCTGAGAACAGCTTTTCTTGGCTTCCTCCTTGCAGCGTGCCTGCCTGTGAGTGGCCCTCGTCCTCTTGGCTGTCTGGCCATTGGCCGCTGTGGAGATATTTTTTTTTCGTTCAAAAGGACGCACGGCCTTAACTTACAGTATGCGCCAACAAGCCTTGAACTGACTTTTTGCTGGAAAAGTTAACTTACACCAACCTCACCCTTCCCTTTGCGTTCAGTCCTTGTTCCACCAGCACGTTTCTGGTCTCCCTCGCGCCAAGCCGGTGGTGCTTTCGCAGACATGCAGGCAGGAAAGATCGTCCAGAGGCCTTCGGGCAATGGAACACCCATCTTGCAACCTGTCACCCCATTAGAAAAGCCCACGACAGAAGGCTCTGGATCGACCCACGGCGTTCTCGCTGCTGCAGCGGCTGGAGGTGCGGCTGGAGGTGCCGATGCTGCTCCATTACACTCGATGGTATCCTCTGTCGCATCGCTTCCCCCAGCCACGCCAACTGCCAAAGCCTCAGGTTCTGGCTCGGGTGCCACAGCCGCGACTCGATCCAAAACCATTGTTCTCACTGATGCCGGTCGAGCGCCTTGGTACAACTCTGTTGGAGAACCCGTTCCAGCCTATGTCGTCGGTATCGCCGGTGGCTCGGCCAGCGGTAAAACCTCGGTAGCTAGAGAGATTCTCAAGAAATTGCCCAATGTTCCCTGGGTCGCCATTGTCAGTCAAGATGCCTACTACAAGTCTCTCTCCGCAGAAGAATCCAAACTTGCTTTCCAGGAACAGTACGATTTCGACCATCCAGATGCTTTCGATTACGACATCCTCAAACAGTGCATCAAAGACTTGCGTCAGAGCAAAGCGGTAGAAATCCCAGTATACAGTTTCGTACAGCATCAGAGGACATCGGAAACCAACTACTTGTATGGACCAGCCGTATTGATTGTAGAGGGTATCTTTGTATTGCATGACCCCGAGATTAGAGATTTGCTCGATTTGAAAGTCTTTGTTCAGGCAGACTCAGACCTGATGCTCGCGAGAAGGATCAAGAGGGACATTGTAGAGAGAGGCAGGTCGGTCAACTCGGTCTTGGATCAGTATTTGCGATTCGTCAAGCCTGCTTTCGACACCTTCGTTTCGGCAACGGCGCGACACGCTGACATGATCGTACCTGGCTCCCATAACGAGGTTGCCATCGAAATCATCAGTCAGCATATGGAGAAGCAATTGAGGAACAGGTCAAGAAAGCTGCGGGCCGAATTCTACAAGACACCTGCTACACAGTTTTCTGCAACAGGACCGGGCAACAAGAACAGCGACTTTGAACCTATGAGCCCTTACGACGGTTTGGGCTCTGCGCACGAGAGGCGGTCCAGTCTTACGCCCATGAAGCCGCACCTCAACCGCAATGACTCGTATGCTTCTTATGCTACTTTGATGGCCAGAGGAGTATCGAGCACTTCCATTGGCGCCGACGACGCCGGCCTGCCACCAAATGTCATCATGCTCGCCCAGACACCTCAATTGCAGAGTCTGTTGACCATCCTCCACGACCGATCGACACCGACCTCCGAGTTCACTTTCGCATGCAAGCGTGTTGGAACCCTTGTCGTTGAGCTTGCTACCACACTGCTGCCTTACCGCGAGAAGGAGGTCACCATTCATGGCGGCCGCAAACACATCGGTCACGAGCTCAACGTCTCCAGACTTTGCTCCGTCTCGATTCTTCGCTCTGGTGCCGTGCTCGAACCTTCCCTTCGCCGAGCCTTCCCAGCCATGTCGCTCGGCAGCCTTCTCATCCAGTCCAACGAAGAAGACGGCGAGCCTCATCTCTACGATGTTTCACTACCTTCGTTCATTCGTCGACGAGAGACTGCCGAGAAGTCGTGGGTCTTCCTACTCGATGCACAGATCGGCACTGGTGCTGCAGCGTTCATGGCCATCCGCGTGTTGTTGGACCACTCGGTGCCAGAGAACCAGATCATCTTCTTGACCTTGCTAGCAAGTTCGCAAGGAGGTATCCATGCGTTGAACCGTGCTTTCCCTCGCGTCAGGATTGTGGTTGCTGGAGTAGACCCAGGACTTCAAAAGTTGCGGATCCCTTGGTCGACCGCTTCCACCGCCACAAGCAGCAGCAACGCAGCCGCAAAGCAGGACCGTCACGAGTCAAGTGCGCATGGACAGAACGCACCTGTGGACGAGGACGATCTCTCACCAAGCTTCAACAGGAGGGAAGACCTGCATCTTTTGGCTTCGCCTCCGCTGTTGAGCATCGATGGGCGATTTGCAGCACACAACGAGGCGGAGAAGAGGCAGGTTGCTCAGCCCCAGAGACAGCCGAGTATGGCCAAGGGTAGCAGGGTTGTGTTTGCTATTACACCTGGATGTGGCTCTATTGGCGATCGCTTCTGGGGCACTGGTTCGCGGTAGACTCGCTTCGCTTCATCATTCCTATCTCTTTGTCTAGAACTCGAGTTCTCACTGCATCGCATCGCAAACATACACTTTAAAGGAGATTATTTTGAAAGCTTCATGTTGCAGTCTCGCGAAGGGGGAGCATGAGCTGTGCGGCTGAATGCTTATGTCTGATTCTCGTCGACAAGCTCGCCAACAATGCCGTATTTGCCTGTGAAGTGAGCCTCCCACTCTTTCATGTTTTTGCTGTCGAAGTCAAATCGATGCGAGAGGAAGGCACGTTTGTAATGATGTCAGCTCTCGGCTTTTTTTCCTGTCCGCTCGGAGTCACTCGAGGGATACTTACACTTCGCTAGGAGTCAGATCTTCCAGCTTGTCAATCGGCTGGTCCAACGGTGTCAACATCTCAAGGTCGAAGCTCTGCTTTGCCATGCCTCGGCTCGCATCTCGCCCGGCAAAGTTGCCGTATGGGCCACCTGGTCCATAGAAGTTCTTGCCCTTGGTGACGTCAAACACCTTTCTATTGATGGCGAGCAAGATACGCGAGCCGTCAGAGTCCGAGGTGTTGCCGGTGCCATCGAAGACTGCGAGTGTGCGAGGCGTGTACTTAGTCCATTCGACCGTGTCTGGGTGTTTGGGCGGAAGGTAGGTATATCGATCGGACGGTGCTGAGGGGTGAGAGCGAGCTTCAGCAGGCGTTGGAGTCCATCGTGAAGACGTGGGTGACGAAGGGCGGATGAGGGGAATGAGGATGTATAGAAGTGCGAGAAGAAGGATGAGGTTGAGCGGATTGGTGTAGATTGATTCTGCAAAGCGTTGGAGCTTGGCGAGCAGAACGGTTGTGGTGGGTGGGTTGGCCTCGCCGAAAAAGCGATCCTTGAGCTGATCCATGCTGAAATCAATGCGATGCTCGATGGAGCGTATAGAGATGGGCGTTGATGGAGGTGAGAGGTGCAGGTGGTAGGAGGAAGATGACTTGAACTTCAAATGGCGAATTGGGCAGCGCAAGAAACCAGTCGAAGTGAAAGCCGAGTGCCGAATTTGAACCAAACCTCCACAGAAACAAAAAAGGGCCGTCTTATCCGTGCTTCTTCCCATTCTCTGCTACTGCAGTACTCTCCTCAACCTCGAGTGTTGGGACATCTCCAAGCGCTCGCAGTGCCGCTGTAGTCACTGATGGCATCGAAGGCTGCTCCACACTCCCTGTTTGAGGATGTGGTGCAACCGGAGTCGCTAAGCCTCTTCTCTTCCACCTCCTCAAATCCATTTGCGCTTTGGACCCTGCATCAAGATCCTGACCTGGAAGAAGACTCAGGCATACGCATCCTTGTGGACTCGTCCGACGAGACTGCGCCCCCTGATCCAAGCGTCACATCCCCTTCCTTCAAGCTGCGATCTGATGAGCCTGTGAGGGGGTCTTGCTCTGAGACCGTGCTTCACATACAGTCTCCAGCCATTCGGAATACCTTCATTCGGTCTCCGCCAGACGAAGATACAGACTTAGGCATCAAGCTGCCTTATATGACCTTTCAGCTGAGAGCTATTGGAGGCTCACGGCCTTTCTTAATCGAAATAGGTATCAGGGACGACCAACGTCGACGAGCAAAAATACGGATTAGCAGCTTTCAGATCGAGCCGAAGCTGTATCTCAAGCGTCATCAGAGCGGCAATGGTCAGAATATCAGCAGACAGAAGAAGCCCGACACCGTCGAGGCAACACTTCACCTTCCTTTGACTATGGCCGCGCAACCCGCTCAAGATGAAACAGCCTTGACTGCATGGCAGGTGCTGACTCTTTCGCTGGATCGATTGGCCGAACATTGCTCGGACACCTCATTGATGGGCGAACACGAAGCAGCACAAGAAATTGTGGCGAGATTGGAAAGATTCGGAAGCTTCGAGGCAGTTACGTACGTCAAAGTTCACGCCAACATGCGTCTCAGGAGGGTCTGGTGTTCGAAGCAACTGCCTGATCATGATCTTGCGGAATTTCAGATGTTCTCTTAGCGAGCTCGACCTCACTTGATGCCGGCCTACGGATGCTGTACCCCGGGCTCTTGTCAGAACAAATCTCCTGATTGAAGTTGATTGAGCAGCTGCCCTTCTTTCTGGCGAGGACAGTGTTGTTGTTGCTGATTTCTGTGTCATTTTCGTGACCATCTTTTTGTGTCGTGTTTCTTTTTGGAAAGCACCTTGTGTGGAGTTTTTGGCGCTTAAGCGCTCAGGGGCCACAGAAGCGTGCCACTTTCTTTCTAAGCGATCCTGGCAAACCGCCATACTCCTTGTGTAACTCTTCCACCATCCCGCTCACGTATTCGCCAGGGCTTGAACAGCCTTTGTCGCAATGTCAGACATGGCCGAGGCGGCACAGCCAACGACAACACAAGAGAAGATCGCTACTGCTGTCGCACCTCCCTCTGCAGCTCAACCTTCTGAGTCTTATCATAACACCGACACACCAGCAAAAGACAACAATGTTCCGACACCAAAGTTCATCTTGGCCGAAAAGGCGCTCGACGATGCCTTCAACGATATCTGGGCCAACAACGCCAATGCTATCTCTCACTGCTATTCCAACACAGATGCGCTCAAAGTTGACTTCACCAGAACCGGAAAGCGAAGCTTGCTAGGCATGATCAACGATGCGACCAACTCAGCTTACCGAATGGTCCAAGGGGCAGTCACCGACTTTTTCCGTCAGACTGTTCTTGACTTCACCTATGGATCCATTGGTCTGCATGGACTGGAAAGATACTACGACGACCTCAACAGCCGCGATCCTTCCGAGTCAATCCGATTAGCTCGTGTTCGTGCCTCTGCCATTGAAAGCTGTCGCCGAGAAGTGGTGCCTGACTCCGAACCTCTGATTGGCGGATGGACGTTGTGCTCACCTCTTCAACCAAACTCAGTCTCTGCACTCAAGCTAGAGGAAAAGGTAGCTTTGCTCACAGGAAAGGCGCTTTACGTCTGCAGTTACGATTTCGGCGCCGAGAAGCTCAACGAGTTCACCAAGGTGTTGATCGGAGACATTGCCGGCATTCAGCAAGGATTGTATGTTACTTCGCCACACGAATCCAGCCACCCAGAAGACAATTGGGGCTTCGTTGTGACCTACCTCAACTCGATCTCGAGAAGCAACACTACCGCGTCAATCAAGAACATCACGACCACAGATGCGGCGGCCAAGGATTCGGAAGAGGCAGCAAAGAAGATCTTTGCATTCAGGGCAATTTCGGATGAGGTCGACGAGCATGTTGCGACAAGCGGCGGCTCAACTATGAGGTCGAGACACCTGCATCACACCGTGAAGGGCAATCTTCCCAAGGTGGAGAGGGGGAAGGATGCTTCGACGGGCAACAACGCGCAGGAGGATGACGAAGAAGAGGGAGAGGAAGGCTGTGTCTCTTCGAAGCAGAAGGTACGCAGGATCGTAGAATTGCTACGTGAATGCTGTATGGAAGCTGGAGCTTTCGATCCCGACGATGAGGACGTCGAGGTGCCGTTCATTACCGACAAGACCATCCAGAGTCTGGACGAGGCAAAGGCTATGATGCCACTCTTTGGAACTCTGATTGAGGGGCTGAAACGTCGACTCTGGCTCTAGATGGCCCACTCATGGCCGTGCATCTCAAGGCTCGGTTACTGCCTTTGCGTATCCGTATACCCAGCATAAGTTACTGCTTCCTTTCGCAGTGGACTAGATTCCACAATTTGACACGCATAGACACGAAGCCATGAGAAGAATGTGAATTGGGTATCATATGAGGAGAGCAACGGAGAAGGAGCTCATGAAGATAAACAAGCCCGTGTTTTAAGTTGAAGCAGAAGCAGTGGCACTATCAGCCGTAGAGCCGACCTTGATCCCCAGCTTCGCCATCTGCCCAGTCAGCACATGTCTAGCGAATGCGGATTGCACCACATTCGTCCGATCCAGGCAATCCAGACACGAGACTCTGAAAACTCCTGTTTGCCTGTTCAGCACCTCCAGCTTGGCATCCGCAGACGTCGTGCGATGATGATAGTACTTCATCTCACACAGCGTCTCTTCCATCTGCGCAATCAGCTTGGCTACATTCTCAAACCGCATGCCAGAGCACTCTTTGTGGAAGTCGAAGTCAACGTAGTGCAGCTTCTTCCTGTCCCACTGCATTCCATCACTGCTCGGTCCTTCCGATTTGAGATTCTCGACTGCCGTCTTGTATGCTTTGGAGATCTGTCCCTCTTTGCCGCCTTGCTCAGCAAGATTGACGCAAGTGATAGAACCGTAGTGTTTAACTTGGACGCTGAAATGCTTGCGGCAGGCTTCAGTGTTTTCTGGTTCGGTGCGCTCGAGAACGGGTGGTGGTTTGAGCGAGAATGGGCTCTGTGACCAGTATAGCGGGATGGAACCGCGAATTTGAACGAAAGAGAGTACGTCTCCAATCAACTCAGATTTAGTGGAGCTACGGAGGACGTACAGAATCTGTTCTGTTTCAACAAAATTGGCAACTTGACCGGACTGGTTGATGCCTCGACGCTGGTAGCGGAGTCCAGCGCGTTCCTTAGATCGACGCGAGACGACCATCATTTGACAGCGTAGCACTTCGTCTGTGCTGGTCTCGGATAACGCTTCTTGGTCGGCTTGATCAACGGGCTGGATGGGCAAGGTGACGGTCTGAAGATAGCCCTGCATTACCGGCAGAATGTACGCATGGAGCCCGGCGTGAATGAGATCTTTCGACATGTGTTCGTTGTGCCAGAATCGTCGGTCCGCTCGTCTCCATAGCGGTAAGTTCGGGTATGGCTCGGCGAGCAGAGGGAAAGCAGATGCTTCCTCGGCACCTTGATTCGATGCCTTCTTGGCCGGAAGCGGTGTAGACCTCGATGTCGGGCTGCTATTCAGCTTTGGGTTGTTGTCCAAGGCGCGTCTCTTGTTCTGCAGCGAAGTTGTGAGATCAAAGTCATAGCTGAACCAGAACTCTCCTCGAGCCCAATACTTGGCTGTTTCCCTGACTGCCTTGTCCTCCAATTCGGCTTGCTTCGCTGCATGCCACTGCTCATCAGGAGTGGCGGGCACCGCCGCTGCCGCGGGTGACTCGTCTACGGCGGCTTTTTGCTCCAACGCTTCAGACGCCTGAGATGTCGGGTTGGCATCGGGAAGCTTAACCACATCCGTAGAGGCGTCGGCGATCTGAGCCTGGGTGGCGGGGTCTTCAGAGATTGTTTCGATTCGACCGTCCGAAACGGCTCGAGCAGCGCGTGTAAGCCAGGGTCTTGATTTGGGCATACGAAGGGTATCAGAACGTTGCGAAACGCCGAGAGAGGAGAAGAACGGCTCCTTGGGGATGGCAGCTGGAGTTTCGACGTCGTCGTAGTCTGATTCGGACGAATCGCTGTCGCTTCCAGAGCTGCTATCTCCAGCAGCATCTTCATCGATCGAAGAGTTGGCAGGCTGGACATTGATGTTCGTCTCTGTTGTTGTGCTGCCTTGCTTAGCTGCCTGAGCGCGGATGGCCTGGGATGCTTCTTCTTGTAGCAAAGGGATGGCTAGCACACCAGTGCAGCAGTAGATCGGGCGGGTATCGTGAAAGTAATGGCCGACCAGCTTTGAGCTGGTGATGACAAAGAGATAGCTACTGCTGAAGAAGCGTGAGAGACCGATGATCCCTGAGCACTCCACAGACGGATCTTCTGCTGATGCGTTGTCGACAATGACCTTCCAGTCGGCAGGCTGCAAGGGAGTGATCTTTGCATCTTTAGTCCAGTCGATCAGGAAGCCGACGTCGAGGGAAGTTACTGGCGGGAGAGCCCCTGTTGCAGTGACCGCAGTGGAAGAGCTGGTCAGTGATGAGGCGTTGGAGGCACCAATGGTAGCGACCTTAAAGCCATCGCCTGAGCCGAAGGGACGAGGTGTGGATGCGTTCGAGACTGCCGAGGTGCTAGCTTTAACATAGTGAGTGGTGTGGCTGTGGTGGTTTGGATTATGATGATGATGACGCTGATGGTGGCGATGCAGAAAAGTGGAGCTGAGAGGATAGACGAGTAGACCTTGCTCTGTCGACATAACGCCGATACGACGCTCTGGAAGAGGATGTGGGAAGGGCGGAACAGTCCAAACCGCCATCGCAGAGCTAGACCCACGCGACGGTAAGAGCGGCACAGAAGACATCTTGGGCGAAGACGAGGGTGACGTTGTCGAGCTGGATGCGTCGTTCTTCGACTTTGTCTTTGTCGGCTTGTTGCTGCTGGTCGAAGAGAAGATGGCCTTGAACATGATGGTGTCAGGTACGAGCTGCAAATGCACGTCGATGAGACGTGCAAAAGCCAGTTTGCGGATCACTTTCCTTCCAATGAATCACGAAGAAGCTAAAGATAGGAGAAGGTGAAGAGACCCGAGTGTTCAGAGCCAGACTCGGGGAAAGAAACCAGAGAGGATGGTCAAGGACGAAGATCAGGTACAGCCCTAGCGAAAGGTCGACGAGGAGGCTAGGGGTCGCTGACATCCGAATGCATGCAGGTCGCTCTTCAATTTGTATTCGGATTTGCGTCAAGTTAGTAATTTATCACTACAAATTGTGCGTGTTGACGTCTGGGTTTGTATCCACTTTTTTTTTAACAACAAGGTGGAGGCAAAGCGAGCAGAATGCCGCTTCATTGACCAGCATACTAGAAGTCTTCAGCACTGACAGGTACAACAGCAACGGTCGATTGCACATGAATGGGTTTCTCAGCATCAATCGAGAGCTCACACACTCAACAAACACGAAAGAGACGAGTGTCAATGCCGGAGATGTGTCAGTCTTTGATTCCTCGAAGGACGGATGGATCTAAAGAAAACACGACTCAATGCGCCAGTGCCGGTCAAGTAGAGCAGGCTCCGAACACATTCAAAGGGGCTGAAAGAATGAAACGAAATAGTTCAAAGGACTGTCCTTGTGTAGCGATGCTGGATTGGCATGGAAATGTAGATTTCGAACCTGTTCGATTGTCCAGAATGAAGCAGTGGTGTGTGTAGATGCCCAAGCTTCTTAGAGAAGAAGACCGAAGAAGAGCATCACAGCACCAAGCACGGTGGTGGGAAGCACGAAGCCGGGGATCGACATGGTCGAGGCACCGGATCCGGAGTTGCGGCCCCCGCCTGTGGTGGCGGAAGCAGGCGAGCCAGCAGCAGCCTTGGTCGAGGTGAGGGAGTGAGTGCCGGAAGCACCAGTCTCGTTGGGGAGCGAGCCGGAGCTGTTCGAGTAAGTCTCAATGTAGGCATCGCCGGCGGGCTTCTGGAGACACTGAACGATGGGCATGAGGTTCTGCTTGGGGCTCATCTGCTGAGCTGCGGGGAGGACAACGTTGACAGCAATGTCGACAGCCTGCTGGTAAAGGTCGTGGGCGAGGACAATGTAACCGGTGGAAAGCGAGGAAGCGTTCTTGATGATCTGCTCGAAGGTGTAGACGACCTCAGCAGGCGAAACAACACCGGCAGCAATGCGCCAGTCGTTGGTGTCGTAAGGCTGGCCACCGGGAGGGGTGGTCCAGATGATAGGAGTGAGACCCATCTGAAGCGAGATGGCACGAACACGGTCGTCAATGTCACCGTAAGGAGGGCGCATGGTGTTGGGAGTGACACCGATCACGGAGCGAATGACCTCCTTGGTCCAGCCAAGCTCGGCAACAATCTGCTCGTTGGTAAGCGTAGTAAGAGCACGATGAGACCAGGTGTGGACCGAGATCTGGTGACCCTGCTGGAATTCGGTCTGGAGCATCTGAGGACGCGAGATGACACGCGAACCAACGACGAAGAAAGTGGACTTGAGGTTGTTCTGGTTGAGGTACTCGAGGAGAGTGGGTGTATAGGGCGAAGGGCCGTCATCGTAAGAGAGACCCCAAGTGTTGGTGTCAGGGCAGGTGGTAATGTCGGTGGAACGAGTGCACTGACCGCAAGACCACCAGCAGTTGCCGTCAGCGCCAGCCTGGGCAAGGTTGGTGGGATTACTGCCACACGAAGCCGAGTCGACGGTGGTGGTGACGTTGGGCACCTTGGACCAGTCGATTTGAGAGATCCAGCTCTGCACCTGAGGCGAGTTGGTAGGGGGGACGACGTCGAGAGCGGGGAAGTTGGAAGGGAGAATCGAGTTGAGGTTCGGAAGACCAGGAGCGCCAGTGACCTGGGGGTTCTTGGCACCAGCAGGGTAAGTGGTGAAGAGCGAGGTGGTAGATGTGGTGGCACCGGGACCCGAAGAAACACCAGCAAGAATCGACGAGATCGAAGCAGGAAGGCTACCGGTGAAGGTGGAAGTAGGACCAGCAGCGGCAGCGCCAGAAGCTGAGGAAGCTCGAGTGGCAGCCGAGCCAGGACCAGATCCAGAAGCCTGGCGCTTCTCGAAGTCGGGCTTAGCGGCAGCGACGGCAGCGAAAGCCAATGGCAGAGCCGCAAGGGAGAACTTGACCATGATGAAGGGAACCGTCTAAAAGAGAGGTGAGGATGGTGGAAGGGGTTTTCCAGTCCGGGTCGAGTCGAGTCGAATCGAGATGATGGAACAGCGAAACAAGGACTCCGTGCCAACAACGAACGATGAATGGGATGACGATGGTGAAGAGGATAGATGCATTGCTTGCCGGTCAGAGCATGACAAGCAGAACGAGGCCCACACTCACACGCTCAAAGGTGCCTCAAAGGGAGAGAAGCACACTGAACCGGACACAGCGGAATGCGAAACGAGGCTCGGAGACAGCGAATAATCGGAGAGGAGACCAAGAATCTTTCAGGGGTGCAGTTACATTCTCAGTGACAACGAGAAGGATCGAAAGAAACAAAGAAAAACAAAAAAATCCAATTAAGAAAAAAGGACAGGGAGGCGCTCAAGTGCTCGCAACGCGCATGACAGGACAGCAAAGCACCAGCAAGATTTCAAATCGGATGTCGCGCGAGCAAGAGTAAAAGAAATGGTAATTCTTTTTGTGGGATAATTGTCAAACGCATCAATGTACTTGCAGTCCTACACGAAGTATGTGGTGACCTTGACAGAGTTCTCTTTGCATGAGTGGATGAGGAGAGCTACATACAAAGGGGAAACATGGGTGAGGCCCTTTATAGCATTAGGGCTATGCTATAGACTTCTTTGTGGAGAGAAAAACTAAGAGTGAAAAACTTCCTCATGTGACAACCCAGTTTTGTGGTTGTTCACATGACACCTAAGGAAGTACAGCTGATGCACTTTTAGTTGACTGAGAGAATAAGTCGCAACTAACATATCATATTTTTAACAAAGAGCGACCGTGCAACTGCACTTGCATGCAAGAATGAACGGTGCGAAATTTCGGATCGGGCAATCATAGCATGGTTCGCAAACCTTGGTGAGTCGTACAGTAACATAGTGACACTCGCTCGCTCGCTCGCTTGTGTTACCGCAGCAACCTCGTTGGCGCCACTTGTGCATACAGTAACTTACAGAAGCACGGTGTTCACGATCGTCCTGTCGTTAGTGCAGCGGGTGCGCACGGAACGTCAAACGACCAGACCGGCAACTAACGCGTCAGACATCGCGCTCCGCTACGGTGGGCATTGTATGCACCCCGCCTTTGCGAACTGCTGCTGCAGCGATCTACAGTAACTTGACCCCACCCTTTTCCGTCCACTGCCTTGGCAGCTCATCAAATACTTCTGCCATGCAAACCCGTAGAGCAATCAGAATGAAATTGTGATTCAATAGCAAAGCTTTGGCGCATTCTTGGCTTTCCTTCCGTCCAAGCTTGGCAGTGGCGATGCAAGGAAATGCGAGGACAGGCTTTGTGCGAGCGTGTGTGTGCGTGTGTTGCTCTCTTGTCAAGGCCGCGAAATTTTGAGGCTGTGCGTGTCACATGCAAGCAGCTTCACACACAAACACAACCCTCCTCACTCGGCTCTGAACGCATTCAACAGGCGAAACAGCAAGTCTCAAGATCTGCAATCTCGACTGTACACCAGTAGAGGCGCCACAGGAAGACGTTTCTTTTTTGGACAGCACCACACGCCGCGACAAAGGAGGTTCTTCTTGCAACCGAGGCTCGTCGGTTCTTTGTTCCATGTGACTCTCACGAGCATCGCACTCAACGAACTGATGTTGCTTTGCGCATCTGCAGCAGGTTGACCTCGATAGCTTCGCTGTTTCTGCATCTCCTCCCCTGCTCTTGGGCATTCATCTTTAAGCCAGTTAGTGTTTAGCTTTGCTTCGATGATCACCTTGAACGCCGAGCCCGTATCTCATTCTGGGGAAAATGCCGCCGGCGATCAACGTTGCAGCAGATGCTGGATTTGCATGCAGAAGGGAGAGGTGTAAAGTGTGACTACGGTAGCACAGTTCTGGTCTCGTTGATCCAGCTTGTATCAGAGGAAAAGACATCGTCCGATTTGAGCTGAATCGGGAGCTCGGATCTCGGACATGATGTCCTCCCAAATTTTCCCCTCCTTCTCAATTTTTCGTACGCTGTGGAGATTCTCAAGGGTCCTTGTCAACTCGCAGTTCAGAACTTCTTCCTCGCTGCCACTGTTACCATCTCCCTCATCATCACACGATAGATCCGTCAATATGGGTGGCAAGAAGGTGCGTTTCTTGAGAACGAGTAGATGCATTGACAAAGGCGCTCGCAAATTACTGACTTGAAGCTGTCCCCTATTCGAACACCGGAACAGATCTCCGAACGCTCCATTAAGAAGAAGTCGGGTCCAACCCATCCCTTTTCAAGAAGGGCTACACAACTTGCAAGAGTAGCTCTTCGTAAGGACAAGCTCAATAACGCAAAGTCTGTTCGTAGCCGCTCCTCCAACGCAAAAGTGGATCGCCTCTCCACCCTCGTTCTCATGCTCCCGGACGACATTGACGCACTCCCAGATCTTCCTGCAGTACACTCCTTCCTCACCGAGAACTTCCTCACACGCCATAACGACGAGCTTCAAGAGCTCAAAGCAGATCGAAGGCCAGGTCGACCACCTCATAAGCGCGAGCTTGAGCTCAAAGAGATCATCGCAAAGGAGCTTCAGGAATACAACGAAGGTTTCGAGGTGCCTGATCTCACAAGCACAACCAACGTCAAGCTCCTCCGCGACTGGCAGGGTGATCCGCAAGCCCTCCCTCTTTTCCGCATGGTCCGCATCAGCGGAAAGTACCCGTAAGTTCTGAGTCCCGATGACGAGCTCGACAGAATAGCGCCAATCAACTTGCCCGGAAGAGGAACAGAATGACGTTTGGTGTTCTCCTGCTCAACCGCTTTCCTCACTTTTCACTGACGTCAACTTCTTTCATGTCTTCGCCTCAACAAATAGTGATCAATGCAAACTCATGCATCCTGGTAACCACAAGCTCCTTCAGCTCGAGTTCAAAGAACAAGGCAGCTCGACCTCTGCTGAAGCCTCTTCCGAGATGGACACTACCGACAATGCCGAACTCACAGACTCGCCTGCCTTCCAACGCGTTGGCGAGTTCGCCCAGATGGGTTGATCTCGTCTCAGAAGTTCCTATCTTTCCGCCATCTCATCAGCAAATACACACTCTTTCTGCTCATCTCTGACATCCGATACGCCGCATCCGACATCTGTAACACTAGCTTTCTCGAATACCATTCATCTGCATCCCAATCTGTCCCGCGCCTTAGGACATCCGATTATCTCAAACGTCCGGGCAGTTCATTTGTGGTTCGTAGCTCCTCACGAACCGGACAACATGTCTCTCTCAGACTGTCAGCAGGGAACGTCGTTATCATGTCTATTGCATGTCTATTGGACAATAGATCGATCGCAAACGCGACGATCCATTCGCAGTGAGTCTATTTACACCATTTACAAAGAGTGGATATCATAACGATTATTGCGTAATGTCGTCATCTCGGCGGTAGATCACGAAGAAGTCTTCTGAAGGGAGTAAGTCCCCTGGTCGAGAAACCTCTTCTCAAAGATCTTTTCGAGCAGAGTGGTAGGCCACATAAGAACCCAGACACCAACAGCTAGAAGGAGCGGCGCAGCATCCAATACGAACAGGTAGACTGAGACACAACAACAGAGAGTAAGGGATCAGCTCGTCATTCAACAGATCGGAAAACCTCATGGTGTGAGTGTTAGAGCAAGACCAAACTTACTTTCATGCGACACCAAGTAGCCGCTGTAGCCTTGCGAGAACTCGATAATTCGATAGATGGACCTAATCTGTTGGTCGACACCGTTTTTGAACAAGACAGATCAGCTGGATGCTCCGGTGTGCATTCGAACGGACAAGTTTTGGTATACTTACAATCACAAAGATCGAAGAGAAGTATAGTCCGCCAACAAGGGCAAACACTGGCATTTCCAAGCCCAGAACCTTTCGCTCTCCCCTCTGGCAGAGATTGTTGCGTGCACCTTCTCGTACCACCAGGATGGTAGCGTACGTAAGAAGAAGGGTGAAAAGAATGTACGAAACACCTTGCAGGATGACACCGATCAGGAAGAGCTTGTCGCCAATCTCGGTCATGCTTGGGTTTTCGGCTCCACCGCTAGCCTGCAGACCACCAGCCGAGACTTGCACCAAGAAAGTCGCAACATCGCTCAACACAAAGACTCGACCAACGATGCGCGGAGGAATGAAAGAATAGCGAGACTTCTCCCTCTTGGGTCCTCCAGCCTTGTGCAGCATGGTGATCTTTTCGGTGGTCGTCAGCGGTTGACTCTCCATAGCTTGCATGTCCATGTTGGAGCTGCCGAACTCCTGGTCTACAGCCAAGATCATGCGTCCGTACAAGAGATAGTTGAAAGCGAGGAAAGCAGCCGGCGAGATGACGACAAACATGCTCTGGATGATGTACAGCCCGAGGCTGACATCGTAAGGATCGATAGATGGACGAACAAAGTAGCCGATTGCAGAGAAGAAGCATCCGAACGGCAGACAAAGAGCCCATCGATCCTTGCGTCGATAGACGTAGAAGAACAGAACGGCGGCATAGAGCGCATAGAGTCCGCCGACAAAGTAGTTGCCGCCGGGACTCGGGACATACTTGAGAATGCCCGTAGGTGAGCCAGAAGGGGTAGCTGCCATGATAGTCTTGCTAGGGGTTGATGTTGCTGTAGCGCCTGTGGAGGTCGCTTGAGCGACGGCGCCTGTGGCGGCAAACACCAGTGTGAGGGCGAGGGTATCCAGCATCCTAGAGAGATTATAGCGTACAGCGTGTCTTTTTGAGAGGGATCCTATGTAGAGAGCCGATGACCATGGCGGGTAAGAAGAAGCTATTCTTCTTCTCCATTTATACCTTCGTACCTCGAGGCGAGGTCGGTCCTCTGGATAATCATACACTGCCAAGCCGTCAGCCGCCATGCGATCTCGGAGAACAACACAGCATTAACCGTCAAAGATGAACGGAAAGATGCAAGGGAAGATAGATAAAGTTCAACGTTTGGCCACTAGTCCGGCGGACTTGCCTCGTGGCACCGAAACTCGCTCTGGCATTCTTAATTTTTGACAGCCGCCGTTTGAACGGTTAAACCGGGCTGTGTACTGTATGTACATACGTACTGTACCAAGTCCGCCGGACTTGTTTTTCCTGTGCTGTACTGATATTATTGCAAATTTTCCAACGGTTTGCTTTGGAATTTGACAGGTCCGCCGGAGTTCAACCATTGGGCACGGACAACGAGCGTCAACTTCAAGTACTTACACCACCATCCTCGCAAGACGAGATCAAAACAAGCTCGACCTCCACAGGGTGTGGCTGCTCAAGTCTTGCGCTATTTACACCACCATCATCCAGATCAGCTCGATTGGGTCAAGGACAACCGGCGCACAAATTCGACATCGGCGGAGGAGTCGATCAATGGGTCCAAAAAAGCGGCCTCTGGCCAGAAGAAGCTGCCTCACATGTCGTGAAAAGAAGGCACGCTGCGAGCTGCCAGATGTGTACGTCGATAGCTCCAAGACACCGCTCCCAACAGAGAAGCAATGCCATCGCTGCAACGTTTTGGGCATCGACTGCGTCATCTGGGATGGCGACCGTAAACGAAAACCGAAACTGGACTTTGGTACCACATCCACTCCCAGTAGCTCTGTTGAGCGTGATCTTGCAACATTATCGACGGAAGCCCCTGTCAGCAGCACCAGAACAAGTATTCACCCGGCCTTAAATGCACAGCAAGCCACCAAGTCGGTCAATGGACCTCGTCGTTCTACTATATCGGCAGGATCTTCTCAGAACGCAGACGGAGAGCAGCTTGCAGCTTCTGATCTCAGCCATGCTCAGGCCCTCCTCATCAACAGGCAGAAAGTCTGGAAGACCATGTCTACAACTCTGCATGCACTCATAGAGCGTCTGCAACGTGAGAATAGATACGGCAACTATCTCAAGTTGCGCATTGATGCGCCTCCATCGACGCCTGACATTGTCACCTTCCTCCAACCAGACAAAATGGCCCAGATGGAATTGCAGCTGCAAGATTTCCTCGTCGGCCACCCGCATCTACCTTTGCTCTCATCTCTTCACCGTCAGCAGTCGCTCAGCACAACGCGACCAAGGGCTTTGCTCCTAGCAGCCATGACACTACTTCCTCTGAAAGGAGTCGAAGACGAGTTGTCGTCGCCTGATGCTCGGAACCTGTCCAACTACATCGATCGTCTCAGTACACAGATGCTCTTGTCATCTCCGCGCGATATTCATCTGGTCATGGCGTTCGAACTCTTACTGGCTCATGAGCCTGGCCTCGTCGGCACCGCAGCGTCACAATTTGAGCCTGAAGGAAGAGGCTTTGGTCTGGCATCGGAGAATCTACTCACTTGCTCACTCAGGATCGCTCAGGAGCTCAGACTGGACGACTCCATCACAAACACCCAACAGAGTGCGTCGACGCGGTTGATGCATCTCAGCCTTTGGTGCTGCTTGTGCACTTGGGAGGCACTGTACGCTTTCTTGGGCCATAAGCTCACCATCATTGACAATCTGCATGCTCAGTTTGCCGCCGATGTACGCGGCCTCATGAACAACGTCGACGACAAAGGGCAAAAGCTACCGTCTCCTCCAAGGCTTCAAGATCCAAACGGTCCAACGAACCCCTCGTATGACGAGATGCGAGACTTTTGCAGCAGCATGGAGAAGAGACTCGGTCGTGACGGGATCCTACGCTCCGCTGGTCGCACGGCCGTATGTTTGCGTATCGAGACTGCATGTGGCCTCTTCAACGGCTTGCGTCGGCTCCAAGAAACGACCTCCGAGCATGGTCTGTCCGTTGAAGAGAAGCATCGGCGGATTCTGGACATCCACACTAAGACCACTGACGAGATTCTCGCGGTTCGCGAACGAACGGAGGAAGACTTGGGTGAGTTGTGACTTGTTACAGGCTGGAGGACGGAGTGGATGCTAATCACTGACTCACAGGCTCTCCTTGATCCGCTGACGATGTAGGATTCTATGCCGGCCAGCGTCTTGTGCGTCTGTGGGAGCAATTTGTCCACATCGAGTGCGCTTTTCTCACCGCTCTCTTTGGCACGTACACCACCTCGTGCATCTTCACCGGCAAGCTGGATGGTTCCGTCGAAACTGCTGAGCTGACCCGATCGATCCGATTCAGACTAGGGTCTGCTCCGCTCCTTTCCCACATTGGACGCTTTGGAATGAACATGAGCCACGTAATGCTCTCGAATGTGACACAGCTAGACCGACAACCTGTGCTGCGGCGTTCCAGCTCTCAGGCCCATACCTCGCCACGATACTTGCAACGACTTCCTACGCTGCTTTTGTGCGCCATGACGGTTCAAGGGGCCAGAAGGTGCTTAGAGAGCATTGCATTTGTTCTGGTCGCATGGGGACGCACGTCTAGTGACGCTATGCTGGCAATTACTTTGATGGAAGCATGCGCTCAAAGCGTCCGGCGACTATCGCATCAGGGCTTCTTTGGAAACGCCGGGACAGTTGCGCAGATCACTGCCGAGTATATCGACGAGATGATCGAAATGGCACGGCTATGGCAAGTTTTCTATCGCGTCTATCGTCCAGTCTCGGCGGTCCAAGAGGAACAGCCTTCAAAGCAGACGGCTCGGAGGACGTCTGCTGCAGGCTCGTCTGAAGCCGTCACAGCTACTAATTCAGACAAATCTGTCGTCCGCGCCACGACTTCTGCCATGGACTTTCTCGCGTCAGCGGCGGAAGCTGCGCAAGGCACCGATGCTGTTCATACGGATCGAAGACGAAGCGCGGGGCAGCAAGGAACACAGACAGACCTGGGGTCATCATCTGGATTAGGAAGCTCTGTCGGATTAGGACACAATCCTGCTCACCTGGTTTCATCGGCCAGTGAGGAGTCTCTGATGTGGAGCATGCCGAGCCTGGAGACACCTCAGACTGCTTCGACTGCCTCCCCTACATCGGGCCATGCGAGCCTGGCGGATGCGAGCATGTTCGAAGCGTGTATTCCCTTTGATCTCGAAGCCTTCTTAAAAGATGTAGACCAGCTCTTCTAGCGCAAAACTATCTTTATACCCTATCTCTATTGTCTTTTTCGTCGTATAGCCGTCTTGTCCATGATGTTTGACTTGACTTTGCAAACCAGTGTGCAGCATTATTATATGCAGTGTGTGTTCCAATCCGACAAGCAAGGTTGAATGGAGTAGTTGGTTAACTTAGGAGATTCTGATTAAGCGAGCACAGCTCGACGATTCGATTCGACTTC
The DNA here is from genome assembly GCA_928865425.1 of Ustilago cynodontis. Taxonomy (NCBI): domain Eukaryota; kingdom Fungi; phylum Basidiomycota; class Ustilaginomycetes; order Ustilaginales; family Ustilaginaceae; genus Ustilago; species Ustilago cynodontis. The sequence goes on along the minus strand of CAKMXY010000004.1, from coordinate 1,905,040 downwards.
TCTTGCCCTGGGTTCGAATCCCAGTTCGACCTTTTTTCACTTTTTGGTTTCACTTTTTGCCAAAGCAGTCAAGCAAGCTCATGACACGATTAAAGCTTTGCAGTCATGCTATCCAGGCCTCCTCTCGCTGTTCCGAGCAACGATCACTACCAGTTGCGCTGGTCCGGGACAACTGTGTATTCATAAACAAAAAGAAAGCGCACTGTGGTCACCGTGAAGATGTGTCGCAGGGTGAGACCCAGAAAAAAGCTTACGAGAAGGCACGGTCATCACTTACCGCATCAGGATTGCTTATAGCGGATATGTATGCTGTAAGTGTGCAGCAGTGGCATCCAGGGTTGTATGGAGTAGTTGGTTAACTTAGGAGATTCTGATTGTTCGGTGCTTTGGCGCTACAATACGATTCGACTTCTCTTGCCCTGGGTTCGAATCCCAGTACGACCTTAATTTTTGTGCCTTGCAACGATTTATGTTTTATTTTTTATTTTTTTATTTTTTTTTGCGGATGTGCACCATAATATTCGTAGAGATGACCATGTGCGCTCCATACAGTATGCGAAAGGCGCAAGCTGTCCAGAGCCGAGAGCGACAACACAATTAGTTGAGGAATCTGGCCGTCTCGTTGAGACGGATGGACCCTGGTTGAAAGTTGAAAATTGAAAATTCAGGAAAATATTCTCCAGACACCTGTACCTAAGACTACCATCACACAGCAATTCTACACACCGCAACTCAATTGCACGAAAAGGACGCGCGCGTCGGATGATTATGGTGCACATCCGCGGTTCACGTTTGACGTTGGCTTGCAGCGGCTACCGACCAAAACGGACAAAATTTCAGATCAGACTGACGATTTCACGCGCTTCGTGACTTCACCGTGGCACGCTGTCGAGCCTCTTTTCTCCATTTGTAACCCCGCCCATTGTGTTTGTAAAATGTTCATGCAGGCAGCAAGTGTGAACACACGACAGAATCGTCAAACCACACTCAGACCAGTATACAGTTCAAGATGGTCGAGCAGATCCGAGCTGAGTACGATGGGATCGTCTCGTCATGCAAACGGACGAAGACAAAGCTGACCTTGTGTGGTAGTCAAGGTTCGACGTGAGCTTGATTTGTTTGCTAGGAACAGAATAGCAGAAGCTTGAGCTTAACGTGGCTGCTTTGTTGGAATCAATCTTGAGGTTACCGCCAAGCCCAAAGGGACCTCTTTCGCTGCTGGTCGACAGAGCCACATGAAGCTGAAAAGCAGGATGTGAAAATCCTCCAGAGCGAGAGCCGCCGACGCTCGCCAAAAACACAAACACACCCCGAAGCTATTACGTAAGGTAATTCTAGATGGCAAGCAAGGAGAATATTCCTTAACATAACCTGACTGAAAGATGGTCGCACTGCAGCCACCCGATGGCACCTAATCGACTCGTAGGAGCAACCGACATCTTCGACGGGTTTTCATTTCGAGCTTACTGTATCTCAATGCAGATCGACTCATATGCCTGTCCAGAAGCGTCAATGAAGAGGCTTCTTCCTGTATACAGCTATATTGGTGTGAAGTTATGATCGTGAGAGCGTGTGCATCTGTGCGAGTGTGCAGATCTGAGTGAGTAGTGTCGTACACACACTTCTCCATTTGATCGCTTAACGAACGACCCTAACCCTCCCTCTCTCTTCACCGTGTTCTTCTCGCTTCTGGGTTACCGCCATGCCTCAGTTGGATCAGCAGCCGCCGTATTCCAAGCCGCTACACAGCTACCCTACACTTCCCCGCATCGCTCACTAGGCACACCTGCGCCACCCATCTCTTTATACTTCCCTTCCTCGCCCTGCCGGTTAATCCTCCTTCCCTACCTCCTCCAACGCCTCCACTCCATACCATCACGTTCATCTCTATCTCTCTCTCCGTCACTAACCTGTCGGATCCTTATACCCCATCGGACTTTTCTCAACATAGACTTCTGCCCCTCGTGGATCGGATAGAACTTTCAGCACCATCAACCAATCTCGAGCACTGATTGTCGGCAAGATCAAACGTCACGATGTCTGTTGCAACACAGGGAACTGTTCCCATGCCAAAGGTTATGAAGGCGGAGGAGTATTGGAATGCTGCTCAACGGGAAGCCTTCCTCGCCTTTGCTGATGCCATCGTCCCCGAACTCGACGGTGTTGAGGCGGCCGATGTCCTCTCTCACCTACCTGCAGAGTCCACTGATCGCCAACGCGAGCTCGCTCCCCGCTTCGCAAGGGAAGGGTTCAGGTCGACACCCCGCCTGCTCGACTGCGCTGCCCAGCAGGTAAGCGCATCGCTTTCCTCCAAGGTCGCCGGCGACATCAATCTCTTCCTCACCCTGCTCTCGACTAGACCTGGAACGGTCGCGCTCTCGGGCTACGTCGGTCCTTTTGCTCAGCTTGACCGGGCTACTCGTGAGAAGATCATCTTTGGCTGGTTCACCTCTCGTCTCACCCTCTTCCGCAAAGCCTCAGCTGGTCTCAAGGGCATCGTTCTTCTCGTCTACTATCGCAACCACCAGCCCGCTTGGGAGGCCATCGGATATCCGGACGGCCGTGCAGACGACTGGAAACGCCCTATCCAAGGTGGCGAGGCCGCACCCGCCACGCCTGTGTACGACTATAAGTTCGAGAACGAAAAGATCGCAGCTCAGCCAGCTGGCTCCGAGGTCATCATCGACACCGAAGTGCTGGTTATCGGTTCCGGTTCCGGCGGCGGTGTCGCTGCTAGTTACCTGGCGCAGCGCGGCGTGCGTACCTTGGTTGTCGACAAAGGCATTTACCTCCACCCCGACAAGGTAGTCGGTCGTGAAGACCAGGGGTATGGTCTTCTTTACGAAGGTGAGGGCATCTTGCCTTCAGAGGATGGCTCCATCAACATTTTGGCTGGCTCCACCTTCGGAGGAGGTTCGTCCATCAACTGGTCTGCCTCCTTGAAGCCCCGTCACTTTGTCCGCAGGACTTGGGCTGAAAAGTACGGCGTGCCATATTACAACAGCCCTTACTTTACTTCTGACTTGAATGCCGTTTGCACTCGAATGGGAGTCGCCGTTGCACCTATCCGTCACAACATCGGCAACTCCTTGCTCGCTCTTGGTGCTCAGCGTGCTGGTCACCCTGTCGAGCCTGTCCCGCAGAACAGCGGTGGCCACACTCATTATTGTGGCAAATGTCAGCTCGGTTGCATCTCCGGTCACAAACAGGGTGGTGTTGTTTCTTGGCTCAAGGACGCTGCCGAGGCCGGTGCCGCTTTCATGACCAACTGCTATGTCGAACACATCCTGTTCGATAAGAACAAGCGCGCCGTTGGAGCTCTCGCCGTTGTCGATGGTCGCAAGGTCAAGATCTTCGCTGCTAAGGGCGTTGTTGTCTCGTCCGGTTCCATCCAGACTCCCGCTTTGCTTCTCCGTTCGCCTGAGCTCAAGATCAACAAGATGATCGGTCAGACCCTTCGGCTCCACCCTGCCACTGTTGTCACCGGCTACTATAACTTCCCCGTCAAGCCATGGGAAGGCGGTCTTTTGACCATGGTCGACAATTCCGCCGAGATGATCGACCCTGAAGGTTGGGGATGCAAGATCGAGGTCATCGCCTCGTCACCTTCCATCCATGCTGCTTTCCAGAACTTTGCCAGCGCCAAGGAGCACAAGGCCCGCATGCTTCAGTACAGCCACAGTTACACGATGGTCATCATTTGCCGTGACCGAGACTCTGGTCGTATCGTTCTTGATGAGAAGGGACAGGCTCGAATTGACTACACCATCTCTTCCTTCGATCAACGTACCTTGCTTCAGGGTATCTTGCGTGGAGCTGAAGCTCACCTCATGGCCGGAGCTGAGGCCATCGCAACTGCTCAAACCACTGTGCCCGTCTTCAATGCCAGCTCGCTCAGCGCTCCCAAGCCTGCCAAGTCCACTGGACCCGCTCCTGCCACACCGGCTTCTGACAGCATCTACACCGAGACCACTCAGGTGCCTGCTACTTGGACGCCAGTCGAGACAGTACCTCGCGATCTCAACGATTCTGCCTTCAAGGAGTGGGAGAAGAAGGTCATCTCTGTCGGCGCCAAGCCCTACCTTCTTTCCGTCGGTTCAGCTCACCAGATGGCCTCTTGCCGGATGGGTGCCAACCCCAAGATCTCTGCGCTCGACCCCGAGGGTCGTGTTTGGGGAGCCAAGAACCTGTGGGTTGCCGACGCTTCCGCCATGTGCGAGTCGAGCGGTGTCAATCCCATGATCACCACCATGGCCACAGCGCGAGGAGTTGCCCGCAACGTTGCTCGCGACATTGGTGCGGTTGCTCCTTTTCATCTCCAAGAGTCGGCCGGTCATCAAGCACACCTGTAGATACCATCTTTGAGACCGCACATTACAATTCGTATTAGATCCATTCGTTCATTCGTCTCGATGAAGTGTGATGTCAGTGAAAGCAACACAAAGGCAGCTTTCACTTGATAATTCCGACATCATTATGTGTCAAAACAACCCTTTTGACTTGAGTGCGTCCCAATACTGTACTGTACTGTCTGCTACCGCAACATGATAGCCGCTCGAGATCCGACCGTCTGAGCGGACGAGGTCCGAAACTCCACTTTTTAGATTTTCCGGTTAAAACGGCTCATGAGCATCCGTGGTCCGTTCGTGGCTCGTTTTCTTCTCTCTCTCGTCTTCCCTGCGAACGACCATCGCGACAGGATCCTCTAACTAGGCAGCGATTACCATGGCGAGCGATTCTCACCACGAAGACAACGAGCTACCTCCTTCGGGCAACCCTGCCGAGGCATCGAACAAGGATGTTCCATCCGCCATTGCCAAGTTCGTTGAGCGCTTCTACCAGATCTCGGACACCCCCGACGTGCACGAGCAGTACGCAGACGAGTTCTTCATCCATGACGAGAATCGTCTCAGCTTCCAGATCGGGCCTATGCAGCCAACTAACAAGCGTGAAGGTCTTGTCGCATGGAGACAAAAGGGATGGGAGGGTGTAAGACGACGCAAGCACGTTGTCAACGGCATCTTTATCAGCCCAAAGTGGGAGAACGAGATTATGCTCGATGGCAGCGTTGAGATGGACAAGAACGGCGCAACACTCAAGTTCAACTGGGCTGGCAGGATGGTCTTCGACCAAAAAAGTCTCGATGAGGACTCTCCGAAGATCGAAACTTATAAGGTTTGGCTGGTAAGTGTCGGCTCGATACGACGTGAAACCACTTTAAGACACCATGCTGCGCAAGGAGGCCCGACTCATGCTTTTCACCTGTTCATTGATCCTGACCCCTTCTATCTCTGCCTTGTTGGATTTCTTCTTGCCACTGTGCCTCTCGTTGCTTCTTCTGTGCAACGTGTGCTCGCAAAACCTAGAGCCAAGACTGAGATACTTCATCCTTTAGCTCGGTCGCCAGGCTCACAGTTCAGATTGACAAGCCTCGAAGTGACGATTACGATGTCAATGAATGTCAACAGTGGTTGTCAATGCAGAATCTAGAGACTGTGTGTGCGTGCAAACCGCCGTCTTGTGCTTGATATGGAGCTAGATGTAGGCAAAGTGACTGAGTCTACAAACGACGAAGAAAAAGTACCTCAGCTACATTGGCGGCTTCCGTCTGCCACGCACGAGTTTGAGCTTAATCTGGGACCCTGACGGGCAACCCCGCGAGTGGTCGGACGATCTTTTCGCCTCTCCAACTTTGCGCTTCAGTGAGAAAGTCAGCCTGGTGGTTCGTTATACTGTGTGCATAACTAATACATTAGATGTCCTCTGTCCGAGCTGTTCGCCGAGATCAACAAAGCAGAGCTGGGAACATCAGAGCGAAGTTTGAACCTTTAGTAGCTGTAACGGGAATGCTCCGCGGTCGGACACCGTCCGTCTTGAACAAGACAGGCAACCGAGAAGCGGCTGTCCAAATTCTCTCCACTTTTCTCTGCGTTTGGTTTTTGCGGGGTCGAGCTGCAACAAGGGCAGCAGACCCTGAACCTGTAGCTACCACAAGCTTGCTGCATGTATCGGCTATAGAAGCCACACTGTCCAATATAGGCTTCTGACACTGCGGTCCAGTTCTGTGTACTCGATGTCCTTCGCGCTCCCGGACCACTTTTGCGTTTGGCACAGATGAGCTTTGTGTCTTCGGCCACTCGCACAAGCACTGGCGCCAGGAGACCCACCTGTGGTCCCGCTTCTGCCCAGCCGGACCAGATGCGACTTGAACGGACACTCTCCGAGCATCAGCGTCACTACACGGATGGAGTGTCCAAAGCGTCCATTGGGAAGCTCACATATAAGCGCTGCTGTAAGAGACGTATCTTCTCATCCGTAACCTCCTTGTTTCCTCCACCACGACATCAACGAATCGGCCGACATGTCGCTCATCGCCCTCGAAGAAGCTTTCAACATCCCCTCCCTAGCGGAGCAGTCAGCCTACCAGGCTAGACTCTTTGTCGCCGACGGTAACGGACAGGCACACGCAGACCGTCTGGTCGACATCCACGGGGAGCGACTCGCCAAGATGGACCAGCACGGTGTCGCCCACACGATCCTCTCTCTCACCGCTCCGGGTATCCAGGACTTCGATGAGCCCAAGGCAGCCGCAGCCGCAGCCAAGGAAGTCAACGATTGGGTCTACCAGCAGGCGCAGAAGAATCCCAAGCGCTTCAGCGCCTTTGCCTCGCTCTCGATGCACAACCCCAAGGATGCAAGCGAGGAGCTCACGCGTTGCGTCAAGGAGCTTGGCTTCGTCGGTGCGCTCGTCAACGACAACCAGCGTCTGCCCAACGACGAGGCAGCATGGTACGATCAGCCCGAGTGGGACGACTTCTGGAAGACCGTTACCGATCTGGATGTTCCTTTCTACCTTCATCCCATTGCGCCTAAGGGCGAGATCCACCGCCGTATCTACAAGGACCGTGCCGCCCTGATCGGACCCGTTCTCTCGTTTGCCAACAACGTGTCTGCCCACCTCCTCGGTATGATTGTCAACGGTGTCTTTGACCGTCATCCTAAGCTCAAAATTATTGTCGGTCACCTTGGAGAGCACATTCCCTTTGACTTGTGGCGTATCAACCACTGGCTCGAAGATGGTAAGTCTTGACCTTTTCTTTCGCTTGCAACGAGCTGTCGTCACGGACTGTTCACTAACATACGAGGTTGCTTTGATATTCTGCTCGGCTATAGTTCACAAGCCTCGTGGGGCTGTCTCAATGAAGAAGACAATCCGGGATTACTTCAACGAGAACATTTGGGTCACCACCTCGGGCCACTTCTCCACGTTGACACTCAAGTATGTTCAGGATGAGATCGGCATTGACCGCATCTTGTTCTCGATTGACTACCCTTACGAGAAGTTCGAGGACGCCTGCAACTGGTTCAAGACGCTTGACGGAAAGTTCTCGGCAGAAGATCTCGCCAAGATCAGCCACGAAAACTCGCAAAAGCTCTTCCCTCACCTGCGTTCTTGATTCACCATCCATCATCGTACCAAGTGTATTGTTCTAGTATTTCATCAAAGATCTTAGACATTTTCCTTTTCTGTTGTCTGTGTCTCTGATAATCGCTTCTCCATGCAGATGGATGTGTCGACTCCTGCATAGTATCCAAAGTTAGGAACGATTTGGTAACCGTTTCGGCTGTAGAAGCGTTGCGCCTCGACCAGCTTGTCTCCTGTCTCCAAAAGCAAGCGGTCAATACCAATAGCAAGCGACTTTTGCTCCAAGAAAGCGAGCACCGCTTTCGCAGCGCCTTTGCCGCGGGCTTTTTTGGTGACAAACATCCTCTTGAGTTCAGCCGACGTATCGTCAAGCTTACGAAGACCTCCGCAGCCGATAGGCTTACCATTCTGGTAGGCTACGCAGAAGGATGTAATGTCATCAGCTGTCGGTGGAGTCCCTGGCTCCGAGTCGACTCGCTCGTACAGGACAGCGATGTCGATGCGTTGCTGCTGTCGCAAATCGCAAGCATCTGGGTAAGCCCAAGAGACTTCTTCGACTCGCAATGAATCTGTCAAAGTCGACGGAGGTAGTAGAGCTATGGGAGTCAGCCTCGCTTCACCATATAGATGTGCCGTCAAAACGGGCTGGAAACATACCGCCTGCCATCGTGATTGAACAAAATTTCATCTTGAGCGGTTTCGGTGTGCAGAATGGACAAAGTAACAGACAGAATCGAGACAAACTGTGGATGCAACTCCATTCAGCTTGCACCCTTTCTTCTCTTCTTGTCATTTCTGAGAAAGGCACGGCACGTCGCACGCCACCGACGCAACACGGCTCTGCAGAATTCTCGTTGATGCAGGACGCAATCTTCCCGCCATCTTGAATCCGGAACAAATTACTATGGCCTCTCCCTTCTTCACCCCATCACCACCCTTTTCATTGTTGATTTCCAGATCGTAGACCGTCTAGGATCTCGGCAGACAGATAATGAGCTTCACACCTCGCTATGGCTCGTCCGTAACGAGGGACTACACCTTGCTTCAAGGCCACCCAGGCTCGTATCAGCACTTTGGTGCTCTTGGATCTAGTCAGCCACGCGGCACCAACAACCACAACCTCAACTTCACTAGAATCGAAGGCGATGACACCCACAACACTCACGATGATCATGAACACGACGACGGCGATGCTGATGCCTCTGCATCCTCAATCCACCCTGACGATTCCACCGACAACGGTCTCAGCAACATCTCGCTTCCACCAAACCATTCAGCCGTCGGCAGCGTGCCTGCCTTCAGCCGCAGCAATCGCCTCGCTGCAGCACCCATTGCATCACCTCGTGCTCGTCGTCCCAGCGTCAATGCGTATACACAGGTAGCAGGCATCCCCTCTGAATATTTGCTTGGCGGTTCAGCACATCCACCAACACATCATCCAGATGCCGCCTCACATCTCACGCTCGGAGCTCCGACTGCAACCAGATCTTCTCATGACGAAGGGCTTGAGCGCCGGAGCGACGAAGTTGATGCTACCGAATCTACCTCCCTTCTACACCGTCGACCAGCACAACAAGCAGATGCAAACAACGGCCATGGAGCCAGCGCGATCACTTCCACTTATGGCGCTGTGCGACGCTCTTCTATCGATGGTGCCAGCATCGTCAGTGGTGGTCCAGGCGTCAGCGGCTGGGCTGCAGCCAACATGATGCGTGAGGCTCCTCTTCCTGGTGTCGAGCAGATCGAGTCTATCGCTCGTGAGTCGCACGATCACATTGCTTGGAGAGAAGCAAGAGTCTTGATCGGCTACACGATTCCTATCTTCGCAACACATCTTCTCGAGCTCTCACTCTCGGTAGCTTCTGTCTTCTCGCTTGGCCACCTGGGCACTGTCGAGCTCGCTGCTGCCTCTCTTTCCAGCATGACCGCCAATGTCTCAGGCTTCAGTGTCCTATCTGGCTTCATCTCGGCTTTGGACACCCTCCTCCCCTCAGCGTACACCCATCAGCCCAAGTCTGTTGGTCTATGGACACAGCGCATGGGCGTCATCCTCATGGGCATCCTTCCTCTCATCCTTGTCATCTGGCTCAACGCAGAAGCCATTCTTGTCCGCATTGGCCAAGACCCCGAGGTAGCTTACCTCGCTGGCAAATATCTCGCGGTGCTCTCGATCGGCTTGCCTGGCTACGCCCTTTTTGAGGTATGCCGAAGATACCTGCAAGCACAAGGCCTGATGCATGCTCCTACCATCGTGCTCATTTTTGTCTCTCCACTCAACGCCATCACCAACTATCTTCTTGTTTGGGGACCAGAATCTATTCGACTCGGCTTTATTGGCGCTCCACTTGCTTCGGCTCTGTCCATGTGGCTGATGGCTGTCTTGTGCTTCTTCCAGTGCGTTCTTGGCCCTCGTCACGCTTGGGACGGCTTCACCACTGCAGCCTTCAGGTGGGATGGTGTGAAGCCCGTGCTGTACCTCGGCTTCGCTGGAATGGTCAGTCTTGCAGCCGAATGGTGGGCTTGGGAGATCGTCGGCTTGGTCACAAGCCAGCTTGGCGTCGTTGCCCTTGCTGCTCAATCAGTCCTTCTCGTCAGCTCTTCTGTCACCTATCAGTTGCCGTTCGGTGCCTCCGTTGCCACTGCCGTCCGTGTCGGAAATCTTCTCGGTGCCAATCGTCCGGCTGAAGCCAAGATTTCCAGCAGAGTCGCCCTTATTCTCTCACTTGCCATGGGTGGCCTCAACTCTGCACTCTTCCTTACCTTCCGCAGACAGTGGGGCTGGCTCTTCAGCTCCGACATCGAAGTTATTAAGCTTGTCGAGTACATTCTGCCTCTTCTTGCTTTCTTCCAGGTTGCTGATGGTATCTGCGGTATCGCTGGTGGTGTCTTGCGTGGTACTGGAAGGCAGGCTTCCGGTGCAGGCATCAACATGGTCTCGTACTATGTCATTGGTATTCCCGTCGGTCTGGTGCTCACATTCACTCGGATCAACCTTGGGCTCGCTGGCCTGTGGTGGGGATTGACAATCGCACTTCTTTTCGGTTCAGCTGGTATGATTTGGTTGATTAGCATCACCGATTGGGACTGGGAGGTTAAGAAGGTGCAACTTCGCATGGCAGTCGACGATCCTGGTTCCGGAGCTGCTGCTCATGGCGTGGCCAAGCCTGACGCCGAGGCTGCATCTAATCCGCGCCTCTTACAGACATCTTCGACTGTCGATGCCATCAACAGCCGCGACCCGGCTCTCAGCCCGCTAGGTCTGCGTCCTTCGTCTCTCGCGGGCTCAGTTATCGAAGAGGAAGAAGATGAAGTCTCGATCTAATGTCCTGTCCTAGCCATGCGCAAGCCTGTCTTGTTTCGCCTCTCGCATACATGTGTGACTTCGATCTCATTTAACATTGCAATCTCAATGGCATTCATCATGGGTCAAGTAGAAGAGTAGACTTGGGCTGCTTCTTCAGGAATTGCATCTGATTCCGGAACGCTGTAGAAAGTACTAAGGCAGCATCTCCAGATTGGCCAGACAGCGAAGCATGGCACCATTTTTTTTGGCTAGTCTTCGAGTCGTAATCATCACCGAGGGCTGAAACGCACTGTCCGGGACATAAGCGGCCGGATGAGATCAACGGAAGATTCAGCTTGCAGCTCTCGACCTCATTGTCTCGTACTGCGCGTCTCGACCTGGTGAGGTGGTACTTACCAGGCTCGCAATTTATGCCCTCAATCGTGCGATCTGGACTTCTACCTAAAGCTCTGGAACAACAATGACAATGATGAATGAGATGATAATGATAATGAGTTGTCTGTCGTCTGTCGTTGATGGAGGATGATGGCGACATGCTTGTGATTTGGGACTCAGTGTCAGCGGTCGGGAGCCTGATACCCGAGATCCTGTGAGTGGTCGGGTCTCGCCAGATTCTAGCGAGATCCAGTGAGAAGGCGGCACTCAGCCACTCTGTGAGATCCGGTGAGTCAGGCTTGTCTTGGCGGATATCGGATATCCTGTGAACGAGGGATCTTCCAACAGATATCGACTGACTGCTGTTGACACTCCGTACAGAGGTAACACGGCAAGTTCAGCTTATGCACTACTGCCGTACAATGTTGACACGAGTGTCTAGACGTCACGACGTACTGAGGTGATGGGCAGGCCCGCCACTGGTTGTTTTTGACAGTGGTGAGCTTATATAGGGACTGGTGGAGGTTCCAGGCCAGCGGAGGAGGTTCCGCCTGTAGTTGAGGTTCTACAATGTTGATTGAGGTTTTGACAACGTCAATGGCAGGTGCTCTTCATTCACCAACGAAGACACAGACTAGCAAGTATTGCAATGTATACTATTGCAATGCAAGATGTATAATGAGTGTATAACCGGAAGGGTACAATGTACTGTTACTATATGTCTAAGACAATGATAGAGCGGATGAGCAGGGCTCATCCGATAGGGCCAAACGACCACATATATATAGACACCTGCATTGTCAAGGCCATAGGGTCTCAATACCGCGTTCGCGGCTACGGTCGGGTTGGGTGGGATACGGAGAGGTAGTAAGGGCATGGTTGGGATCGTCAGGAGGGGTCAAAGCACTATACTCTGTTGCTAATGAGCTAACTAAGTAATACATGTGATGGAGGTTTGTCGGGAACCTTGGTCGGGGTACATTCATGACTGGAGTACACGGTCATGACAGTGCAGAAGATGTCGCAGCAGTTGGTTGGGACCAAGCCCAACTAGGTGGCCACCCATCGGGGCCCGATCCCATTGGGGCCCGATCCCATCGGCCAGGTGCCTGACCATAGTCATCCCTCCTACGGCACGACGGTTGATGGTGGAGGGTGTCTGCCACTGTCACGGCCATATACCTACTGTGTCCAGTGGGTTCTGACATTGGGAGGAGGCTGGAAGCCATGACAAGATGGAGAGGGGTGTGGGGGCTGTGGTGACTACTGGAATGTAGTAGGTACTGGGGTGACCAGGTGCAGTCTAGGCTAAGTTGCAGAGCAAGAAAGGTCTTGTATTCAACCCAATGGGTAATGAAGATAGAATACAATAGACAAGGGAAATGAATGCTTGAGAGTGAGTGAACATACACTATTAACTGAACTGACATGGTGTTGGGGCTGTGGCCAGTGCTGCAGCTGTCACACATCAGTTCCAAGACTATAGGAATCAGCACATGGCATGTTAAACCAAGCATGCAAATGCCAAGACATTTGCAAGACCTAGGAGAGCTAGATGCTGCCTCGCAAACGCCGAGGCGTTTGCTGCTGTGTGGATGCGTTCGGTCGATAAGCGGACAGAGTGGTTCGTAATCGTTTCCTGCTTACAGACAGGGAGAGTGATCGAAGCAAAGCATGTCCTCCGCTGACAGACGGAGCAGAAGGTCATCGCCTCCGTTGCAAGACGGCAGCAAAGACATCGACTTCATTCTTAGATTGTCGGAGTAGATCGTGACCTCCCTGCATAGACGGGATCAGGATTGGATTTCACGAAGACGTTGCATGATAGATGTTTGGACAATTGAGCTCAACCACACACTGTTCGTTTGCGCGTGTGCGTATGTGTGTATTGTCTTGTGTTCACAGCGACGTCGATGGATCAAGAGCCTGTCGGAGAGACTCTCTTAGCAAGCCCCGACTTCTCATAGATAGCATCGATGGTCTTCATAATGATCACTGACTCCTCGTTCTGCACCCAAACCGGGACTCTCTTCTTCTCAGCATCCCTGTCCTCATTGATCATGTTGATCGGACTGACTTCGTGCGATGGTGTACCAGCCTGAACCGCCCTGACACCCAGCACAAAGGCCTCCATCTGCCACCTGTACGTCGACCACCAAACCTCGCCGGTACCCTTTGGCCAATGACCGTCTTTTGCCGCCCTGCGCATTTGATCTGTTCCCGAAGTAACGCCAGGTACATAGGCTTTGTAGAATTTTGTTGTTCCTTCAGGCACGTTGGCATTGGTAGCCGACTTGCCGCGGTACGTAGCAACGATCTTGTGCCAGATGAAAGGTCCGACAAAGTTCTGAAGCTCAACCGTGCTGCCGTCCTTGAAGGTAGCTTTAAGGATGGGCGTGATGCGGTGAATGTTGGGGATGCGCCAGTTGAGGAAGGGAAGGGTGAAGAGTGTGCGACCCAGGGAGGTTTCAATCTTGCAAGGGAGCTTGGCCGGGCGTGCGGTAGGGACGAGAATGGTTGTCTCCATGGAAAGGTCTACTGCTGGATCACCTTTGTCGTTCAGGTGCTTCTTTGAACCGTGATCTCGAGGATAGAAGTGGGTTGGTCGAGCTTCTCTCACTTCAATGCCGTCCTCCCAGTTTGCGCGCTGCCATGAGCCTGCTGCCGCCCGCATGGTGTACAACACAGCGGAGGTAGGGTAGCAACCAGCATCCATCAACGCTCCACCAGCTAGTTTCCAGTCAAAGCGAATATCATCCTCCTTAATGAAGCCTGCAGGACCAAACAGGAAAGCCGAAACCTCGGTCATGGGGTTCTGAGGCGACATGAAGTCATGGAGGCGGTACGCAAACTCGTGCAGCGCCGGGTGAAAGCGGTAGTGAAAAGCTTCGAGGACGAGAACGTTGGCTTTCTTGGCTTCTTCAAACACCTTCTTGGTCTCCTGCTCATTGGACGTTGAAGGCTTTTCGAGCAGGACATGCTTCTTGGCAGCGATACACTTGAGCGTCCATTCGTAGTGAAGGCCATTGGGTAGGGGGTTGTAGACAACATCGATTCCGGGATCGTTGATGAGCTCCTCGTACGAGTTGAAGACGTGAGGAATACCGTACTTCTTGGCGAACGCTGTGGCGCGGTCCTTTGATCGAGCGGCAACAGCAGAGATGATGATGTCGGGATGTGTCTTGGCTGGAATGATAACAGCTCCGGGGGCAATGTTGGCCGCTCCGAGGATGCCCATCCTCAACGGGCCCGAAGAAGCGCCATCAGAGACAGTTCGCTTTGCAACAGCAGGCGGGCTGAAGGAGGTGTAGATGTTGGAGAGGCGGCTGTACAGGTCCTTGACTGCAGTGGCCATCTTGACGGTTCTGCTCTGGAAGCTGAGAAAGGGCGTCGAGTGAAGGTGCACCGCGTGGAAAGGGCAAGTGGAGTATATATCGATCAGCGGTTGTCAGAAAGATTACTGCTCGTCGGCTGTCTGAGTTGGAACGTGAGCAGTGAGTCCGGAATCACAGGTTCTTCTTGAATCAGACAGTTCGGTCAACGTGGGGCTCAGCGTTGCAGCCAGGAAGCAAGCTTGCATTGGACCCTTAACCGAGGTTGAGCCGTAAAAACTCGCCGTCATCGCGCCAGTCAGCATCATATCTCACACTTCTGCCTTGTCTGTTGTCTGTCGTGCTCTTCTCCATGATTGTCAGCGAGTTTCCCGCTGCTAGCTAGCCTTTGCCCCTCGTGAAGAGGACTTGTGAGAAGGGGCCGAGAGCGAGGCGTTCGTGACGGGCGACGACGAACGACTTGTGCTTTCAGAAGGAATCCAAATTTAGCTCGAAAACGAACTGCATAGCCGAGGCCGGAAGCAACTCAGCCTTATCACTAGCCACGTCGACAACGATGCTTGTGCCACGTTCATGCCTTGGGTCGTGACCGACGCTCTGGGCATGGTCATGCTGTGTCTGTGGTTCCGCATTTGAAGGGATGTTGAGAGGACCGGTCCGTCGTTGGACGGAGAGGCGTTGCAAGCTCAGCTGGAATCCACGCTTAACCGTGCGTCTCGAATCGTTTGCGAGAAAATGACCAGCTGTCAGCAAGCGGCAAAGAACTCGAGCTACTCTATCGAAGCGACCTCGCCGAATGGGCCCTCGTGCCTCGCAGGTCGTGAATGTCGTCGCCTGATTCATCTTCTTCGTCAACCCACAAAGGCTGCAACTGATGGCTGAACTCATTCCTTCCTTCGAGAGACAGATGATGTCTTGCTGTTATGTAGTGTGTTTGCCAGCTCCAGGCTCATTCATTTGTATCGGTTCCAAGTCGGTCTGTTTCACGAGCTCAACATTGCTCACTCTCATCACGATTCCCTCGGTCGCACTGAACGATTGTTAGCGTCGCGAGGCTTGGTGGGGCTCGATGCCCGCTTCATGTGCCTGCTATCAAAAGAGTGGGGGATTGTCAAGAGCGATGAGCTGTAACAATGGTTTGCACAGACATTTCGTCGCAAGCTCAAATGAAGGTGTTGCGACCCACCATGAAGGTACTCTGGGCACACACACTTCACACCGCCATATATAAGCCAGCGCTAGCGCTTTCGCCCGTTCGATTTGATTACGCTTCTGCATTCGACACACTTTTCTCTCTTCTCAACGTCAACTTCTGTTGCATAGCATGAAGCTCACTCTCGCTACCTCCCTTCTCTTATGGCTTGCCTTACTGTTGGCTACCAGCGTGGATCGTGTGCAAGCAGACGCAATGCCACTCCCGGACTATACGGTCAAAGACAACCCTATGGCAGCCACCTTCTACTGGTTCTCTTCTGTCGAAGTAGGTGTCTGCTATAGTCCCAAGGCTCGCGTCGCCAGCATCAAAGGTGCTCTTCACTGTACTCACCAGGAGAACTACGATCTCGAAAACAATACCTGGACGCTACCGCAGACTTGCGTTGCTCTCAAGCCTCTCGGTGAACCTCTCTCCAATGCTGTTCGCGATTCGTGTGCCAACGCCAAGGGTACATTCAACATTATCAAGCCTGCTTCAAACAATGCTGACGGCAGCCAGGCTTATGATGCCATCAAGAACAAGAGCGCGGGTGGACAGCCGGATGGAGCATCTGGCTCTGGCGCGCAGGAGGACGACGGAAGTGATGACGATGGCGGAAAGAAGAAGGAAGGGGACTTGTTCAGTGGTCTCGGGAACATGATCGGACTCTAATCAAGGCGAAGTCATAGATCTGTCGCTATGGCGACGATCCGTGTTATCTTGTGTCTGACCCTTGCCATCCTGATCCCGTCGACTATGACCTTTGCACCTTTCCTGCCGTCAATATTTCAGCATAGAGCTCGAAACCGATTTTGTTAAAGCGACAGCTATCCAATCCAGATTTCCAATTTTGAAGATTCCTTGACGCTGAGTGTGAAAGCTGGCGCTCTGAGGCGAACGACCTTGTGCTGCTGCATGCACTATCAGGAGGGAGGGTCGTGAGTAGTACAGAATCCTAAAACTCTGTCAGCGCTTCTGACAGTATAGGAAGGACGAAACTCCCGCGCACAGAGGACCAAGGAAAGGCTAAGGGAGACACACTGAGCATGTCGGAAAGCTGTCTCCTCTACGCGACACACATCAACGGCGGCACGCAAGGTCAGAGCGGGGTCTTGTGCGAGGCGGTTCAACCATACAGTTTCCGAGCGTGGAACTGATGCCTTTGGTTGCTCTTCCCCACACTTTGGTTGGACGGCATAGAGCGGCCGTGGAACGACAATCCGGGGTAGAACTTTTGTATTGAAAGTGGTTCAAGCCGTTCAAATGGATGCATTTCACATTCGAAAATGGCCGGCTATTGGATCTCGCTTTCTTGGCTTGCTGAAGCTCCACTCTGTGACTGCTGTCCCTCTCCACAGACCCTGCCTCGACTTTCTCGCTCTGAATGCCGCGGACCTGCGCTTGGAGCTGTCACTTTGCACTTACAGTACTGGCACAAGAGAGAGAAGAGAGACGAGCGCACATGGTTCTGCGTTCCAAAGCATGTTCATCCGGCCTTCAAATGAGCCGACTTAGCCGTGTGTGGTCGTACCATGCTCAATTCCACTTGCTGTCTTGCTCGCTAACCTGTCCGACCTTGAACTGCATCCTGAAGAAGATCATCTCTTTCAACGTCACTTAAATATCATTGCCTTTCCCTCCTTTCCTGCTCTCCATCGCACGTTAACTTCCTCCAGCCGATCGACGTGACCTTCACCTGTCATCATCACCGCCACGTTTATCCTCCTTTGCTTTTTTCGAAAGTAGACGTACTGTATAACATCTTCAAAATGGCTGCTCGCAAAGCTTACGTTGTCGGTGTCGGCATGACCGCCTTCACCAAGCCCGCCGACCGTGATTACCCCATCCTCGGTCTCGAAGGTGCCGTCAAGGCTCTCATCGATGCTGGTCTCACCTACGACGACGTCGACTACGCCGCTGCTGGTTACGTCTACGGTGACTCCACTTGTGGTCAGCGTGTTCTCTACCAGCTCGGTATGACTGGTATTCCCATCGTCAACGTCAACAACAACTGCTCCACTGGTTCGAGCGCTTTCAACCTCGCTGCCAATGCCGTTCTTGCTGGCCAGGCCGAGTGCGCCCTTGCTGTTGGTTTCGAAAAGATGGCTCCCGGTTCGCTCAGCTCCGCCTTCACCGACCGTGCCGCTCCCATGGAGGGCACCATGTCCCAGCTCTTCGAGATCGAGGGCGACAAGGAGTACGAGACTGAAGACTTTGGACCTTTCGCCGCCCGTATCTTCGGTGCTGCCGGTCTCGAGTATTGTGAGAAGTATGGCGCTACCTGGGACCACATCGCTGAGATTTCCGCCAAGAATCACCGTCACTCGGCCAAGAACCCTTACGCTCAGTTCCGCGCCACTCCCTCCAAGGAGCAGGTTCTCAAGGCACGAAAGATTACCCGTGAGGTTACTCTTCCCATGTGCTCGCCCACTTCGGATGGTGGTGCTGCCGCCATCGTCGCATCCGAGGCTTTCGTCAAGAAGCACGGGCTCGAAGACCGAGCCATCGAGCTTGCCGGTATGGGTGTTGCTACCGACTCGATCCGACTGTACGAGGACCGATCGCGTATCGAGCTTGCCGGTGCCGACATGTCCCGACGAGCTGCCAAGATCGCTTACCAGCAGGCCGGCATCGGTCCCAAGGACGTCCAAGTCCTCGAGCTCCACGACTGCTTCGCTCCCAACGAGCTCGTCACCTACCCCGCACTCGGCCTCTGTGCTGAGGGTGAGGCACACAAACTCGTCGAGCAGGGTCTCAACACCTACAACGACTCTGGCCAGGGTTGGGTCGTCAACCCCTCCGGTGGTCTCGAGTCCAAGGGTCACCCTCTCGGTGCCACTGGTCTTGGCATGATCAAGTACATGGTCGACCAGCTCCGAGGCGACGCTGGTGCCCTTCAGGTCAAGAACGTTCAACACGCACTCACCCACAACATTGGTCTCGGTGGAAGCTGTGTTGTTACCATTCTTCGTCGACCCTCGTTCTACAAGGCTGGTGCCTCCAACTCGGCCAAGCGATTCGGCTACAACGCCGGTGACCAGGTCAAGAGCATCACCGAGGAGGACCTCAACAAGGTCAAGAGCAAGCAGTACTCTGACTACCTCCCCGCCGACCTCTAAGCTGGTCGCTTCAACTGCATAGTTGAGCACGTGCGTTGAACCCACCATCTCGGTCCGTCCTTTCCGTGTTCGCGTTGCTTTGCAACCACGAGCCAGCAACAGCGGATCCGCCGGATCTCGAATGGAAAACCCACTTTGAATTGCTCGCATCATCATCTGCGGATGCCTTTGCGTGCTTCTTGTAAATATACCTTGTCTATCACGACTATTATGCCTAATCTGAGTAACGCCTCATGCTTCACTAGCCGCGCCAACAACAAGTATCCAATCCATACGCATCATCGAGGTCGAGTTCGGTATGTCGAGCAATGTGTGACACCTTACAAGACAATGCACACAATCGAACGTGATCTCAGGTCGTGAGCGTTTCTTCGATGAACGGTGGGTGACTTCATATGTTGATGATCAGCACGTTCTGTTAGGCGACGCCTTGTGTAGACACGTTCTTCGTTGGCTCTTCTCCGAGGTCAACGCTTGTCACATACTTTTCAAGATCACAATGGCTGCGATGATGTGTTCTCAGAGTCAGTATGTGGCTGCATCGGCATTCTTCGCCTCTTCACGTCCGACATTGTTTCTCTTCCCGTTCCCGAATGACCGTTCATGACCCTTCAGATGAGGAACTCTGTCGCGAAAGCAAGTGCGTCTGCCATCGAGCGCCTACGTGCAGAACTCGTGGTGTTCATTGAGTAAGCCAAGAAGAGCCGAGCAGAAGCTACTCTGGGGAGCACGTTGACACTTTCCACCCTGTCAACGATGCACTTGCGGCTATTTCCTTCACTGCCACAGCGCTCAAACCTACACCTATCGGAACGGATCTCCTGGAACATCAACCTTCGCCGACACAAACCCCTCAGCCATCACAGTTCTGCTCACTGATTGCATTGCGTGACATCAGTGACCTTTTCACGGCTTTTGCAACCTTAATCGACGCATCGCCTCATTCATCGAGCCGCTCAACACATAGCAACTCGACATCAGACAACGGGCTTCAACAATCTTCTACTCTCTTCCAGCCCTCGCACGTACCATCTCGAACTTTGTCGGTAAGAAGGCGGCGATTTGTGTGCCACGGTCGCCAGTGAAGTGAGCGGTCCGACTGCAGTGGTGTGTCAACCAGTGGTGGCGTGTGTATATAAAGATACACGATCTCACCAGCCCGGCTGGCATCATCATCAGTGTTGCCCTGTCAACACGCCACATATTGTCAAGTTCACACGATTGTCAAACAAAGTGGCAACCGGGGCTCTCAACTTTCCGTCAACAGTGAGCCCGGACAACATCGTCAGCCACTTCATCACCACATATAGAACACCTCGACGCCTCAGCAGGTGACACGAGCCCTCGACCCTACTGAAGTTCGATCGAACTCGACTGTCGCCCAACAACGAACGGTATCTTGGCATTCGGATCTCACTCTGGTAGTGAAGAAGCATGCGTCCAGGCAGTATCCTTTCACCACTTTCTCTCCTGTTCATCTACATGGCCGCAGTTCTGGTGCCGCCATGCATGGCTCAAATCGAAGAAGCCGTCGAACAGCCCATAGAGAAAGCACCACAATCCGATAAATTATCTCCGCTTACGCGATCACTCTCACCACAGAAGGTCAAGGAAGTAATCCAAAAAGCGCCAGACAAGTACAAGCTTCGTGCAAACAACTTTCTGGGCACCGGCCTGAGACGTAAGTCGATCGCTGGTACATATGGCACAAGCATAGCCGTCATGGGTGGCGCAGGTGCCATCACATACCAAGGGTTGAACCTGCAGTCGAAGAACCGAGAGCAGGAGAACAAAGACAAGAGTAAGTGTCGCTGAGCTGAAGCGCGAACTGATCTGCTTTTGGCAACACGTGTCTAGTATCTGATGCTAATGATGCCAATTCTTATACTATGTCTGGAACATTGCGGGAGTCTAGAAGATCAAGAGTTCAGGCAAGCCATCTGCGCAGCGCTGCAAGAGAAAAGGGCTAGGGAGGCATCAGCACCAACGATCGTATCTGAAGGCACCCCTGTTCCGTCACCAAGCACTCCTGAGGTCCCCCCTCTTGCACCGCCAAGCGCGCGTTGGCAGAACCGCTACAAGTTCAGCAACAGATCCAGCGACGATGCGACGGAACAAGAGGCCTCAAAACCCCAGGCTGATTGGGACAAGAGAGCGCTCGATGATGCGACATTGAACGCGATCGAGGAATATAACAAGTTCATTGCTGGAACAGAGGCAGTCGTATCCGGCTCTATCGCTTTAGCGGCTGCGTAAGTTGCTCCATCGCCAGCACGTTTAACGGAACGTCTTGAAGGTCAAGCGCTAACTCTTCCCTTTGCTATGACAGACATCAAGCGCATGAGAGGGCACTCAAGACCCCTCCTCCCGAGTTCACATGCTGAACTCAAGCTACTGTTTCGCAAACTGAAGACGCTTCCCGGAACGCAATACAAATTCAGTCATGTAGGACCCATAGCGGTCGTCCAAGATGTTGATATGCACTTTTCATGCCATATCTCCGTGCACAGAAACACCTGTGAGAGCCATGGGGTGGCTTCAGATCGGTCAGAGGCGGCATGCCTTGTTGACCCAGCTCGGAAGCTTTCTCCGTCACCGCGTCCTCCTGGTCCGTGGCCGTGATTGTGCTTGTCTGGCTTGTCTGGCTTGTCTGGCTTGTCTGGCATGTCTGGCATGTCTGGCTCTCTGGCTCATTCGGAGAAGACGGCGATGACTGCTTCTAAGGCTCGTTCTTGAAGGGCTTCAACCCGGACGTCAATACAGTTGCACGGCAGATTTGCTGCATCGCCCTTGCTAGAACCAGAAAAGTGTGCCAAAATTGAGGCCCAAAAAAGGGTTAAGAAAATCACCGGTAGAAGCAGCTACCCCCGTAAAAGTCTTTAGGCGCTCTCGTGCCTTCCTTCTGCAAGCCGCGCTACAGAAGTAGCGTTGCAAGCTGAACCAAGACAACGACGTAACCAAAAATATAATGCGGGGAAGCTCTGTTCACCCTGAGCGAGGGTCATGTGCCTCGAATGAAGCGTGCCGAAAGGACTGCGTCCGGCTTTCCCATTTTCATGCTTTGGTCCATTGTCTTTGAGTCGCCACTGGTGATCGAGAGGATTGCAAGCAGGGCGGACGAGGTCATTAGCAGTGAGGCATCGGCGTTGCGGGGCATTGAAAGTCACACGACATACGCTCGCTTCGTTGGCCGTGGAACGATGGTTGCAAAGCGCCGCCTCCAAGATCACCATTGCTAACGGCAACTCCTTCCAGCCGAGCTGAAGACGATTGCGAATCTAGGTCCAGATGGTGCGATGCGCGGGAAGCAAGCGTGAGAAGCCAACACAAGTAAAGCTCGTTCTCTCGCCAAAGAGGGTTGGGAAGTGGAAATTGGCGAACGAGTTGCGGGAGTTGCGGGAGGCTGGCGCAAAGTGTCGGAGCTGCAAATGCATGTGGTGTGCACAAAGATCTAAGCGAACAATGCAACCACAGCAGTCCAGCTGATGGTGTGTCGCTCGCGTACAGCTTTGCTTTTCGAACACTGCTCAAGCGGCAGTCTATCGCCCGACTGTGTGTGAGTGAGTGTCGTGTGCCACCTTTCTGGAACCATGAAGCCTCTGCTCGCACGGACACATGTGTAGCTGCAACCGTCGACGCTTGGCAGCCGCCACTTCAGGGTGCGATTGACCTTCTGTGCTTCCCCGCATCGTCAAACTCAGCCGCAGTCGTCCAGCGCAATCTTGAGGTTGCGGAGAGAACTCCGACTTCCAAGACTTGCCGCACAGAAGGCGGTAGCGCACCGGCTTCTCAAGTGCTTTCTACTTTCTTCTTGCTCCGGTCTGCGAAGGAAGAAGTCACTGTTGAGCTCAAGGCTCGCCGAAATGAGTCTGGATTGTTTTTGCTGATCGAAAGCAGAAGAGTCAGTGTAGCAACTGGACCGCGCGAAGCATCGCGCTGTTGCGGCACCTTCATTCCACAAGCTCACAGAGCAAAGACCGAAAGCTGCCGCAATGACTTCCGTTTGGCCTGGTTCTCGCTTTCCGCAGTTGCGCATTGCCCTTCATCAAAGTCGAACTCGTCTGCGCTGCGCGGTAAGAGTGACAACTGTCATCTTGCTTTAGCCATCTAGCGGGACTGACTCAGCTGCTCGAAAGCATAAAAGGCCCACCCTCTGATCGTCGTTCCATCCTCCATTCGTCACCTCACATTCAGCTAATCCTTTCAGCTTTACAGCCAACAAAGCCCAGCGCACGCTCAAACTCGATCTCAAATACAACTTCGTCAACAATACTAAAAATGGCTCCCGCTGCTACCTCTGACCGCTCTCGCTCTGCCAAGGATCCTCGTGAGCAACAGCTCGAGGTCTCCGGCCAGAACCGCGTCGCCATCTTCGACAAGCAAGGTGGTCCCGTTTCCATCAAAGATGTTCCCGTTCAGCAGCAGCTCAAGCGCGGAGAGGCTCTTGTCCGTGTTATCTACTCTGGTGTCTGCCATACCGATCTCCACGCCATGCTTGGTGACTGGCCTCTTGACAACAAGCTCCCCCTTGTTGGTGGACACGAAGGTGCCGGTGTCGTCGTCGCTCTTGGTGAAGGTGCTGATCAATTCGTGAAGGTTGGTGACCGTGTTGGTATCAAGTGGATCGCTACTTCGTGCCTGAACTGTTCGTTCTGCAGGACTGGTGCCGAGCCCAATTGCCCTCATGCACAGTGCTCTGGCTTCAGTGTCGACGGCTCGTTCCAGAAGTACGCTGTCAGTTACGCCAACCACCTTTCGATCATCCCTGACGCTCTGCCTCTCGATCAGGCTGCTCCCATCCTCTGTGCCGGTGTCACCGTCTACAAGGCTCTCAAGGAGGCTCAATTGACTCCTGGTCAGTTCGTTGCCATCCCCGGTGCCGGTGGCGGATTGGGTCACCTTGCTATCCAGTACGCCGTCGCTGCTGGCTACAGAGTCATCGCTATCGACACTGGCTCTGACAAGAAACAACTCTGCGAGAGCCTCGGTGCAGAGAAATTCATCGACTTCAAGACCTCCAAGAACCTCGTCGACGACATCAAGGCCGCCACTCCTGATGGTTTTGGTCCTCAGGCTGCTGTTGTCGCTGCTTCGGGTGGACTGGCGTACGAACAGGCATTGGACTACATTCGTCCTCGTGGTGTTCTCGTCGCTGTTGGTCTGCCTGGTAACACTGATATCAAGGCGAATGTCTTCTTCACCGTGTTCAGGTCGGTCAGGGTTGTCGGATCGTACGTCGGTAACCGACAAGACGCTCAGGAGGCATTGGACATTGCCGCTGCCGGTAAGGTTAGGACGCACTTCAAGACTTTGGGTCTTTCGCAGTTGCCTCAGGTCTATGATGATATGCAGAGTGGAAAGATTGCTGGTAGGATCGTGTTGGACATTGACCAGTAGTCAAGGCCACGGAGTAGTGAAAAGGAAAAGGTTTTGTTGCGATCTCAGTTCTCGTTCTGTCGTCTCGCTACGAATGAAGTGTTTGTTTCTGGTCATTTGCGTGCGATTGTGTTTGTTATCTACAATGGATCGTCGCAAGTCATGATGCTAGCGCATTCTGGTTGATACAGACGCTCAGTTGACAGGAACTTGTGTCATTTGAGCTGGTCGTCCCTGCCAATCCTTCATCGGCGTCCGGCTTCCACTGCTGCCCTCCTCCTCGTCATACTCCCTCGTCTCCCTCATCCTTCCCATCATGAACACGAGCACAGTCATCACAGCCAAAGCGCCATACTCGCTAACGTACTGCAGCAACAATCTCACCCATGCATTCTTCGGCATCAAAATCCCTCCGTCGAAAATTGAGTCCTCAGAATTCCGCGTTCGTGGTGGCCAAAAAATTGGCAAAAAATCGGCAAAAAATCGTTTTTTTTTTTTTTTTTTTTTTTTTTTTTTTTTAAATAGCAGGCCTTTTATGGCCTTATTATATTACGAGCAAGGAGGAGACGAAACAAAAACTACAACGGAACAAAAATTCCTTAGGCCAGCGTCGAACTACTGAGCCAGCGAAACCGTCCAGCATTGAGTCCCCCGTAGAGGTGACTTCCCGGTCAAGTGAGCGAGAGAGCCAAAGTCAATACCGTTCGTATCCCACTGAAACCAATAGCAGACCGAAGGTCAAGGATAAGGAGAAAGGGACAAAAAAAAGGGGGGAAGAGCGAGCGGACGTCGTCAGGGGAGGTTGGGAAATTCAGAATCGGAGTCATGAGCCTAGAGAAAGCAACTTGGGACTCAGAGTTTTCGTCTTGAGTCAGTCGGAATTCGGTCAACGGCCGCTCCCGAAGGCAGTGTAGAGCATCCGAATCGGCTCCGACCTTGTTTGACAGATGAACTGATGCGGAATGATATGCTATTAAGCTGATGATGAAAGTAGTGCACAAGTGACCATGATGCGAATTCTCGAGCCTGACTTAGCACTGTACGTTAAGCTTTGACGTGACTATGCCTTAATCTCTTCCGCCTGTTGCTTCTCGCCACTCTCCCTCTTCTCGTTTCGCAGATGCATCAGCCAATTAAGCAGCGCCAATGCAACGCCCGCCCCTGCGAAGCCCATCCCCATGTAGAAAGCTCCTCTATAACCCTTCAAGGGGTTCCTCCCTCCATCGTTAACATGTGTCTCAACAACTCCCGCGAAACCCAGACCCAACGCAATCGAGTAGTTGACGACAGTGTTGACGATGCTACTCGCTGCGCCTTGTTGGTGCGTTGGCAAGAAGTCACTGAGGATAATGCTGGCGGCTGGGAAGGACATGTCCATCCCGAAAGGCATGATTCCGCTACTAACGTAACCTAGGGCGTCGACCCGAACAGGTGCGTTGCCGGCAATGCAGCTGCCGATGCAGAATGCGAGGAGTGACAGCAACATTACGAAGGGTGGCGAGGTTCGACCAAGGATTTGGGCGGAGGAGAAGGCAGCGATGATACCTGCTACTCCGGCAGGGACGAAGGTGAGGATGTTGAAGATCGGAGAGAAACCCCTCACTACCTGATTGGTCAAGTTCAAGAAGAACACCCATATACCGAAGCTGGCCCATCCGCATGCCAAGGAAAGTAGGATGAGGGTGCCAGAGAGATGGAATACGCTGGTAGGGAGTAGGGGGTATAATGCCTTACCTTCACCCCAAAGGAAGATCGCGATAAAAATGACTCCAACGATGAGAAGCACATAAACGTAGACTGTCTCCCAGCCGACGACTAGTGCTTGGTTGAAGGCGAAGTTGAACAGTACCAGACCGACGACACCAGTGATCGTGCCGAAGAGATCAAGTCGGTTCCATAGCGGATCCATTTTGCCTCCAACTGAAGCGGCTTCGCTAGCCGCTGCTACTTCTTCTTGCTGCTCCTTGCTCTCGAAGTTCCAAGAAGCGCTAACGGCCTTCATCTCTTCTTCACTGGGGAGTACCCAGGCACACATTGCTGCTAAGAGAGCGGATGTGATGGCCATGACGTAGAAACCCCACCACCATCCTACCCTCCTGTTCATGCTCATCAGAGTGGTGAACAATGCTCCGACCAGAAACCCATTTGGTGCTGTAGCTGCAAAGAAGCTAAAGCTCAGATGCTTTGCGTACGTCCCCGGCGCAAACACTCTTCCCAAGATAGCAAGCGAGTTCGGTAGCAAGACTGCGCATCCGACTCCTTGCATCGCCCTGCAAACATCGAAGAAAATGTACGATGCAGTGTAGTGCGAGAGTCCAGCAAGCAGCGAGAAGGTGCTGAGAATAAGATAGCCAAGCACCACGATGGGTTTGTGTCCAACGATGTCGCCTACTCGACCTGCGGGAAGAACGAAGGTGCCGACTGTGAGTGAGAAAGCAGCAGCGAACCATGACTGTTGTGCTTCGGAAGATAGAACGTTGAATGTGCGAGCAATGTCACGGATAGGGAGGACGGTTTGACCTAGGGCGGATTGAGTGAGGAGCATTGCGCAGCAGAGAGCTGCTACGCCGGTGAGTTGACGAACTTTGCCGAGGGTGCCGGCATTGTATAGTGGTGTATGAGATTTACGGGGTGTCGAGGGGCCGACCTCGGTGATTGAGGTGGATGAGGACGACATGGCGTCGATGCAGAAAGGTGGTATAATCGACGGTTGAGCTAGTGTACAGTGACGGCAAGTTAGATCGCAGCCATTCTTGAAGGGTATATATACTACCGCAGCCAGGTGCTGATGGTGATAGTAGAAAGACAAGGAGTTGCGGCAGCAGATAGGCGTGAGAAGAGCATGTAAGCAGGCGCGGGTTATCCGAATCTCTAGCTACGGTAAAGGGTCTGGAAATGCACACTTTTTCTTGTTTTATCAAATGCACATGTCACAGACTTTTACCCGTATAATCTCCGATAGAACATTTGCTTGTCTCCGAAGACGCTTCTTGCCTCATTCTTTGCTTTCCCTTCAACGCACTGAGACAACCTCTAGGAGCCAGGATTGACCAATGCCAAGATTCAACATCACTGCATCGACTCTCTCTCCACTCAAAAGTCTTGACTTTTCTTTCGTAGCAAGACCCTTCGAGCAGGCATGCCAATCAGATCCGCAGAAGCAGCTGACCCCGTCAAGCATTCGTTAAGTCCGGTTGACGCCCAAATACCGAGTGATCCTTCGAAATCATTCCTGCTTTGGTGATGTGAACGCATGCTCAGACGAACGATGTGCAACTAATACAGTAGAGCGGGAAAATGATGCTGCTCGGAACGTCGGATCGTCGGTTTCGCACCGTCGGCACGAAAGTTTTGCGCTCTGGTTATGTTTCCACACAGCAGTCTAACAAATTGTAATGAGATCATTTGTGTCTCGTGTACGACCTAACAAGCAAGGTATCGGCCGGCTTTCAACTTCAATTTGATTGAATTGACCGTGAACCCTTGATGCCCGCGATTTTTCAAACTGGCAGTCAGTGAGTCAGCTCGCCTGGCGTAGCGAGAGCAGGCAGAGAGAGATGGAAGAGGCGCGAGCAAAGCTCTAACCCCACGATCGTGAGTGAACCGGCCCGCTTTGAAAGCAGAAAGGTCTGAAAGCGGAATGGTCCGATGACCGCACCGGTCAAGAGCTCTCACGCCCACTTTTTTCGGGAGCTATCCGCATGTGAGCAACAAAAGCACCAACTGCAGCTGCTCACCACTCTCCCCGCGATCGTCTCTGCTTGGCTGTTGTTGCGCTTCGGTTAATTTTCAACAGCACACACACACACACACACACACACACACCGCTCTCTGTCGTCGTCTCTCTCGCGCCTGTTGCTTCCAGTCACAGCAAGTTACGGTAGCGGTTGTGTCTGTGTTCTCCACTCGCCCACACTCGACACTTTTAACCGTTTCCACTAGCTTCTCTCATCTGTTTGATCCTTCGTCAGCTCTTCTCTTGTTCACCATCATTGTCACTCGAATATACTCGCTCGACGGACGACCTGCAACAAGCATACCTTCACGCTCTTCGTTACCGTGACGCATAGCATCGGCATCTCCGAACACACGAAACAGAATGCTGCCGTACTGTTCATCATAGCAACAGCACCATACCACTACTCAGTATCGACAACGACTCACATGACCCTTGTCTAATTTTGTCGACCTGTCATTTTGCTCGGACATCCCGACACGCATCATCTTGATTCGGCCTATAACTCAGCCATCATTGCATTCTCAAGATGATGTCCTCTTCACATCGTTACAGCGGAGCAGCAAGGGAGCTGTTGGCTTCGGCAGCACCTCCGAAAGCACCGGTCGCGGGACCATCACGTCCACGTCACTCTTCGACCGCCATCGCTGTGTCCAATCCGTCCGCGACCAGCATCGCTAACAAGAGGAACACCCTGGCGCAGATCCGTGACTCGACCGCGTATGTCGCGCGCTACCGCACTCTTGGCGCATCGGCACATCCTTTGCTCTCCTCGTCATCAACAACAAAGGCAAGTACAGGGTCAGCGTCAGAAGCATCTTCTTCCACAAGCAGCCATGCTGGTATCAGCACCACACTCAACAGCCAAACGAGCAGCGCTGTTCTCGACACTTCTGGACCAGCTACACTCCCGGCATCCTCTTCAGTGCGATCCAAATCCACAAATGCATCCGATCAGCTCGACGATACATGGGCATTCGGTGGTGGTGCAAAGAGTCAAGGTGGTCCCGTCACCTCTGGTTCAGATGTAGGTGCTACTCCGTCGAAAGCGAAGGGATCAAGTGCTCCCATCGTCATGGGCAACGCAGGCAAGGGTGCCATTCCCAACTACGGCAAACGCAGGATGAACACCATCCACGTCAAAGCTCCCGCAGGCTCCGCAGGCTCGGCTACTCCAGCAGCAGCCGCACCAACAGACCAAAAGCTTGCCGAGCGATACGAGCATCGCTACTCACCTTCAACACGCAGCGAGCAGCCACTGCCCCAGCATACTTACTTTTCGTCACCTTCGTCGTCCTTCAACGCGTCATCGTTTGTCGCTCCAGGAACGCAGCCGCCTCTCGCAGGCACCACAACGGCAGGTGTCGGCCAAGGCCATCCTGGCATCGGCATCGTACGCAAAAAGTCAGCCCTCATCTTCCCTGGTCAAGGCTCCCAGTACGTCGCCATGTCCAAAGACCTCTACAAGGCATTCCGTTCGGCACGATCCATCTGGCATCAAGCCGAAGAAGCCTTAATTGCAACACCAGGCATCCACTCGCACCACTTCATTCAAGGTGAGAGGGCAGAGAGCGCGGAACAGCGAGAATTGTTTGAAGCAGAATTGGCAAAGACACGCCATCTTGACCCCAAGCATGGCTTGCTTGCCAGTGGCACGGCTGTGGCCAGGAGTAGGAGGGGCTGGCTTCGCGATCTGGTCTTTTCTGGAGATCAACTCGAGCTCACACGGGCCGAGAACGCACAACCTGCGATCCTAACTTGCACATTGGCATTCTTGCAGGTGCTGCGCAAGGAGTTCTCGCTGGATCTCGTGCAGGATCATGTCCAATGGGCGTCTGGCCACGGCTCTGGCGTCTATGCTGCGCTTGTAGGTTCGGGAGCCATGGACTTGCACGATGCCGTGCGATTGTTGCGCCACCGTGGTCTGGTTGCATCGCACTACACTGCCAACCATCCCGTGCTCTTCCCTCCCGGTTGCAAGAAACCGGAAAGCATTTACGAGACCTGGGCGTTCGCAAATGCTGGCAGTGGCAAGGGAGCCGATCTGCTGTACGACGAAGACGCTGCCTCTTCTAGCAGCAACCCTGGTCAGACCAAAGCACAGCCGGGCTGGAAGCGCACTCAGATGTCTGGAGTGGTTGTAAGACCAGGCAAACTCAACAGCGTCATCAAAGAGGTCGAGTCAGTCGCAGAAGACATTCGCAACGGCAAGATCCCTTCTGTAGCACGAGACGAGGTCGTTGAAGTGGCCAACATCAACAGCCAGCTTCAAATCGTTCTCTCGGGTACACGAGTCGGAGTCTCGTACTGCTGTGACCGTCTGAGATCGAAGAACCTCGGCGCTCGTGCCGTCAATCTTCCTGTCAGTGGTGCTTACCACACCAACCTGATGATCGAGGCGTCCGATTTCTTGCGTCCCGCAGTCAAGTACATGCCTCTTTCGGATCCTGAAGACTTCTCTCTTGTTTCGTCGAAGGATGGACGAGTCATTCCGAATGTCGCAGCCATCCGGGAGGACCTAGCAGGAGCATTCGCTAAGCCGGTACACTGGTTGAACTCGATCGATACACTGCTGGCTCAGGGTGTGGAGAGGTTTATCTGTTTGGGACCAGGAAGAGCATGCGCCCACCTGTTGAGCAAGGAACTGGCATATCGGGATAAGCAGAAGGAGATGAGGGGCGATCAGACCGAGTCGGGGTATGAGGTGTGGTCACTGGCTACGGTAGAAGATGTCGAGCAGCTGGCAGAGGCTCTGGCGGACGTGTCGAAAAGGGAAGGGATTTTCCCACCGCAGCCTGCTTTTGATTCGGACTGTCTCACGGCAGACTGAGAGATCAACTTTCAACAGATTGATCTGATTCACTCGTTTCTTCCTTTCGGACTTGCAATCTTTTGTAACACTACTCATGACTCGCACGCACTTTGCAATGATTCCATTCCATTTCCACGCATTTGCAATGATGTCTGTAAGAACGAATGAGCAACGCTAGAGTCCAAGCTTCAAGCCTTACTAGAAAGCCTTCGCACACATAATGGCATGCCTGCCCCAGCCTTACCATCTTCCGTCTCCACTCGAGGTCTCACAATCAATGCCTGGTGCTGCTTGATATGGGCTCCTGGTTCCGGTCTCAACTCGAACTTTGCCAACACCGCAATGATCAGCACCTTCATCTCTGTCAAAGCGAATTTTGATCCGATGCAGCTCTTCGGCCCGCCGATGAAGGAATAGGTTCCGTAAGGAGGTATTTTTGCGTTTCCGTGAGACTCTGGTAGTTGCTCGAAACGTTCCGGTCTGAATTGATCTGCATCGGGGCCGAAGAGTCTTTCGTCGTAGTTGACTGTTTTGATACCGACTGTGACGCGGGTGCCCTTTTTGATCAGGAGTTGAGAGGTGGTTGTGCCGTTGTTGAGTTTGATCGGTGTCATGAGTGGGAGAACTGAGTCGGCGGTTGCTTTGCGGTCGTTACCTGGAACAGGGGGGCAGAGACGGAGGGTTTCGGCGAGGACATGATCGAGGTATTTGAGTTGTTCGCACCAGACATCGTCGTAGTCTAGATCGGCAGCCGTGAGATCGGCGAGTGAAATGCCTTTGCGTTCGAACAAGGTATCTGACAAGATCTTGCGAAGTTTATCTTGCGCCTCAGGATGTTGCGAAAGAAAGTACAATGCCCAGGAAGTAGAGACGGATGAGGTCTCGTAACCGGCAAACATGAACGTTTGGATCTGACCAGAGATCTCTTTATCCGTCATCCTTTCTGCCGCCTTGGCATCGGTATTGCACTTGACCAACAAAGAGAGTAAGTCTTTCTTATCCCCCAGATCCTCGCCTTCCTGTTGCACCTTGGTCTTGGCCTCTCGGACGATCTGCATACTGATCCTGTCCATGACTTTGTTCACATTCGCAATCCTCCTATTCGCTTCCGACAACGGCCATGTGCAAGCTGGAGGATAGAAAACAGCACTTAAACCCAAGTGGATCGCCCTTCCCAACCCGAAGTCGATCGCAGCTTGGTTCACAGCATTGAACGCCGAGCTCAGCTCCGAACCATCTCTTCCCTTCTCTAGCGCTCTACAAGCATAGCCGAAGCCAGCCATGCCAATGATGTCCAGCATAGTGCAATCGAGGTATTCTGCAAAGTCAACCGTCTCCTCCCCACTTGCTGCGATCTTGTCGCACATCATATCGGCATACTTGCTAAAGATCGGTGTCAAGCCCTTCAGATGGGCGGGGGTGAAAGCAGGAGCCATAAGTTTCCGCTGTCGACGATGTGCATCTCCATATCTGGTCACGATTCCGTTTCCAACGATGAACTCGATAATGCTAGACCGTAAGAGGTCGGATTGGAATTTGTCAATATCGCCGAGGATAGCATTGAGAGCGTATGGGTCAGCGATGTAGATCGTTTCACCGCCAAATGGTTCTGGAAGGCTAAAGACGGAGGTGTTGAGGGTCTGACAGTAGTGTTTGACGACTTCGCCTGGTCCGGAGACTTTGATAGGGGAAGAGGGGGAGTCAGGGGGAGTGTAGGTAAGGCCACGGGCTTCGACAGCTCGTTGACCAAGGATGTAGGATGCGCGTTTGGGGCTCGGAAGATGGCGGTAGGGAGAGGGGAAGAGATGAGGCTTGATGGCGAGTTTGTAGGTGATCACCAGCACGAGGAGCGTAAAGGCCGAGGTGACCGGTCGATAGAAGACGACCTCCAGTAGCCCTTCAAGGGTGAGCGAGGGAGAGCCTGCCATCCTGGCTAGCTGATGCACTGGACTGATGGAGGGAATAGATGACGATCGTGAAGAGGCAACGACGCAGGATGGTCGGTGCGAAAGGGTGTTGCTCGCATAATCTCTACGAGAAGATCAGGGGCTTGTGCTTCTGTGCTTATGCTTTGGTCGGAAATAGAATTACCGCTCATCATGCTCGCGATGCAAATCCCGCGGAACATTTGGCAGCTGTGTTTGCCGTTGTTCCTGGTCCTACACAGAGTGCAACGGATGCTGAATGAACCTTCTTCCCTGTGCACGACACCACGAAAGTATCGACCTCGTCGAGTCGATAATGTTTGCATTGACCCCTCCATCAGACCTCATTCCGTTTTTCAAGGCGTCGATCTCATCAAAGCTGAGCAGAACCCGAATCAGACAGAGCGCAAACACTGTATACAACTAAGCTGTAACTGAATGTGCATTGCTATGGGTATCTTGATGTTCTGCGTCTTTGAATGTGTATGATGGCCTGGCAGGGAACAGGCGCTCAAGGCTTGACAGCACGAACAACATGCAAATGTTCACCGCCAGCTCTCCTTTTCAGCACAACCTCGGCCTCCAATCCTTGCTCCTTTAACCGCCTCACCAAACCTTCCGGATCATTCTGTTTGATCGCTACCAGATAGAACCTCCCTCTTTCTGCAAGCACCTCTCTGATCACACCACCGTCTATCAGCTCATCAACGAGCTTTGTTCCTGTCGCACCACCTGCCCAAGCTCCCTCAATTCCCGCTTTGTCCTGCGCCATTGCTTCCTCTTCTTCCTCTGTTGGGACGTAGGGCGGATTAAGTAATAGCACATCTATATTTCCGTTGATTCTAGGTTGGAGGCCGGAAAAGAGTGAAGTTCGGACGGGGTCGATGGTGACACCGTTTGCCTTGCCTGTCGAGACAGTTGCTTTGTTGGCGTGGGGATTGAAGTCGATGCCGATGTATGATGCGGAGTTGAGACCGAGGATAGAGGAGAGAAAGGAGAGGACGATGCCGCTTCCGGAGCCTATCTCGATACATAGTGGTGAGGGAGAGGAGAATGTAGACGGGGAAGAGAGCTGGGAAGCATCGGCTTCAAGGGCATCGAGAAGGATGAACGAATCTTCGGCTGGTTCGTAGACGCGTCTGAAATCCAGCTTCGTCAGATGCGAGAGTGACGGTGTTGGGATCATGATGCTGAATGCAGCACCAGTTCAAAGCGCTGTGACGAGCTGAAGGTGACGAGAGTGATGAGCCGGGGTATGATGAATCGAAACAATTGAGGCCAAGGATAAGAAAGAACAAGGGTCCAAGAGCTTCTCGAGAAAATATCCCGGCTTTCGGAACACGATCCACACTACGAATCCCGGATTGACCTTACACACACACACACTCCCTTCTTGTTCCCCACGATTGACCCTCCCTTCACCACGGAAAACATACAGCAAGATGGCAGCAAAGCCACAAGCAGAGGTATGCATCATTCTCACCCGCATCTTGACACACATCCATGCACACGTCTGACACTAGTCCTTTTGTTGAAACTACGCAGGTTATTCAAGAATGGGCAGACTTTGATTCAGCAGGCTACAGCTTTGAACGCGGACGTATGGAGAAGACCGTCCAGTCGCTTTGTTTTGGTGATACTGCAGCAACAGTGCCCGCAAGCATCGCTGCTGGGCCATCGCAGGGTCAGAAGCTGAAGAAGGAGGACATTGAGTTCATTGTAAGTGCTGTCTCGGTCAAGTCATGACTACACAGTGGTAACCAAAGCTGATATCCATTCTGGGCTTCAATATTCTGATGGCAATAATGTGGTATCACTGCAGGTCTCGGAGCTGCTCGTATCAAGAAAAGTCGCTGAATCGACACTGGCAAAGCACAAGGGTGATATGGAGAAGGCACTTGGCGAGCTCGTCTCCGGGCCATAGATTGCACTTTGAAGAAGAATCAATACAAAGACTTGTCACACAGACTTGCGCGTTGCAGCCACATCAGCTCCCACGCAGGACGACACATGACACAGACGTGGAAAGCTCGTACACAGTGATACAACAGGTTGCAACAATTGACTGGAATTGACAATGAGAACGACAGCATCTACCCGCCCTTCCTGCTCTCATCCCCGTTCATAGCCTCATAAACCCTAATCACATTGCTATCATCCTTCAGCTTATACCCTTTCCCCACTCCCGCTACAAACATCTGCTGAGCTGCCGCAGTCAAAGGCAACGCAGCACCCACCTCTCTCCCTGCATCCGCCACAATGCCCAAATCTTTCACAAAGATCTGCGTCATCGAATTGATCTTCGGATCGACCTCCAACATCCTCGGTCCTCTATCCCTGAGCATCCAGCTACTAGCTGCTGACCCACTGACAATCTCGAGTGCTTTTGCGCGATCGATACCCATCTTGGAGGCAAGAGCGAGTGCTTCAGCTGCAGCAGCAACGTGAACACCGCACAGAATCTGATTGACAGCTTTCATACTGTTTCCTTTGCCTGCTTCTTCACCCATGTGGAACAGCTTGTCGCCCATGGAGGAAAGTACGGGTTTGCAGTGGTTGAAGAGGGGAGTCGGGCAACCGATCATGATTGTTAGTGTGCCGTGGGTTGATCCGGCTACTCCGCCTGATACCGGTGCATCGACTAAGCCAACGTCGGAACGAGCGGCGGTGATGTCAGCGGCAAGAGAAGCGACGGCAGCAGGTGCACACGTAGCCATCAAAATGATAGACGCTTTCGGTGCCAGCACTTCAAGTGCAGTCTTGGTAGGTGTGGGAGTGAAGAGAATTGATCGCGCTTGAGAATCGTTGACCACCATAAGCACAAGAAAGTCTTTTCCTTCCGCTGCTTTTACCACCGATGCAGCACCACTGCCAGCAGGAGTGAAGGAAGAGGCATCTGAGACGAACGAGGAAACGGCTTCAGAGCGAAGATCGAAAGCAGTGGTTTCAAAGCCTGATTTGGCTACATTGAGCGCCATTGGCCCGCCCTACATCATCATCGTGAGCAAATGGAAAGTCCGTGAGCGAGATGGTCGATGAAGCAACCAAACATGAAGTGAGAAGATAATGCTTACCATGCTACCAAGGCCAATGAAGCCGACTTTGCCTTTGCTTGCTGCCATGTTGAGATTGTTTTTGCTAAGTGATCGTTGCGATGATGGTATGAGATGAAGGTGCGTTCTTCGCCGTGAAGCTCTTTAGCTCACTCCACTCCGGTACAGTAGTGCTGCGGTCCGAGCCCCACTTCGGACCGAGAACCACGATCGGCCCCACACAGGCCTTGCTCACATGATCCGAGAAATTCACCGGTACGCATCTCCCACATCACACTCCCACACGCAGTTGTACGCCGGTCTGGTGTCAGAAACCGGTGAAGTATTGGGGGGGGGAACGATTCACAAGGACAAAGAAACATGAGCGTGGGGGGAAAGAGTGTGAAGTGATGCATGTGGGGTCAAAGGAAAAGCGAAAAGGGTCTGCGAGACGGATGAAAACCGGGGATTTTCTTTGGTGATTAGAGAGCGTGATTGGAAGCATGGTCAGGTTTAGCAGCATTGTTAGGAGGAATGTTGATGTCTTTGGGCTTGGTATCGGGTGCGGGGGTGTTGGTGCCTGCGCTGCCGACGGTAGATGGAGTGATGTTGTTGGCATCAGCTATGTTGCCCGTGTTGGGGCTGTGTGGCGAGCCAGCGGGGGCAGAACCCGCTGCATTCCGATCCTGGGTTCCAGCAACATTGGGGACAGATTGAGGCGGGCTGCCGGGTTGAGCAGCAACACCTGGAGCGGCTGCAGGAGAAGCACCAACACCACCACCACCACCACCACCACCGTTAAGCTCTGCGCTACCACCTTGACCAGAAGCACCTCCGCTAGTTGGCGGGTGCTGACGAGCCATGCGAGCCATGCGAGCCATATGAGCCATGTGCGCGTCGTGAGCGGCGCGAGCTCTTGAAGAGTGCGGACTAGTGTTGGCTCCATTAGGAGGCGGAGCTGGAGAGCCCTTGTCACCGTTCGGAGTAGCAGCTCCGTTCGCAATCGGAGCGTTTGGAGGGATTTGAGCGCCTCCCTTAACAGGAGGAGGAGGGGAGGTATTGGCACCCTCGTCACGTTGCTTACCCGCGTCACTTTGGCCATCTTTGACACCCTCGTCACCGTTGTTGCCGGAGTCACCGCCAGTACCCGGAGCAGCAGCAGGGTTTGCAGGGCTTGCTCTGCTCTGGTCATCCTTGACACCTCCGCCACTACTGACACTACCGCCACTGCCAGGAACTGAAGCAGCATCGGCATCCGTCTTGCCATCATAAGCACCGGCGTCACTCGCTGCAGCCTGTCCGCCATTCGGCCCTCCTTCCGAATTTGAGCCTCTTTGCGTGTTCGTCGATCCAGTGGGATGTTCTCCACTCGGCACACTCACCTCCTCGATAATCCACGTCTTTCCTCCGTCCTCCATCCTCGGTGGACTCTTGAGCTTCGCACCTCCCGTGCACAATCCCAGTGCAGCAAAGTGCGGTTCCGGTTCACTGAACTTGATCACAATATTGCTGTACACCTGTTCCGACAACGGCCAAGTACATCCTTTACACTCCTGCGTAATCACAAAGCTATTCATCACTTGATCACCCGCCGATCGCAAATAACTAACCATCTTGCCATCAATCCAGCTTTCCTGGGTCCTGAACCCGTTTTGAGTCCTATACACAACTGTCATCGTCGTATCGACAGGGTAGAAGACCGGCATATTGCTTCCCATACACATATGATCTTCAGGGCTGTAGCGGAAATTGCTATATTCTGCAGCATAAACGCACAAGCCTTGACGAGGGTTAGCCGCACAACCATCGCCATAGAACACCACCGTCTGGATCAAGTCAGATCGCACCGCGGGGTTGTAGTTGGAAATGCCAGCCCAGAAAAACATCGCATTGGGAACATCGTCAGATTTGTGTTGACGTGTGTAATTGTTGACTATCTCCCCTTCCTGCGCTTCGAGCTGTGCCAGACGCTCCGAAAACGCAGGTAGAGCACAACCAGCACTGTTAAGCGAAGATCCGAACGAGCCAAAGCGCGCCCGAAAGGTAAGAACGTCGATCAAACGGGTGTGGTAGGACGAATCAAGGACAGGTTCGGCGTTGTGATGCGTTTCTGTTGACGTATCGCGACGGGTAAGTTTGGAAGCAGTTTCGGTAGCTGCATCGTGAACGTCAGAAAACCACGTCGAGGGCGGAGCTTGGCCAGTACGAAAATCGAAAGAGACCTGTTCAATGTTGCTGGTTGTGGGATCCCAACGGCAGCCTGCACCGAAGTTGCTTTCTGACGGATTGTATTTCTGAGATGCGCTCCCGGCTGTGTTGGGTGACGAAGCTGCGGACGACGAAGGGTCTTTTGGCGGGCTTGAAGGGTCAGGTGCATTGGCTGCTGGTTTTGCTTGACCACCAGGAGGAGAACTTGGATCCACCTGTGGCTGAGGTGTGTTTGGCTTGTTCTGTGATGGATTGGCGGCCAGAGCTGCTGAGAGCAGTAAAAAGCAGCCGATTAATGACGTGCGCAGGAGCATGATGTAGCCATATAGCTCCCTCAGAGAAGCAGATGTGAAGGTCGAGGAGGTTGAAAGAGGCGATTATGGGAAGAACGCAGAGTGATTCAAAGTGTCGAACGTACGATGAGGTGAGCATTTGAGCTTCCGGATGACGTTCCCACCATAATGAGTGCGACCTTTCTGTTCAAGCCAAAAGTTCTCAGAGGACGACAGCCTCGTCCGAACCTCATTTCATTGCTCACCCACTCAGTTGTCTATCGACTTCGTCAAGCCCACTGTGCACGGTTGGAATACGGAACGAAGCCCCACCAAGTGTTGCAGCTCATCTAATCCCACGCAGACTTCATTTCTGCCCTCTGGCCGAGCAGCCGCCGAGGTGGGTCCTCATCCGTCACATTCTTGCACACGAAAGTATAGGGATCTGATAGTGGGTGTGTGAGCAAACGCAAATCCCAACGACTCGTAATGAGCGGGCGACTTGCGGCTCTCCAACCTGCACAAGATATGTATTTCCAAACGGTGACTACAAAGTTACAATCTAGGTGACATGCACTCCTTTCCGGTGCGATTGTTTCCTATCTATTCCATGACCGATGTTCCATGACGAACGACAGACCGCAAGACTAGCTCCGTAGCCCATCGCATTGTCAGATACCGTCTTTGAATGAAGCGATTCGCTAATGCCAAGAACCAGTCTCGACGCAAGCTTTGTTGGGATGGCCGTTGCTTTTCGAACCAGCGAAACAGCAAGAATCCAACCAATCTCCTTAAGTTTCCCCTCAATTATAGCTGAAAGGGTATCCATTTTTCAGGCTGATCTGCTGACCAGTGAAGCAACCCTTGATGTTGTTCATCCAGCCCGCAGCATCAGGATCAGCGTAGCTTCCAACACCGACACCCTTCAACTTGGTGAACAAGTTCATGTTGACATCGACCGAAGTCCACTCATTAGCATCACCGAGGTAAGCTTTGAAACTTCCACCAGGACCTTGGATGACGACCTCACGGCCACACCATTCGGAGATCATGTTACGCCAAAGACCCTCGTTCGAGTAGTAGGTGACGGATTGACCTGAGTTGTAGGACTGAGAAAGCTGGGCGAGAGGGAGAGCAATGATGGGAGAGGACTTGTCGAACTCGACACCGCACCAGGTGGTGGTGGCTTCGCCTTTCCAGTTTGGCTGGAAGGCTGTGGCGGTGAGGTCGAAGCAGTTGCCCCAAGGTGACTTTGGTGGAGCGGCACCGGCGGAGGAGGATGGCGAGCCGGTGGACGAAGAGGAGGAGGAGGAGGAGGAAGCAGAAGACGAAGCAGAGGCCGAGGCAGAAGCGCTGGCGGAAGCAGAAGCGTGTGAACTCGAAGAACCGGAGTGAGATCCAGACGACGAGCTCGAAGATGAGCCCGAAGACGAACCCGAAGACGAACCCGAGGTAGCGTGGGAGCCAGAACCAGAGCCAGAGCTGGACGAAGATCCAGCCTTAGCACCAGACTTGGAACCAGCACTAGCGGTGGACGACGAACCGCTGCCAGCCTTAGAGCCAGCGGAAGAGTGAGCCGAAGAACCACTACCCTGCTTAGGCTTGGTGTTGCTGTTGGTCACGTTGGAAGGGCGCTTTTTGGAACCCTTCTTGCAAACCTTTCGGCGTTGAGGGGTGTTGACGACCATACCGAGATTGTGGTCCTGGTGTCTGTTGCTGAGCGACTTGGCTTCAATCTCGAGGACGTTGAAGCTGAAAGTGCTGAGTACAGCGAGCGAAGCGACGGCAAAGAAGGTGGATCGCATGATGAAAGTCTAGTGTAGAGAGAAAGCCCGGCTTTCGTTGTTGGTGATGAGTAAAGAGTAAAAGGAAGATAGAGGTCCTGACCTCGTTCTGTATAATGAAGAGGAAGAAGAGAAGAGTGGAACCAGCCACGGGAGAGAGGGATGCTGTCGAATGCGGAGAGGAGGGGGATCTTGAGGATGACGATGGTGAGAAGGAAGGGAGTAAGCAGAAGGGCGGAGTACAGTAGATTCAGGTGCGACTAGAACAAAAGCGGATGGGTGGCGCCCCTGTCTTGCAGAGTGAAATTGCAGGGAGAACGGTTTCGAGTCCCGCTGATAGAACAGGCAAGCCGACTCACGCACACTCGAACGGTATCGTCACCCTAATCAGGCAAGTAACCCAGTACAGCAGCAACGCCATGAACAGCTGGGCTGAAACCGACCACAGCAGCAGGACATCCTTGATTCTAGACAAAAGGCGAGGCAGGGCAAATTGCGTGAACGAGGACCAGCACGCTAGCTCAAGAGAGCGAGACCGAAGGCGACAGAGTGACAGAGCAGATGGCCAGCGAAGAGCAAGATACAGTAGATATGGGACGATTGCATTTGCCGAGGTGTTGGTCCCTTTGGATGAGGCAAGTTCTCTTGTGCAGCAAAGACCCTCGAATTTCCCAGGCAGAGTCGCCTCGTGTCAACCTAACTGGGCGTTTGTCGTTGCTGCCAGCAAGAAGGTGTCACACCATCTTGCTTGACCGACCGACCAACATTGATGAAGCATCACGCCAAATACAACTTGACCGAGACCCTTTTTCGTCAGTGTCGATCCCGCTGGTCCATCGACACGGCTGTCACCGTATCTGGCGACCTTTTGTGGCTGGATCATCCCGCCGGCACAAGCGTCTTTACGAGCAATTACTGTTTGCGATACTGTACGACTCCCACGCAAGGCTGAACTAGTTGCATCAATGGTGAAAGGGCAAACTTGTGCTAGTTGGTCTGCAGGGCATGAGCGTGCCAGCGGGAAGTCTTGCAGATTGAGCGCGGGCGTACTGTACTTCTGTTCCGAGCCTTTGGGAAAAGGCGAGCGGCAGCAAGGAGAAGCAAGTTGCAAAAGGGGACCAACCCTCGTTGAGGTGACTGCAGTTCGAGTGCATCTCTCTTCGCCTGTCGCTTTGCTTTCGAGGATGAGGTATTCTTGGCCGATCGACAGATCGTCATCGGGTGAATTAATCATCTGCACAATTGTGAGACTCGACAAGTACGGCTTAACAAAGCCCGCTAAAGAGAATCAATCCCGCGCAAGTGCGGAAAACAAAAGCGCAGTTATAAAAAAGAAAGCTCGGTTTTCGCTGCACAGAAGCTCGGACCACCAACAACAACGGCAGCTTTGAAGCTAACTTAACCGCCACTTTTTATCTTTGCCGCCGGCGTCTGCCGGTGAGCAGCTGAGCTCTGCTTCACACATGCTTGGTTCGATTCAAGTCGCCACCATCAACGCTGTTTTGCTTTCACTATCAAGACACCGAAGTCGCCTCATGTCGTTTCGTCCATTGTAAGGATCCTCCCAACCACCATCTGGTGCACTGCGCACCACATCGACACAAATAGACAACGATGATAGGCAGCACGGAAACATCTACGAACGCTAACGGCAAGCGCAAGCTCTGGATTGCCTGCAATGCTTGCCGCTTTCGAAAGGTCAAGTGCGATCGAGAGCCACGCTTGGAGCAGGGCTTCTCGGTATGCACCAACTGCGAGAGTGCTTCAATGGAGTGCATCCTTACCGTCAATCCACCAAAGAAGCGCATGGGCAAGCGGATGAAGATGCTGCAAGAGCAGAAAGAGACCGAGATAGCAAGCTTGCCTGCAACAATACAGTCGACGACACCATCTACGAAT
Organism: Ustilago cynodontis; assembly: GCA_928865425.1. Taxonomy (NCBI): domain Eukaryota; kingdom Fungi; phylum Basidiomycota; class Ustilaginomycetes; order Ustilaginales; family Ustilaginaceae; genus Ustilago; species Ustilago cynodontis. The sequence continues at coordinate 1,863,245 of CAKMXY010000004.1, read as the reverse complement.
GGCTCCAGCGAGACACAGATGCCACCGCCGCCGATCATTCTAAGCAGCCATGAAGCAGCGATGTCAACGGGGTTTAGCAGTCTGCTTCAAGCTGTAACGCAAGAAGAGTCAACTATTTCTGCAAGCTCAAGCAGCTACGGGCAGTCAAACATGCACGCGGGTGGAAGCAGGAATGGAAACGGAGCCGGGGTGGCAGGGCTCGTCGAAGAGTCACAGTCCAATGTGCCTATCATACAGAATGGCATGTTCGCCGCTTTTAGCTCGACCAACGAGGACCTCTTCCGCCGGTCATTGGATTTGACTGCGATAGAGCCTTGCAGATCAAGTCACGCCAAGCCAGTTCACTCTACAACAATGACACCGACATCAGTCACCGGCGCTTCAGACCAGTCCTCACCAGATGGTTACATCTCCAACGCTGCCTTCCTCGACAAATCAGTCACCAACGGTGCAGCATCACGGCAAGAAGCCACCAAGCAACGCAACCCACTCCACAGGCACACGGACGATAATAACTTTGCCAGACAAGTGGGCTTCGTTGGAGGTCTGCTTGGAATCGCATCACTCGACAAACACATGCTCGATGTCTGCACCAAAGCGTACTTCGACAGCCTCGGTCAATGCATCGGCTTCATCCGGCCTGAATGGTATTGGCCACGATACCATGCTTTCTTTTCTCGATATGCTGGCATGTTTCTCGACACCAGCTCCGATTCGGACGAAGAGCCGCTCTCCGAGCTTCTGCTCATTGCCGTCGCCTGTCGAGGTGCAGGTGCAAGTCGACTTGCAAACCGCTTTGAACTCCAATCTGATCTGTTCGAACACTATGTTCGACTCATCAAAGATCGACAACGCCTGATTCGAGACGGCTTTGACGGGCTCGAGTCCGTCATTCTCATGGTCGAGCAGACCGATGCTGCACCAAAACCTCTTCCAGATCCAATGTCGGTCGAAGGCGTGTTCGACATTGACATTCTGTCCCATGCAGGTCTTATCGCGCTGATGAAGAAGCTCGAGCTGCATCTTGAAAGACCCTTTGGGGCCAGGCTTGAAGGAAGAAATGCAATCCGACAGCGAGTGCTGTTCTGGACTCTGTATGTCTACGATGCCATCCGATCTGAAGCTGGTCGAACGCTGCCGCTGATTCAGAAAGACGAGATCAGTCTGACAAGGACGTTTCCCGGCATCGTCGTACAAGGAGCCGATGCGGCAAGATTGGAGTTCAGGGATAACTTTGTTGGATTGGCTGACATCTGTCGTGACGTCTCATATCGGATACAGTCGACACGTGCGCAGGGCCAAGGCATTGATCCGAAGCATGTCCTCAAGATTCTCGACGACCTGCAGAAATGGCACGACAACCTTGGTCCTCTCTTCGCTTGGGACTGGAACGACATGCTGCACATCACTGGACCCCCCGCGACCGAAGATCAGATTCGTCGCACATTCCTTATCTTTCTCTTCCTCGGTCAATGGCTGACAATGGAGTATGCAGTCTCAGAGTTTGGTCTCTCTTCAACTTGCGATCCTGTTGCTGAAGCAGAAATGCATCGCCGTTTGAAAGAGGAAGTCGACATTACACTAGACAGACAGGTCTTGGTCTGCGATCACGGCACGCTGTTCGGCATCATTCGCTTACACCCAGCTATGATGCAATCTTGGACTGTCACTTGGGCGACATGGTGTATAGGCAAGATGCAAGGTATCATTGCGGAGGAAGGGAACGGAAGGCTGGCTAGTGCAAAGGCGGATCAGGCATTCAAACGATACCAGTCGGCAGTGCTTTGCTTCATCAACGCCATTGCTACCTGCGATACTGCACAATATACCCCGACTACCGTGCAGGACCTTATGAATGCGCTCAGCAAGGTCGATGATGCGAGAAAGATGTCTAGACTCACCTTTGAACTGTAGCTAAAAGAGAGCCCGATTACCCCCTGTGCATTTGTGGTCACTGTTGGCAATTCGTCACAACAATGGCACATCGATACCCATGACTTTTTGCGCTGCATCAAATCCTCTCTTGACCGGCTTGTCACTCTTGGAGCTGCTGTGAGCAAAGTGATGATGACCGCCAGTTCTAATGGCTGTAGCAGAGTGCTTGCGAGATGAAGAAAGTCCTCATCGGGAGTTTGTGAAAGTGGAATTTGTTAGACCCCTTGTCAAAACAACGTCTCGTCAAGCTTCACAATTTTGAAATGAAGCAGTTCAAGTCGAGGCACCGTGTGAATTTAAATCTGTTCAGGAGAAAGGGTCCAAGTTGTATTCGTGGCGTTGGTCGGCTGAGACGCGTTTCTTCGCACGGCCTTTTCCTCTTGTCGAGAAATGCGACACCTCCAACACAGCATTGCAAACAGCACAAGAGGGAAGGCAGCTGGTCTGGCTGATCGGTCAATTGAGCTGAACTGTGAGAAGACCAGCGATGCCATTGGTGTGCGTGTGTGGCACAAAGCGGACAAAGGCAAGAAGTGTTGGTCTCGACCTGACATCGCCGAACGGGCCACCTTGCTCGCACCGAAGAAGGGGACGTTGTGCGACACAAGAAGCTGAAGCTTCTGTTTGCTTCTCCTTTCTCCTCTTCCTCACCTTCACCTTCTGTTCCTTTTCTCATACTCCTCTGAACTGTATTTTTCGCAGTCGTTTCCCCTCCCCAAACTCTATTCAGCATAGCACAGGCCTTCGGGTTCATTTGATCATCAGACCTCTCTCTTAGCATCAAGACAAAGCAACTTAACGCAAGCAGCATCTTCTTCGAGTCGAGACCATGTCCTTCGCAGCAGCATCAGCAGCCAACGCAGCATCAACTCCTGCCAACGCAGTCAACGGCGGTCCGACCCCAACTGCAGACACCACTACTGCACAGACACCGCTCGTTCCTGCCCTCAAGAGCGCCATCGTACGCAGCGTTCTCAGTGGTGACACCATTGTTATTCGGCCCAAGGGTGTCAACATCCCTGGCAAGGAAGAAACTGTCCACATTGCCGGCATTGCAGCTCCCCGTCTTGGATCTCGCGACCGAGAAGACGATCCGCAAGCTTTCCCTTCGCGCGAGTACCTCCGTCTGCTTACTGTAGGCCGCGAGATCAGATACCGCATCGAGTACACTGTCCCCGCTCCTGCAGCAGTTCCTGGCAGCACCGTTGCTCAGCCTCGCCAGTTCGCCCACGTCTTCCTCCCGCCCAAGGGTCCAGGTCTACCGGACACCAACGTCGCACACGAGATCCTCGCAGCAGGTTGGGCCAAGGTCCATGATTATGTAGCTCGTCGCAGCGAGGAAGCTGATGACACCGGTAGCTGGAAGCAGAAGCTGCGCAGCGTTCAGGAGGAAGCTGTAGCTGCTGGTGTCGGTCTCTGGGGTCCCGATGACTTGCTCAAAGTCGACCACTCGATGCCAGAAGACACGGCTGCTTTCTTGGTTGAATGGAAGGGCAAGCCCATCGAGTCGATCGTTGAACAGGTTCGTGACGGCAGCATGCTTCGAGTACGTCTCTTGCTCTCGTCGACTCATCAGCAGATGATCAACCTCAGCTTGGCTGGTATCAAGGCTCCTCGTGTCACCGGAGGTGGAGGCGCCAGCCCCACCGATGCTAGCGAGCCATTCGGTGAAGAGGCCAAGTTCTTTGTCGAGAGCCGTCTTTTGCAGCGCAACATCAAGGTCACCCTTCTCTCGGTGCCTCAACCCGTTGTTGCGCCAACACCGTTTGCCAGCACTGCATCGTCTGCTGCTGCACCCGCACCTGCTCAGCCCTCAGCCAGCGTCCTGATCGGTCTTGCCATTCATCCAGTCGGAGACATTGCTCAGTTCTTGCTCGCTGCAGGTCTCGCTCGCTGTGTCGACTGGCACGCTGGTATGCTCGCTTCATATGGCGGCATGGAGAAGTATCGTCAAGCCGAACGCACTGCGAAAGAGAAGCGTCTCAATCTCTGGCAATCCTACTCGGCCCCTGCTTCGTCTTCCACCACCCTCGCTAGCCAGCCCATCGCCGCACGCACCTTCGATGCTGTCGTATCTCGCGTTATCTCTGGTGACACTATTCAGGTCCGCAAGACTCTCGGCGATGGCAAGTTGGGCCCTGAGAAGCGTATTCAGTTCTCGTCGCTGCGTCAACTCCAGGCGAAGGATGCTAAGCAGGCCGGATATGCAGCTGAAGCACGCGAGTTCCTCCGTAAGCGTCTTGTAGGAAAGACCGTCACTGTGCAAATGGACTACATCAAGCCCAAAGAGGGCGACTTTGATGAACGAGAGTATGCTACCGTCAAGCAAGGCAAGCAGGATGCCGATATCGGATTGCTCCTCATCTCCAAGGGTCTCGCTACTGTACAGAGGCATCGACGTGACGATGAAGACCGATCCCCCGACTTTGACCGCCTGATGGAAGCCGAAGCCAAAGCCGCGAGCGAAGGTAAAGGCATTCACTCTGGCAGGGAGCTCCCTGCACCACGTATGGGTGACGCCTCGGAAACCGCCAGCAAGGCAAACACCTTCCTTCCTGGTCTCAAGCGTGCTGGTCGCATCACCGCAATCGTCGACTTTGTCGCTTCTGCTTCGAGGTTCAAGCTCATTGTTCCGAGGGAGAATGTTCGACTCACTTTCGTGCTGGCTGGTATTCGTGCGCCAAAGACAGCCCGCAATGCCAGCGAGAAGGACGAGCTGTTTGGTAGGGAGGGTCTGGACTTCTCGACTATGCGAGCCTTGCAGCGCGATGTCGAGATCGAAGTTTTCAGCACAGACAAAGTGGGTGGGTTCATTGGTGCACTTTACCTTAACAAGACCGACAACTTGGCTGTTTCGCTAGTGGAAGGTGGATTGGCCACTGTGCACGGATACAGTGCCGAAGCGACACCTTTCTACAAGCAGCTTTTGGATGCTGAGGAGAAGGCCAAAGCAGGAAAGCTTGGTGTTTGGCACGATTACGACGCTGCTGCTGAAGCTGCAGAGTATGGCGATATTTCTGGCGGCGGTGCTGGTGGTGTTGTTGCTGGCGGTGCTGGCGCTGCGCGTGCTGGCGCTGCTCCAGCATGGGGTTCTGCTGTCAACGGCGGTGCAGCTGCTGGGGGCGCTGCCGGTGCTGCTCCTGCACCTGCCAGAACAGAGTACGTCGACTGCATCATCTCTGATGTCCGTGGGTCTTCCAACCCTGACGATCCATTTGGGTTCAGCATTCAAATCCTCAACGATCAGATCGACGAGCTCGAAAACCTCATGGAAGAATTCTCTCTCCACCACAAATCTCCCGCCGCCGCCTCCCCGGCATCCTTCATTCCTCGCGCAGGAGATCTCGTCTCAGCCAAATTCAGTCAAGACAACGCCTGGTATCGTGCCATCATCCGCAAAACCTCGCCTGCACTCAAAAAAGCGCTCGTCAGCTTCATCGACTATGGCAACCAAGAGCACGTTAAATTCTCCAACCTTCGTCCGCTGGATTCCTCCCGCTTTGGTCGATCTCGTCTGCCCGCTCAAGCTAAAGACGCACGTCTGTCGTTTGTCAAGCTGTACGATGGAAAGCAAGCAGAGTATGCGGAGGAAGCATTGGATAGGTTCAGAGCAATTGCGGCGGAAGGGAGGAAGATGATCGCTAATATTGATTATGTTGAGCCGGGGACGGGAATGGTTCATGTGAGTTTGTACGATCCGGAATCACCAAGTATTGGAAAGAGTCCGGAGGAGGGATGTATCAATTATGAGTTGACCAAGGAGGGTTATGCGTTGTTGGATAGAGGGGTGAGATATTGGAAGAGCTATCCTGTGCTGACCAAGGCACTGGAGAGCGGGTTGGAGGAGGCGAGCAATCGTCATAGGGGTATTTTTGAGTATGGTGACCCGACGGAGGATTGACGAGAAGAACACACTTGCTTACAGCAGCATTTCTCATCAGAGCATACATTTCAATCCAAAGCATGCCTCAGTGTCGTTGGGTGCGATAAAGTTGCTTGATTGCTGATGCTGATGTTGATACGATTGAAAGGCACACTGAAGGGAAGGGAGAAGGGGGGATCACCACCTGCGATAAGGCAAAAACTTGCCATCCAGTGTGATCTTGACCCTATCCTCTCCTTGTTTTCCTTGAACCTTTTCAACATGACCCTCGAAATCAATCGCTGACATGATTCCGTCTCCGAACTGTCACCAGCACCCATTGCAAAGCACAGAAAATATGAGTATTGCCAGCCTCTTTTTTTTCGTTTTCTTCTCTTCATCTGTCCTCGGATCGTTGGATTAGTGCTTACCTTTTCATGAATCAAATGCTTCAACGGGTATCCGTACACCACCAGAACCTCATACAGCCTGTACAGCACTGGATCCTGAGGTGGAAAATCTCCTAAACCCCTATGAGGGAAGTAATCTTGTCCAAACGCCTCTTCCAAATATCTCTGCTGAAGGTTTAGCGCCGAAGAAAGTTTTTCGACATCTTGCTTATCCGGTTTAGCTTGACCGTAAAAGATCGCAGCTACGTACCATTCATCTCGACCGACTTGGGTAGCGAGATCAGAAAAGGAGAGTTTGGATTTGGACTTGGCTTCGTGAAGAGCGGAGAAGATGGGTGGAAGGGTGGAGAGAATTTTCGGCTTTTGGATGTTGCCGCTGCTCGATGGGTTGGACATTTGTGACTACAGTATTGATTTGGAAGCGAATGACTGCGTTAGTAAGTCTTATGAATGTTGACTGAAGGCTTCTTGGTGAAGATGATGAGGAAGTAACAAGATGAAGAGGGGGTGAGGAAAGGGTTTATATAAGGTCAGAAAGAAGGGATGGTGCAGGGTTCAACAAGCCGTTATCAGTCGGCGCGATTGTGGAGGAATACCACGCACGGATCAAGTACAAATTTAGCCGACTCCTCATCGTTGCATGTCCTTATCTTTCGGTCTTGGCTCAACCCTGTTGCGACTCTGCTATTGATGGCTGATTGATAGATGTGATTCATGCTAGCCTAGATGCAGGTTTGATTTGGATTGCAGAGAGGTCGGGCGGGGAAGAATAGACAACACGATGTGGAGAACACGGCAATCCTTCGCAAATGAGTTGGTTGCACCTCCCTCATCCGGATCATCACGACACAGCATCGCACACATGGCCAATGCCCTCATACTGGCGTGAAAGGCACCAGTTGCATTCTTTCATTATTGACATGGGGGAATAGCTACAAGTATCTCGGGAATTGCAGCCATTCTAGGTCATACCCTCAACACTGGCCACACCATCAAGCAGCGGCTCCCAATCCTTCTTGTTTTTAGAGAAAATCTGTGCTACGGGAGGATCGATCTCTTTACCCCATCCACCCGACTTGGCGAAGAGACCCATTTTGATGATGGCAGTACCAGGACGAGAAGTGGCAACGGTTTGAACGGGCGAGCCACAGTCCGGGCAGAAACGACGGAAGGTGTGTTTGCCGCTATCGGTGGTGTTGTCTTGGAACGCTTTGGGTTCGCCTTTGATTTCGACGTGTTCTTCGGGCAAAATGGCGACCAGAGAAAAGGCTGCGGTGCACAACAAAGAAAGATTAAGAGTGGGAATCAGTATGGGAGAAAAGAAAGGTGAATGGTGAGAGATGAGGGTGAAAGGGAGACTTACGAGACCCGGCAGTTGGTTGGCAGTTACTACATTGGGACATAGACATGGTTGCGAGGAATGATCAACCAAACAAACAACTAAGAGAGGTGATTCGAGAGACGAAAGGACAATAGCATTGGGGGGAAAGACTTACGTGCATCGACAAAGCACAGGCTTCAGAGGCAATCCGCCATCCTTGATGGTAACCTTGATGTTTCCACAGAGACAGGATCCGTTGAATGGCATCTTTCTAACACTTTTGACGGGGGGGATGTCGAGGTGGTGAAGAGAAGAATGGATGTCGTGTGACACTCCTCCACACCAATACGGGGCTTCTTATATACTGTACTCTCACTACATCCGCAATGAGACCTGCTCTCAACCCCCACAGATCAAGCATCGAACGGGTAATCTTTCTGAAACCGTGATGTTGCCCTGCCAACAAGTTTGAGCTCGTCACTATATAATTGCGTAAAAGAGCAGGTGGAACATAGATGTGGGAGAGGCTTAGTGGTTTGGCGTGAGATTGCAACTTATCTTCACATACGAAGAAAGGCGCCCTTGAAAACATCTTGAGGTCGTGGGTTCGATTCCCACCTTCCACTTGTTTTTTTATACCCTTTTTCCGCGTCGCGGCTCCCTTCACTAACCATCTTTGCTTGTGGTCCTCTTGCTCTCCATCCATCCTGCCTACAGAGAAGCGGGTAGAGAGGATTGAGTGAGTGGTGAAAGAGGTGGTGATAGGAAGGACCATAAGCAGGGTGCTGATGGAACAGCGGGGGCCTTGTTCAATGAGCGTGAAAAGGGAACCCAATGGGCGGGGAGAGATGTGGTTAAGTGGGGAAATTTTCAGAATACTGTATTCCCATGCGCTCGTTTACTGAGTTGGAAAATGAAGCTGTCAGGAAGGAAAGAAGGGGTTGCACAAGCGAACGAGAGCGGCATCCCAAATTGGGCAGGTTTCGCGGATAGGAAAATGAAAAGGGCCAAAAGGAAAAGGCTGGAATGCAACGAAATCGCCGCGCACCCAGATGCCAATTGAGAGGCACTGCAGCTGTCATTCGTCCATCCAGACCAAGATCAGCTGCTGCCTTGTGGTTTGTGGTTTCCACCTCTGCTCCGCTAGTTTCGCTTCTTTCCTTCTCGTCATCATCAACACCCGTTGCTACACCATCACCTCACCATCACCTACATCACCCATCGGGAGGTCGTCGTAGCAAAAGCGTTGTAGCTTGTTTGCTGCTTGTAGTCTAACTCCATCTACCCCGCACGCCAAAGAGAGGATCCAAGCACTGGTCTTCATTTCCCCCCCCGCTCGGACATTCAATCCTGTCGTCAACATCGTCATTGCATCTTGCACCACCATACGAGATCATCTTTCATCGCCCACCACACGCTCATTCATCATGCGCTTCATCACATTCTCTACAGTTGCCTTCTTGCTGGTCCTCAGCGCCACTCTTTCTAATGCACAACTCGTCGATTCGGTCTCTCAACCATTCGAACGTTCCCTCGACGACGCTTCCTCCTCCTCCGCCATCCTTCTAACCCAACGTAATCTCTTGGAAGCCCGTCAATCGCCCTCCAACTCCACCAACACCACTGACACCACCAGCAGTGCTACCAGCAGTGCTACCACCACCGCCTCTGCCGCCGACTCCACCTCCTCCGGTTCTGCACCCCCTGGCGGAGAAGCAACCATCACCGAATCCACCTGCAGCATGACCAACCGTCTCTCCATCAATCAACAAGCCTCTTGGGGCAACGGATTCGTCAACACCTGCTGTGGATTCGCTACCGGCACTCAATGTTGGTATCGCAACCAAAACATGATTTCCGGTCAGGACGAATGCGAAATTCCAGATTGCTCCGATTTGGAAAGTGAGGATAAGTCGAGGATGATTGGATTTGTGCCGTTGAATTCGACCAATGGAAGTGGAAAGTATGGAAACATCTTTTTGAGTTTGGGAATGCTGAGTGCGGCTGGTATGATGGTGCCGACAATGGGGTTGATGATCGTAGTGAGTGCGGGAGTGATTATCATGTCCCTTGCTTAAGCTAAGGTTGGACCGCGATTCAGGGATGGATCGCTTGGGACGACCACGCTTCTTGGAGGAGGATACGGAATTTATCATACACACGCTCTTTTTGGCTTCTCTTCCCTGCTGCTGTTCATTCAGCTTGCTTCTGTCTTTGTGCGTTTGTTTCTTTACTCTTTGTACTCTTATCTTTATCCTGGAATACGGAATTCCATCTCTTTGAATTTGATGTTGCTTGTTGAGATAGCAAGAGAATGATGACTAGAATACACGAATGCAGATGGCGAAGAACGAAACAGACTGCGATCCAAGAAAGGCCGAGCTCAGAAGGAATCGGCATCACTCTGCTCACTAGCACTCTCGACATCGATAAATTCTCCATCACTTCCTCTTTCCCTCTGCAGCCCATTCCCCGCTCCACGCGATGTTTTCTTCTTCACCCCGCCACTGGATCCATGTGAAACTCTTGTAACCTGTACATCATCATCGTCTTGCTCATCCTCATCATCCTCGTCATCATCTTGGTCATCACCATCCGAAACCTGAACCTTGCCACCTCTTCTTTGGAAGCTTAGATTCGTATCCGAATCATCATCTGAATCATCGATGATCGTAAACGTCTTCTGTTTCGCCCCTGCCGAAGCTCCTCTCAATGGGATCTTGATCTTTGTCCCCCCACCACTCACTGATGGTCGAGATGCAAGAGCAACATCTTCATCATCATCTGAAATCTCGCCTTCTTCACCGTCGTCCGATGCACCGCTAACGTAACTCCCACCTACATGCTCTTGGTCATCTCGCTTTCTCTTATCCGCACCGTTCTGGGCGAGTGTTGAACTTCCATTGGCTTTTCCTCCTTTAGTGTTTGCATTGTTATGCGGGTTGAGCGGAGACCCACTAAGCACTGTCGAAGTGCCGAGTGCAGAAGGGGCGAAAGTTTGACTGGAGAAAGATCTATTCAACCCAGACGCAGCTTCAGGAGGTGGAGTAGGGGAGGAAGTTTTCATCCTCTTATTCATCCTTACGTTTGCTAATGAACTCGCAGCCAGTGGACTACTAGCTCTCTTGGCTCCATTCTTGCCTTTCTTTTTGGCAAGATCTTCGTCCACGTCAGAACCATATCTTGGAGTCCCCCTGCCACTTGCCAACCCACCGGTTCCACCAGCATTCGTCGTCGCCTTGGCATTCCTCGCAGCCCCTTTCCTCCCACCTTTACTGCCCATCCCCATACATTTCGCTAAATGCGTAGCATATCGGTTCGAACTTACTTGTCGAGAACATACCAAACATTCAAACAGAGGATTGTTCGAATAATAGTCCGGCTTAGTACCCCCTGGTGCGGGTGTGCCGGAACGAGACCCAGTCGTAGCAGCGTTGTCATTGGAGGATGAGGAGGGGAGAAGGAGGGTGGAAGGGGAGGAAGATTGTTGAGCAGCAGGTGTGTGGGCTTGACATCGAACTCCGCAGAGCTTGCAGATAGATCGAGCACGTTTGATCGAGGAATGAGTGGAGAGGGCGGTGTCGAGAATGATTTGCGTGAGAAACGAGTCGAGGAATTTGGACGCTATTAGGGATTTTGGGTCTGACATTGTGGATTGCTACCGCCAGCACAGACGGTTGTGCTGTTCGGTGCTCCCAAGAAGAGTGATGTGGGAAGTAGGACGAGGTTCGTGTTGTACGCGAGCTGAGAGGTAGGAAAGCTGGAATACTTTGGTTGACAGATCAAGCGTGATTGCTGTCGAGGCATAGCGCAAGATTGAGTTAAGCTGAGGAGACCAACTGAGTGTGAAGGGATGGTGTTTGTGCGAGGTCAAGAAGAAGGAAGGACAAAGGGTTGGGTCGGCAATCAGATTCGTTCGATACTAAATTTCCTTCCACAGATGTGCGTGTACCTGGTCTAACATGCTGTAGGGCGCAAAAAAGACGAAAATACCTCACAAAGTCAGAAAATGGTTTGGAATCCCCACATAGTGCCAATGATGGACATGTCCTTGACGAATCATCCTTACATTTGACCTCGACCAACGCATGCAATTGCATTGACCAACCGTTGAGCACGTTGTCTCTCCAACGCCATCCGACGGGGGGCCAAGGGCAGGCATCCTCAAGTCAGCATTGCATAGCCGACGGACAGCAGCATCAAGAGGCGAGGCAAGAATGATGCAAGATGTCAAAGAGAAAGGGCCTCAAGCCAAGCTCAAGTTGGTCCATTAGCTCCAGAGAAGATGTGCGGAATAGAAAAGTTAGAACGACGGGGCCATAGATTCTGTGGTTGCACACTCACAGCTTGACTTGACGAGCCATGATGGTATCGTATTTGTGGCATGTCGTGAGCCAAATTGAATTGGCCCTCGGCATCAAAAAGCGAGCAAAGTCGGGGTCCAGTGCACGGTCCAAAAAAATCCACACAGTTCCGCTCCCATTTCGCGAATTAATGAATCATCGCCAACTCAACTCAGCTGCGCCTTCTGTTCTGACCATCCGTCTTGTCTCACCCTCATCACTCCTTCTCACCTCTCCTCGCTGCTTGCCGAATGGCAGATTAGAAGCAGCTTCGGCTTGACCTTCTTTCCCTTCTTCTTTCTCTTCTTCCACCTTCCTATATCACTCACGCCAGTCAAAAGGGAAGCGGTGTCGACCACCATCCTCCGTCAGCTATCCAACATGGTCTCGACATTGGCTTAGGCGTCCCCCACACCATTGCATCCGCTTCCCTTTTCTGCTCTTTCATATCCACCAAGAGCTCATCGTCATCGAAATTAGTTCTCTCTTTCTTCCATTGTTACGAATATACACTTCAATTGACGACAACGACACGATCACCATGTCGCCTCCGGCAAGCGTCACCATCACTCAGCTCGAACCCGTCGTCTTTCTCCGAGGTCAATCCTCCTCAGGCGAAGATGCTCGTGGTCGACGTCGTCCTGTCAATATTGATGCTCCGCCATCTCAACTTCGCGCCCTCGTCACAGTGTACCTCCCTAAACCGTCCAAGATCAAAGAGATCTCCATCTCACTCAAAGGTACTGCCAAAACAGATTGGCCCGAGGGCATTGGACCCAACCGTGTAGAGATGGCCGAGGAGATGACCATCTTCGAGCAAAGCATCAGTGTCTACAACGCCAAACAGGACCAGGCTGCCGTTCCTGGCGCTCGAAGAAGAAGCAACTCTGTCGGTCCTGGTATTGGACTGCAAGAGGATGTCGACTGGGAGTATGCTGCAGCAACTGCCACTGCCAACGCCAACAATACCAACACCAGGCAAAATGCTCGATCTCTCTCCAGCAATCCCTCCAGGCAAGCGAGCGCTAGCAGCTCAAATCGCAGGGACGACGATCGACCCAAGAGTTCTGGCAAAGACAGCGGCAACAGCGGAGGCAGTAACTTGGCCCGTCAGATTGCTGGCGCTGCTGCCAAGGCGGGCACAGCTATGATCCCACCCACCTTGCGTCCCGACATGGGTCTACACAAGTCGAAAGAGTCTTCTTCCTTGCGTAACCGTCCTCCTCTCCAACGCACGGGTTCAGGTACCACCTCGTTCTCCCAGTATGCAACTAGTCCCGATTCACAACCAGCAACACCGCCTTCTGCTTCTTTTCACAATTCTTGGTCCAGAGCGCCTTCCTCAGCTGGTTCAACCCCTCTCGCCAACCCTTCCTCTCCCTCTTTCTTTGACACGCGCGGCCCTCCCGCTCCGACTCATCAGGACTTGTCTAGTTGGCACGAGTACTTTGAGTCCCGCGGCTACGAACGTCCTCCTCTCTATGCACCTCGATCAGCTCCCTGCGAAGGCTATGACAGCTGGCCCACCGAAGTACAGGCAGAGGCATCTGCGGATCAGGTGCAGGCTAGCAATTCCGCTGACCAGCTGGCTGTCTCGCCTGCCAACAGTGCCACTTCGAGCGCAGCTCCAAGTGCAATTGCTACTCCCGTGGATCGCACTGCCGCTAATGCGACTGATGTCCTCGCCTCTCGGTCTGCTGTCAGGTCCAACGGCTTGGCTGTGGTAGCAACCGGCTCTTCCTCTGCCACCGCTCCCGCTCCCGCTCGAAGTATCCTCCACACCCAGCCTACCACCACACCTCGTCCCAAGGAGCAGACCGTCCGTTTCGACCCGCAGTCTCGTGTCGACAACGCACACCAGACCAGCAATAGTACCACCAACGGCATCCTACCCAAGCCTAACGGTATCAAGAGCGCTCCCAATAGTCGACGAGGCTCTGTCGAGCTGCAGGAAAGGGACAAGAACAGCAGCAAGGGCAAGGCAAGCAGCAAGAGTAATACCGTAAAGAAGCCTGGCCTCAAGACGTTGATCAACGGTCTCCTCAAGGAGCCCATCGCAATCGCGTCCGATAACAAGTCTCATCCCGATGACGCCACACATGCCGTCACCGACTCTAAAGAGTTCAAAAAGGGCACCTACACCTACCCTATCTGCATCTCTTTACCTTCCAACCTTCCACCGACCCTGCACGCCGACTTTGGCTTCAACCGCTACGTAATCCGTGCCAATGTTGTACGTGCTGGTCCTCTCACACCCAACTTGACCGCTCAGCGTGAAGTGACACTCATTCATGCACCTGATGAAGATGCTCTCGAGGAGACCGACTCGATCGTTGTCGAGCGATGCTGGGAAGATTTGCTTTCCTACATGGTTGTGTTTAGCGGCAAGAGTTTCCCGATTGGGCAGAGGATCCCCCTCTGGCTAAAGTTCATGCCTTTGGGAAAAGTCAAGATCTATCGCATCATTGCGACACTAGAAGAGCGCACCGACTACTTTGCAAAGGGTAGGAGAGTGGCTAGACATGAAGTGCCGAGAAAGTGGACGCTCATGAAGGTTGGGCACGCTTCTGCTACTGAGCCTATCCTTCCCATTCTGTCGGACAGCCCGGATGCATTAGATAGCAGCCCACTTGCACCTCTGGCTAGAGCTGCTGCTGGTCAGGATCAAGACTCGGATGCTCCGCTCTCGATCTTGGACCCAACAGGACCGTGGGAGTTGGCAACAGAGCTCAGCATTCCAGCTTGCAGCACGACTCGAATCAATCTCAGCACGAATCACTCCAAGTCGAACATTGCGGTGCATCATCTCATCAGGCTCTCCATCAGGGTTGGAAAGTCGTCGCAAGGTGATTGGGAGGTGTGGAATGACAATGTTGGATCCTCGAGCTCAGCTGCTGGTGCTGAGAAGAAGACTCCTCAGCTCTATGACATTATCATCGAAGCGCCGATCACACTTACGCACAGTCATACGGCTGTTGATTGGACAGCGCTGCCCAACTATTGGAGCTTACCTGCTGAGCCGGAGGACGCCGAACCTGCAGGTAGTCCTGAGACGGAAGCTCCGCTGCGACCTGCCCTACCGTCGCCTGTGCTGACGAGCAGGACAGGTATGGTTGGTCAAGCTGCCAACCTTGCCCTTGCGGGCAACAATGCGGGTGCAGGAGCCAGGAGCACAACCCCAACGCCTCTTAGATCGCCAACAGGTGAAACCCGGGGAGGAGGAAGCCCAATGAGCATCTCGCCTCCCATGTCACGCAACCCCACCCAACTCTCACGAAGATGGCTTGCTCTCAGTGCAGATCATATCGGTCGGGACGGTAGCAATCCAAGCCCGCAATCACAGTCGAACGGCGGCAGTGCAGCTCCACCACCAGCGTACCAAGCCAGCGCTCGAACAGGAGAAACCACCGTTGCTTCTACTAGAATGAGTCGGTCTCCTTCCGAAACCAATCGCAACCACACTGATGCTGCTCCAGCCAACCTCGGTATGGCGCATTAAACATTCTGAACAGGACTCTAACTTTAGGAATCACTTGAAACTTGTACTTTTAGCTTCACCTAGGTCACCTCTAAACCCTGTGCTTTGTGCGATGCGTGAGATTCATGGTGTAAAGATGCAGATGCTGGTCGGATGTGAGATTCCGAAGCGGAGTCTAAGTTGAAGATGTTGCACGACGGCGATAAAGACAAATGATGGTAGCACATGTTCTACGGTGATAAAAACAATGATGCCTGGATCGACGGCTTCCACGGTCTCGCTCTGTATGAGTTGGATTATGGGGAGGAGTAGTGAGCCGCGGAAGGAAGGATTTTATTCTCGAAAAAATGTCCAAATTCCGCTTGTCACTTGGAGTGTGCTTTTGATCGGCGGCACGCTCTTTCTTGCCGAGATGGAACTCGCACAGCTGTGTTGATGTTGGTTACCAACTTCCATGCAGGGACCTCCTCTTTGAGCTTGCACCGGTTTCGTCTATATAACTCCACCCTTTTCAACGCATCTTCGACTCGCTGTCTTTCCATCATTCTCGCAACCCATCATCAACCCTCTTTCTCCTAGATTAATTTCCAAGATGACAGAACTCAAAAACATAGTCATCATCGGCGCAGCCACCGCAGGGATGAACCTGGTCCAATCTCTCGTTCCAAAACTTGCTTCTTCTCACCGGATTGTTTTGATCGAAGCAAACCCTGTTGGATATTGGGCTATTGGTGCGCTTCGAGCTTCTGTTTTACCTGGATTTGAGGAGAAAGTGGTACATGATCTTTCCTCAACTACTGTTTTTGGCGATAGTAATACTAGACATGTGGTGTTGGCGGGGACTAGGGTGGTTGATATTTCGCCGGAGTATGTTGTTGTTGATCGTGACGTCACTTCTTCCCTCCCTGGATCGGAAACCATCGAAGGAGGAAGAACAAAGATTGCGGTGGACAAGGCTGTGCTAGCCATCGGAGCAGACTATGCTTTCCCAGCGCGGATCTCACCCGGTACAACCACGAAAGAACAAGTATTGGAAGGCTTTCGAAAGATGCAACGTGATATAGAATCCGCACAGGAAATCTTAGTAGTAGGAGGAGGACCAACAGGAGTAGAATTCGTAGGAGAAGTTCTAGACGTACATCCCTCAAAAGTTGTTACTTTGATCACACGTGGTCCTGGACTCGTCACCAACGGGCGTGACTCTTTCGCAGGGTTAAGTGCTAAACTCGTTTCCCAACTCCAAGCCAAAGGTGTTAGGTTGATCCTGAACGATAGTCTCTCATCTTCCTCCCTTGAAGGTCTCTCCACTGGTCCTCTTTCCCCCGCTAAAACGTTTACAAGTGAAAAAGGAGAACAAATCTCCGCCGACTTTATCCTCCTCTCCTCAGGTGGAAAACCAAATACTTCTTGGCTTTCTTCTTCCCACCCAGAACTAATCGATCCTGACACAAACCTCATCAAAGTCAACCCCACTTTCGACCTCTCGACTCCCGGTTGGGAGAGATACTTTGCGATCGGGGACGCAGCCAACACGCCGGGAGCTAAGACTTCTTTTATGGCCAAAACTCACGCCCCCACCCTCGCAACCAACATCTTAGCTAGTATAAAAGGTGAAGGAGAGGGGAAAATGAAGAAAGCAGGCGGACCACCAGGAGAAGTAATGGTTGTTCCGTTGGGGAGAGATGGTGGAGCCAGTTATTTGTTTGTAGGCAGTCTAGGAGGGTGGTTGACGGGGTTGCTTAAGGGGAGAGGGATGATTTTGGGTCAGTTTGAGGCTTGGTATAAGGCTTAGAGACCTCTTTTACTCCCATCTCTCTTGGGTTATGTCAAAACGATCATGCTTGTATATAGTTTTGTTCTGCGATGGAATTCGCACACACCACACTCGGTAGAGATGGAGAACGATTCTAAGATCAAGACACAGCATATATATACAACGATGAGAAGGAGAAATGGACAACGTGAAAGATACGGGGGAGTCTAGGCATTTTCAGCAGCCCGTCTAGCAGCGTTCTTAAGCAATGGTCCAATTTCTGTTCTATACCAATCCGGAACTCCCTTACCGATATTCTCACTTCCATACTTGTAAACTCCTACCTTATCAATGCTCTCCAAACCTGGCACGCTTCCAGGATGGTTCAAAGGATTAGCTTCCGCATCAGCCATCAACTGCTCATAAACCCGACCATCTTTCCTTCCGAGACTTGAACCCAATTCCCAGTCCAACCAACCGAATCCGTCGCTCAACCCGATGACCTGAGGCAAAATCTCACTGACCAATTCCCTGATTGCTTTCTCCAACAAGATGACAGAATCAGGGTGGAGAATGGCTTGGTTCGTAGTATAACCAGCGAGGTTGCGGCCAGAAGAAGCGGGGAGGGCCAGGGGAGTAATGTTACGAGAGAGAGCGGTAAGAGCGTGGAGAGTGACGAGTTTGTTGAGCCACTTGCATTCTCGTTCTCCCAAACGTTCGGCGTCATCGCGAATACCTTCACCGAACCAAAGATCGACGACAAACTCTGCGTGGGATTTGGCAACTTCAATGCATTCATACGAAAGATCGACAAAGGGTCGACCTGATTTGATCTCTGCTCGAAGATCCACCACGAGCTGTGCGGCTCGTAGACCGAGTGCAGCAGAGTACACTTCGGGTTTGTACCAATCACTAGCCTGCTTAGGTTGCTCGAAGGGAATGGCACCCTTAGTACTGATTGCCTTCAAGAAACCCGAAGTGGCTGCAACCTGGGTTCCGGAGGGGTTGGAATCGAGTTCACCAGCGATCTTAAGCATTGCCCTTCCAACTTGGGATGCTAGGACGATGTTGTCACCTTCGTAAGTAACAGCGGGTGCTTGTTCTGGGAAGACGCAAGTGAAACCAGCATAGGCGGAGAAACCGTGACCACCGAGAGCTTGACGACATTCTTCGATTCCATCCAACGCCTGCTTTGTGCAGTACGCTTTGAGGGAGGAAGAGGCAACGTGGACATCGGCGAGAAGAGAGGTATCGCCTGATTCGAGTTGTTGTGCCATATCTTCGTACAGAGTTCGCATGCGACGACCAGCAAGGATATACGCATAAGCTTTAGCAAGCAGAGGCAGGATACGACGTGCGGTGGAAGGGTACGAAAGAACACTACGTTCGACATCATTAATGTCCTTAGAAGACGGGTCGCGGAACTGACGTCGAACAAGAGCATAACGTGTAGCGATAGTTACACCACGTGAAAGCATCCATCCGGTACGATCGATCATTTGGGAACGAATAAAGATCATACCACCATAGCTCAACTTATCGCTTGGAGGTTTCACGTACTCTCCTCCCTTCTTGACCTTAGCATGCTTCGAAAGCATGTGATCACGGGGAAGCTTGAATTGGTTGAAACGTGCCCAACCGTTATCCAATCCACCAAAAGCACCATACGTCTTAGGTCCGATGTCACCAGCCACAATACCATCCAACAATTTCCCACTATCCATGTCTCTCAACTGCGTAAAGAACAAATGAGGACCGTATCTTTTACCTTTAATAATCAACTGTGCTTGCACTACACCATGAGTCGCCGTCGTACCCAAACCTCCCGCCCACCACTTTGTCGAAGTCAGCGTCGGACTGTGAAGTATAAATCCATCACTTTCCTCGTCGTACGTGCAAGTAGTTTCCAACTGCTGAACGTTGGTTCCGTGTCCTAGTTCGGTTTGCATATAGCAACCCATGATCTCGTGATTCATTGCTTTATTCCCCCATCGTTCGATTTGCTCTGCATTACCCTGACCGAAAATAACAGGTACGAAGGCTACCCAGTGGATGGTAATAGGACTTTGCAGATCCAAAGTTAGGGCTGCTTCGATGATTTCATGCGTAGTCCAACCGTGAGTTTCAGCCAACTCCAACAAACGACGGCAAGCAAAATGGGACTGACGCATTTGCTGTTCACGATTCATATGAATCATACGTTTTTTCCAGTTACCAAAGATAGGATCTTTAGATAGAATAGTCATGACCGAGATACGCGATGCGTTGTCGATACGTGCATCACGGAGAGTGTCTTCGATACGAGAAGGGTCGAAGTCGGCAGCGGAACGGGCGGAGGCAATGTCGGTGGAAGTACGGGCTGCGACTTCACCCATAGGGATGGGAAGGGTTACGCGGGCTGCGGGCCAACCACCAGTGGGCTCGTTGAGAGGGGAAAACGTGGTGGATTTGAGATCGGGATTTGGCATCGTTGCAAATGTTCTCTATGGGAAAGGAATGGGGAAAGGGTGGATGTCGAGGTGTAAGAAAGGGGGAAACTGCTTCTTTTGTCGACAAAAAGCAGCTGTGAAGATGGTGAAGAAGAAAGATGGAAGGCGAAGGTGGAGAAGGGTGGCTATATGAATGCAAACCTTGCGATGTAGCGAAGACGCTATGCAACTAGCTTTCAACACGACCCAAATCCAAACAAGCGAGCTACCTCACACCCGGAGCACACACTCTTTGCCAATTGCACGAGCTGAAAGTGCTACTGTACAGCGGATACGACGACAGAGAATGCGGGGTCGGCGATTGCTCCACTGTCAAAACAGAGCGAGTTGGGAGCCGAAAAGAAGATCGCGCTTGAAACAGCGAGCTACTGTAGCACCGAAGGGTGGACCCTTTGTGTGGGGTAGAGCCAAGCCCAAGGAAAGCGAGCAAGTCGAAGCGGATCCCCCATCCCAGCAAAGCGCTGTGCAGTTCTGTTCTGTAGGACAAAGAGAGAAGGAATTCGACCGGTCCAATAAGGTGACCGATACCGATTTCATTGCCGGTGCACAAACAGAAAAAGCGAGATTGAGTAACCGACGCGCGCCCAACAACTTCCCTTCTTCTTTGCGATTGCACACCGTCTCAGGGCTTACCATATCTTGTTCACTCAACGATTACACAGTCTAACATCGTACAGGCTTTGCGAAGAGTACTGTTACATTTGCATACAATCCACAGATATGGTCGGCAGCTCCGCTGGTCATCGTTCTTTCCGGCTAAGCAAACGTTCTAGTCCCTCCAGATGGACAATATGACCACGAACCCTCCTCGCATAGAACACTAGATAGATCACCGTCGCCGCACCCACTGCACCCAACGACACCGTTGCAGCATACTTGAACTCCTCCGGCTTATTCCAACCCAACGTCAATCCATAATGACCCAGATCGAAGACATTCTGCAATGAGAACTGCAATGCCATCAATGCATTTTTTCTCCCTGCATCCGGACCTAATTGTTCTGGCGAGAGAGCTGTTTGAATCATCGCCAGCTGCGTTAAGTCAAAAGACCATAGTCCGATACGAGACAGTGCTAGACCAGAGAAAAGTAAGCCTGTGTTCCAACTAGGTCGACGTTTGTCAGAAAGTCCAGATCGGTCGGTGGGTGAGCCGGTGATCCAGAGTGAAACTACCACGGGGATGAGTGGGATGAGTTCGGCAAAGAGAGAATAGGATCCTGTACGAACCAGGCCGATCTTTTTCTCGAGAATAGGCATAATGAAGGTACCGATGAGACCGGTTACTACGCCAACAGCTCGCATTCCAGCGATAAATGCATCGCTGTATAAAGTCTCGGATTTGAGATAGGCGATGAAAGTAGGATCGAATGAAAGAACCGACATATATAGCAAGGAGATGCAGAGTGAAGTAAGGAAGATGGGGAGCCGGATGAAAAGCTTCCAGTCTGAGAGCTGTTGATTAATGTCGCCCGCTACTGACTTGAGTACTCTTCTTGTCATTCTTGCGACTCTTCCGTTCTTGTTTCCCGGTAGTGATGGCTGTTCCGCCGAAGTTGGTGTAGATCTATTCTGACGCCTAGCCACAGCCGCACGTTCATCAATCCCCAGCGCAGGAAACCTTCTATACACGATCCCCACGAACACCACCTCAAAAACCCCGGTCACCGCATTGACACCTAACAACACCACCGCAGTCCACGTATAATTCATCGTACTCGTCAACGCCGACACAAACAGTGGACTAACCAATTTCGATATCAAATCGATCCTCCGCATAATCGCATTCAATCTCGTCAATCTCGCCGAGCTCCCATCGCTTATGATAGTAACCCATTCTCTCTCTACCCCTACACTCACGCCTATATTACTTAGTATCACTCCGATGCCGAGGAAAGTGATCGCGGCGAAGATGGACCACGGTGCGAGATTTGCTTTCACCTCAGTTGGGCCTTTACCGCCGTTCTCTGCTTGCCTCCGGAGCGAGTCAGAGGAGAATAGAACGAGGAAGAGGGCGTAAGAAGCACCGACGAGGAGTTTTTGAGAGAGAATCATGGCTCGAAGTGTCCGCAATTTGCGATGGGAATAGGTATCGATGAGTCGACCGACATTGTTGGAAAAGAGAATAGCGCCGGCGGTGGTGACGAAACCGTAGATGGATGCGGGGAGGAGAGTGTTGGTGAAGAGTTGGACCATCATGAGTGGGTAAGCGAATTCGGCGGAACGATACCCCCACGAGGAAGAGGCGTGCTGGATGGCGAGTAGGAGTGTGCCTTTGACGTCGAGATCGGTGGGACCTGTGGCAGGGGTGCTGCCAAAGGATTCTTCGCCGGCATCAGCATCGACGTCGTTGTTGACTGAAGCTAAATTTGCTGCGACCGATTGGTTGACCTCGTTGTCCTTGCTGAGACGTATGGAGGTGCGGCTCGCTTGACGTTCCATCAGAGTGGGAAGCGGTGAGAGGCCGATGGATTCACTGCCATCTTGCTGCCGGTGGTCCATTGCAACCGTCTGGGTCTGCGTTGTACTACTCATCGCCACCACCACCTTTTGCTGCTAGATACAGAGCTCGTATTGTCGAACCGCCTTTGCTGCGGGGTGGTTCAGAATACTGTAGCTGCCACAAAGATCTGCTGATTTCTCCGCACCGTCAGGAAAAAGATGCTTAGATGTTAGGATAGTGAGACTAACAAGTGGCGGTTTTTGGTCGTCCCACCACCACCACCATCACCACCACGACACCTTCGCAAGAGAAGCTCGTCACTACGAACATAGACAAGAGGTGCAATGGCAGGTGCCTCCGAATCAACGCCTCTCCAGGCACCACCACCTTCCTACGGCGCCATCCCCCGCAACACCGCCCAAGATGCATCATCTCACGGAACCCCAACGAGCAATGTCCCAGTCCATCCAGAACAATATCCCTCCGGCATCAAATTCGCAGTAATCATCGCCAGCCTCTGGGTCGTCCTCTTTATGGCCGCCCTCGATGGTACCATTGTTGTCACCCTCATCTCTTCCATCTCTTCCTCTTTCAAAGCTTCCGAAAAATCCGGTTGGCTTAGCACGTCCTACCTGCTCTCCGTCTGCGCTTTCTCCTCGATCTACGGTCGTCTATCCGACATTATCGGTCGCAAAGGAGCGCTACTTGTTGCTTTAACCTTGTTCACCACAGGCACGTGTTTATGTGCGATAGCGAAGAGTATGAACGCGTTGCTAATTGCTCGATTCGTAGCGGGCATTGGAGGTGGTGGATTGCTGACGACGAGTTCGATCTGTATGACTGATTTGGTGCCTTTAAGACAGAGAGGATTGTGGCAGGGGATAACGAATATTTTGTTTGGTTCTGCTTCTGCGTTGGGTGGACCATTGGGTGGGTTTGTGAATGATGCGTTTGGTTGGAGGACTGCGTTTGGTTTCCAAGTACCGTTCTTGCTGGTGGGAGCGGTATGTATTGCGAGCTTTGTGAATATCCCGTTGCACCAATCGGATCAGAGTTGGCAGAAGAAACTAGGAAGGATAGATTACTTGGGTTCACTTGGACTCATTTCCTCCTCGAGCTGTTTGCTGCTTGCGATGAGCTTTCTTTCTGGCTCTTTGTTGCCGTTCTCGCATCCCTCGGTGTGGGGGTTTCTGTTGGGATTCCTGGTCACCGCAGTATTGTTCGTAGTCGTGCAAGGTTGGGTAGTCAGCGAACCAGTAATGCCACTTTCGCTTCTCACCCGCAAATCACCCGCAAATCACCCGCCCTCATAGGAGCATCCTATTTCCTCGGTAGCTTTGCTCATTTTGCAACCATCTTTCACTTCCCACTCTGGTTTCAATCGGTTCGACTCCAGTCCGCCTCCCAAGCAGGGCTGCATCTCATCCCTATTTCGTTCTCTGCAGCAGCTGGAAGTCTCTGGGCAGGACTGTACATGCGTCGTACAGGCAAATACTGGCATGCTAATATCTTGTGCTGCGTGCTCAACATAGTATCCACTGCTTACGGCTCGAGTTGGACCCAACGCACCTCCTCTTGGGCCGAGTACGTGACGTTTTGCCCACAAGCCTTTGGTACGTCCGCCATCTTTACGTTTATGCTTAGCGGTCTCATAGCTTCTGTGTCGAAAGATCAAGCTGCTGTTGCTACGGGGACAGTATACCTCTTTCGATCGCTAGGTCAAGTGGTGGGAGTATCACTGTCAACAGCGTTGTTCCAGATGCTGTTCCAATCGCAGTTGTTCAGGAATATCACACCGGATCTCCTCCCTCATCCCAAAGAAGGATCGGAAGGGGTGAGAAGGTTGATCTCGGAACTGAGACACGATGCATCGCTCGTACCAACTTTACAACCGACCAGGTTGAGGGAAGCAGCACAATTGTCGTATGAGAATGCGATCAAGTGGGTCTTTTTACTTGTGACGGTGTTGAACGTGGCGTATTTGGCAGTGTGTTGGGGAGTAAAAGAGTACGAGTTGTCGGACAAACCAGCTACTGCGCAAAGTAGGGATGATCAAGAGGTGAGGGCGCAGCAAGACGAGGCAACATAGTGCTTCATCTCAGGCTTAGACTGCGTCGTGTCTATATATTGGAATTGCTATGGCGGTGATACTCATCAGGGATCAGATCAATTTGCTTGTCTCTGCTTGAACGGATGGTGCTTGAGAACAAAAGGTGATCTTCTTGAGAGATGGAGGTTGATATCAGCGGAAAAAGAATGAAAAATGCACCGAAAAAGAAGACGGGAAATTGAGCGGGAAAAAAAAAAAAAAAAAAAAAATGAAAAATGAAAAATGAAAAATGAAAAATGAAAAAAAGAAATCAGCAGACAGACAACGCTTTGCCTGCATCTCGCCCCGGATTTGGTGTCACTCTGTTGCATATTCGGCTCTCGTGGCCTTGTTCAGTGCATCGTGGCTTTGCAACAGACGGCAAAAGTCGTAACAAGTCCGAAAAAGGAAAGGATAAGGGCCGGGGACGGTTTGATTGCCAGACTGGCCTCGACACGCTCGGTTTTTCGGGTTAGACACTCCCGAGAAATCAACCTTATTTTTTATTTTTTATTTTTTTTTCGCACACTCTCTTTCTGTCAGTCCTTGCTATCTCAACTCCATCCATCCTCCTCCTTTTCCTTCTCTTCACCATCTTTCTATTCTCTCAACACCACAGCCATCACCACTACATCCTACAGCTCTCACACTCTGCCGCTATAGGCTCTTGTCGCGGCTCTAACAGAGAGATTCAGGGCTGACGATGAGCCATCTCTACAACTCATCAGCACAGCCTACATCTTCACCTAGAATGTCTTCCTCTTCCGATCGCAACTACCCTCATTCACCCTCACATTCATCCTACAACTCCAACAGCGCAATGTCTTCTCGTCCGGTACAGTCTTCGCCATCCAGGGCCAAAAACGAAGCTTCGGACTCTACGCCCATCAAACCCGACATCCTCGGTACTCAACCAAGTTCGTCGGTAAAGACAAAGAAAGAAGATCCAAAAGAGGATAAAAAGACAGCAAAGAGACCGAGAGAGCAATATAGCTGTGTTGAATGCTGTAAGCTGCACGCTTTCACCCTTCCCCCTCCTTCGGTGCTGGTCTTGCAGTGACTTACTTATCTTTTCTCCCTTTCCCCCTCATTCATGGTTGGTTGGTGACAACAGTCCGAAGAAAGCAGAAATGCGACCGTCGTTTCCCCTGCAACAATTGCATCAAACGTCGTCTTCCCGAACGTTGCGTCCCTCCCCCTTCAGCTCGCACCAACGGTCCAGCCGCCTCCCCCACTCCATCGGACTCCAACACCACTCCGCATCGCAATAGCATCTCTCGTACGACCTCCGACCTCCAATTTCCCACCAGCCACCCCACGCCTTCACTCAAACGTCAACGTACAGACGACGTAAATTCCTGGGATGATCGGAAGATAGACGACCTCGCAAGAACCACTTCTCGTATAGCGAGGTTGGAACGGATTCTAGCACTAAATGATGCGTCGTATTTGGAACAGAGGTTGGCTTTGGCGGAAAAAGCGGTCAGGTTGAGGTTGGAGGACGCAGGTCCTTCTTCGAGAGGGGATAGAGGGGATGTGGGGAAGGAAGATGGGTATTCGAGAAGGTCGAGTTTTGTTGCAGAAGAGAATGAGGGGCCGGGACATCACGCGGATGGCCATTTGGATGATAATGATGGGTTCCTTGGCACCTCGGCTTTAGAGGCGGTGCCGTTGCAGTTGAAGAATGGACTGGGTAAAGCAGGTGGGGGTGATGTTGCACCTCCGGCTTTGTTGAGTTATATTCATCCGAATCCGACTAGGCGAGGTTTTCCAATCCCAAGCGCAGATGTGCAGGCGATCAGAGCGACTTTGCCATCAAGAGAACAGTGCGAGAGGTACTTTGATGCGTATTTTGCGCACTATAATTGGGCCAGATTACCTCTTCACGAAGGTACTCTTCGCGATCGATTTCGGCAATTCGTGGCGGGTGTGCCAAGTCCAAGTGATGTTAGGATGGATGCAGAGACGCTTCCCTTTGTAGCGCTTGTGTTGGCGGTAATGACGTTGGGAAGTGTACCTCCGATTGTACAGCCGTTGTCGAGTGCTACTTCGCACGCGTTCTTTTGGGCCACCAAGAAGGCGCTTGTTCTGTGCGAGACGCTGGGTTTGGCAAGTTTGGATTCATGCTGGGCGCACGGAGTACTAGTAAGGTATTTGGATGTGATTAGGGTGACGAGGGCGAGTTGGCACGAGATCGGAAGTTGGATTCGTGATGCATTGGATTTAGGTCTGCATAGGGATGGAAGCTCGTTTGGATTGCCGAAAGAACAAGTGGCTGCGAGAAGGATTCTTTGGAGTCATGTTATACATAATGATCGAGAATGGAGTATCATTCTCGGTCGACCTCTAACGATTACGTTCTATACAACCGAAATGCCGACAAGGGAGGATCTCGAACCACTTGGTTTCGCTTGCCAAACCTATCTTCTGGTGAGAAATAGGTTCACCGCGTGCTTGGAAAGTATCACGCATTGTTTCGAAGAACGTTCACAAAGCAGAGGACCTTCAGGCAGGACTAGTAGAGCGTATTACAGGGTGTTGGAAGTAGAAGATATGATCGCGGAATTCGTTGATTCTCTTCCACCTTATCTTGCGCCGAATTGGTCTAGTTCCGGGAAAAGCAAGACAGATACCAGTTTGGATCAAGATCATCCCCTTCTCCCTTTCTACCGGTATTTGATCTTGGGAGAGGTTTGCTTTTATAGATCTCTTCTCCACCGACCATACTTGCTACGACCGGCTTCGAACGGCAAGCATCCTTTCCCCGAATCCCGTCGAGTCTGCGTCGAAACAGCACTCAACGATCTTCGTCTCCGTAAAGAATACGCTCGTATCCTGTCAAAAGAACAACTAGCACAAAGTTTCGGAGGAGCCTATGCATTGTTCAATTCCGCCATCGTTGTTGGGATGTCCCTCCTGATCGGATTCAGCTTGGGTGAGAGGATAGATACAGCCGATCTCAATGAAAGAATAGGATATTTGCAAAACTTTATCACTCAGCTGAGAAGGAATTTTGATGCAGGAAATGTAGATGCAAGTGCAGAAAGGGAACAGATGGTTATTGAAGTTCTCGTTTCAAGATTAGAGCCGTTTTTGCCAAGAGATCTAGCGAAAAGGAGTAGGGGCGAGTTGGCAGCGGCAAAAGGAAGTATGCGCGCAACAATGATGCAAGATCCAGTAAGAAAAGCGGTTAGAGTGGAACAAGAAAAACAGGCTGTAGACTCGTTAAGGTTGTTGAGTTCAAGTTTGCCTGGAACACCGGTGATGAGTGGTGCTACGCAGATGCAAGGTTTTGGTACTGCGGGACATGTGGCAAGTCCAAGTTCGGCAATGGCGTTGAGTGGGCATTTAGATGCCGCTGGTCATAGCATGCAACCTATGCCTACTGGCGGTGCGGCGGGTGGAACAAATCCAATAGACCCTTACGGCTGGTTACTCACTCCTACAGCATTAGAATCCCCAGAAGCAACCAAATCTACTGGCACATCTACTGCTCATACCCCTGTAAACATCCACCCTTCCTCCACTTCCACCGCCCCCCACAACAACAACAGTGGCAAGGTAGGCTCAACTCCAACAAACAACCCCCCCACCACAACCACCGCTGGTGGTCCAGCTACACCTCTTCGTCACACCCATACTCTCAGTGGAAACAATGCGCAGTTCTTGGCTGGTGCTTCACCTGGTCAGCTAGGTGTACCCGGTACTGGACCTGAAGGAGGACAGATGTTTGATTGGGAAGGAATATTGCAAACCATCGGATCGGGTTGGACAGGTGATGGAACGCTCGAAGCGGGGATGGAGAGCTTGTTCGGTTAATACCACCCCTTCCACCTCTTCGTTCGTTCTCTGATGTATGTTACAGCGCAACAGCTTACCGCTCACTGGGCGGGATTGGAATATAGGTTGCTTCAGCGAACAAGACCGTCCGAGTCAGAATGTTCTTCGGTGTTGAAGGGGTCGTAGCTGACCGGATTTCGTCGGTCTGAGTGGAGACCGGTGATTTTCATCTCCTGCACGGGGCAAGCAGCGCAAAAAGGGAGAGCTGCAAATCTGCGCTGTGGAGCCTGTCGGTCTTGTCGTCGTCTCTTCGTCTCCTTTCACTACTTCTTCCAAACTTTCATCTTCTCATTTCCTCCTTGCTTCCACCATCTCGCTCCGCTTCTTTCACCACCATCAAGTCGTGCAACCATGACAGCAACCAAAGTCACCGATCCAGTTCCTCTAGTTTCATCTCTAGATTCGATCTATTCTCCAGCTGGAGTTCTTAAGAACTCTTCTCGTTGGTCTGCACTTGTTTCCTCGTTTTCCACCGCTTTCCATGGCGAACCTGATTTCATAGCTCGTGCTCCTGGTCGAGTCAATCTTATTGGCGAACACATTGACTATGTTGGATTTAGTGTTTTTCCCGCTGCTATCGAAAAAGATATTTTGATGGCTACAAAGGTCCACTACTCCTCTTCCTCTGCTCCGAATCAACAGGTTGAGGTGGTGTTGAAGAACACAACCCAGAGGTTTGAACAGACCAAGTTCACCTCGGCTTACCATTCCACGGAAGCGGTGGAATTGTTGAATCAAGGAAATCAACGATGGGCCAACTACTTTAAGGTTGCTTTCAAGGGTTTACATTCTCACTTGCCGAACGAGGTGCTGGAGGAGGGTAATGAGAAAAGACCGGTAAAGATAGAGGTTTTGGTCGATGGAACCATTCCTCCGGAAAGTAGTCTTTCTAGTAGTGCTGCCATGACTACTTGTTCAAGCATCGTCATCCTCCAAGCGTTCAATGCAAGGGAGATGATCGATAGGAAAGAAATGGCAGAGGTAGCTATCGAATCCGAACGTTTAGTAGGCGTCAATTCAGGTGGAATGGACCAAAGCGCTAGTATTTTTAGTATCCCTCATCATGCGCTTTACATCTCTTTTTACCCTACACTCTCAGTTCAACCCACCCGACTTCCTCCTAGCAAGCCAGAACATACTTTTGTCATCGTAAACACACTCGTGGTGTCGGATAAAAAGGTCACGGGCCCGGTAAATTATAACTTGCGAGTGGTCGAGACGAGGATGGCCGCTCGTGCATTGGCTAGTTACTTAGGATTGAAGGGAGCTAGAGGAGAAGGATGTAGGGATTTGAGGGGGGTGCTGGAGACGTATTTTGAAGAAAATGGTGGTAGTGCAAGATTGCAGCTTGAAATCGAGAATAGTTCTGCGGTGAAAGAGACGTTGGAGAAGAGTGGAGAGCAAGCTGCAAGGATTCAAGTTCTTGAAGAAAAAGTCGATTCCCTCTATGCTTCTCTCCAACATGGTTTGCCTTGCGGAGAGGTGGAGAAGCTTACTGGTTATAGCGGTGCAGAGTTCGATCAGGAGTTCCTTTCTTCTTTCCCAATCCGAGCCGAGGTGTTCGAGTTGTACAAACGTTCCAAGCACGTTTTGACAGAGTCGCTTCGGGTGTTGCAATTCCAAGCGCTCTGCAATCAGCACCAATCCCCCGCCTCCGCGGAAGAGAATTCTGCGGTGTACAAACAACTAGGTGCACTCATGGACGGTTCTCAAGCTTCGTTGCGCGATCTTTACAATTGTAGTTGTGACGAACTCAACGAAGTCGTAGACATTGCTAAAAGGAATGGTAGTTTGGGAAGTAGATTAACAGGTGCAGGTTGGGGTGGATGTACGGTTCATTTAGTGCCTAAGACAAAGGTCGAGGTGTTTATTTCAGCGATGAGGACTCAGTTCTATGCAAAGAGATGGCCCGAGTTGACAAAGGAACAGTTGGAAGATGCTTGTTTCGATACGCAGCCTGCGGGAGGCGCTTGTGTTTATCAAGTGTAAAGAGGGTAGGGTTTTGAAGCAAAGGCCGGCAGAAGATATAGCAACTAGTGCTGTGATCATCAATGCATTCCTTTCTGCAGCTTGTGTGGTCTGCTTCCGTTTGATCGGCGATGATGTTCGATGTCGATGTTCAGAGTTGCAGGTCTTATCCTCTGAGGTGGTGTGGAGACACTGTGCGTGCAGTCAGCAAGTGGTTGCGGCTTCGCAAACATCGCTAATCAAGTTGTCTGCAAAGCCTTGGCAAGGTTCTGATTTGGCTACAGGAGCGATCCCGCTACAAGGCTACATTCTAGCTTCGATGTGCAACCGAGGATGGTGCTGACCCCAACGTCGCTGGCCGATGTACGGCTTAGTGTCCTCGATTTCTGGCACATTCAACGTACGCCATCAACGAAACAGATATCATTGTTCGAACATATAGACCTTACAGCCGAGATGAGGCGCACTGATGCTTGCGCTCATCGCGAAAGAACAGCAATAGGAAACCTCCATGAGGCCGTTTTCATCGTGTGGCTTATAGCGGAGCTAGCAATGAGTGCGCATCAGGCTCGATCCTCGCTTCCAAGTTGCGCGTCTAGAAGGGACCATGGTTTGATGCTATGTCGGCAATGCAGAGCCAAGACGATTACCACCACATGACACAGTATTGCTGTGCTTGGCTGCACACAGAAGGGAACACTATCAGTAGACTGGATACAGTATGCGGTGGCGCCGAGCAAAAGCCTGCCGATCTTCGCTTGGCTTTTGACGTGTCATGCATACGTCGAAATGTGACTCTATCGACACTGTGACTGCACTACGGTTTCTTGGTGCATAGCCTTTGAAGGATAGGATCGAGTGCCGTCGGATTGAAACTGGCAGGCGAGCCGATGATTGTCAATCGGGATGCATTTATTGCTATAATCGGCACCATCGGCCAATGGCAACTTTCGACGACCACTTGCTGTCGTCGCCATGTCGCGCGAATTTGCACCATGTCTCACCACGAGGGAGAGGCGAGTGAGGAAGGATGACAGGGTTGAGCACAATTTCATGCCCCGATCGCGTTTGCCAAAGGCGAGAAACAGACAAACAAGACTCAGACAAGCGCTCGTCCCGCCTACAATACTGTACTGTGCATCGCCTCAACTCTCCTACGCAACACAAGGACATCACGAATGCACGACTGGAGACGAAAGCCGTTCTAGTCGCAGCCTGGGCTCTTTTGCAATGGTCGTCGGCCAACGGACATTGGCGGTCGGTCAACTTTATGTTAGCGTGGCGGTAATGCGAGGCGAGTCTAGTTTCAAGCACTGTAGGCATAAGCGCGCTCTTCCAGTTGGCTTCTGATCGGATGCTCTGTCTCCTTTTCTATTCATGCACTTGATCGGATGCCGGAAGGTCATCGGCCAGGTAGTCCGAACGGTTCGAAGCGGTCCGAAGATTGAAGTTTGGATGACGACAATAGCAACAACCCGGCGTTTGGACAGGTAATGACCTCAGGCGCGTTCTGACCCTGTACAGTACAGTGATGTCTAGCGTAAGCTGGCTGTCGGCCTCGAATATTGTACAGAGCTGTCGAAACAGGGTCGAACGGACTTTAAAGTCAGGAACCAAAGGCTGGATGTCAGAACGGTAGAGAGGTGGCGTTATGCGCTGAGCGGAGTTGACATCAAAAGAGAAGACTCTAATCCAGCTTCATGCAAATGGGTTTACAGTACAGTAATGGGCTCTCGTCACGTCAGCGTGTTTTCAAGGGCCGCAGATGCTGCTCAATCGGCTTCAAGATTTAACCGGAAGATCGCTGGCAGATGGTGGCCACGCATGGTCATCTCTTCATCATCATTACCGGTTGTATGACTGCTGGCAACCATGGAGCGGCGGACCAAGAAGGGCATCGTCGACCTTGATTGGCTGCATCGGCACCGACACAGAGCGACGACGAGAATGCCAGGCTATGCAAATTGCGAAAGAGAGGGTGGCTTTGTCTTGGAAAGTCTGTTAGCATATCGTATCACTGTTCTGGCCCACCTTGAACGCCTTGTTGCCATTTCCTGGTCCGCAATGACGACTTGGAAAGCAGAGAATGGAACAAGGTGGGAAAGCGGCGGGGTTTGAACTGTACAGCATGCTGCATAGTGAAGGATGCACGAAATGTCTTGCATTCGACTTGGCTCAGCGCGTTCGACCCTTGACCTTGGTACAGTAAAGGCCGGCGTGCATATTATGTCCCGTTGCTCTCTGCCTTTGGTGCCGAGTTCTTTCTACTGTATCTGCACAGGACAAAGTTTGATTGGTCTGATTGCATGGCTCGACTGTGCATTTGCCTGCAGCACTGTCGCTGCAACAGATGTTTAATTCAACAGCATGGGCATGAGCAGCGCAGACGGACACAAGCCCGGAACCGCCTGTCCCGTTGGAGCAGCATTTCGGTGTTTCCCACGAGGGACTCTTTGGTGGACAGCGTTTGCCAATAAGCCGCAATACTAGGAAAATTTGGAATGTCTGACGTAGAAGCAAGGTCGCTCCTCTACACCATCGTAGTAATCGTTGTCAACACTAAGGAATGTAGCTTAGAAATGAAGCTCGAGGTCAGCCTGTGGCAGCATCGGGCATCGACGGCGACCAAGCGACACAATCCATGCCGCCGCTGTTTTGTTTGGACCCCTCGAACACGCTTCAGCGGCTGTGAAATCAGCAAGACAATCGCGGCGTCGACCACGTTTGCCGTTGCCTTCACCGGTGGTACCTAGAGGAAGAAGCGATGCAATCCTGAGACACGCAAACACTGTACGAGGCAAGCGCAGCTGAGAAGCAGATGCTGAGCAGATCCTGAGTGGCATGAAACGAACAGGGCGGCTGGGAGCGGATCAGAAGGTCGCCATGTGGAAGGCAGAGTGGTAAATGAAAGCTGGGCGCGAGGCGGCAATTCAGAAGAAGCATATCTCAGATCATAGAGAACGGCGTTATGCTCAAGGTGATCTACAAGGAAGAGACCATCTACGCCGCTTCTTATTCGGCGTAGGCGTAACCCCACTTCATCTTCCATCACGGGGACCGAGCCTAAAGAAGGCAAATGAAGACCAAAGCCATGTGAGGCCGTGACCCACCTCGTCTTTGTTTCCGTTGTAATGTCATTGGCCTTGGACGGAGCTACAGCTAGGCTGATTCTTGCCTGGATTAGCGCTCGTCTTGGCGCGATCAGGAGCCTCTTGGCCGGCAGCGTCGAGGGCAGGATGGGGAACAGCTGCAACGGTAAAGCGGACAATGCTCGCACACGAAGTGGTTTGTGGCTGATCGGACGGAATGACCGTGGTAGGAATCTCAACAAAATGCCGATCCCACCGAAACCCGACATGTGCAAAACGCAAACTACTGTACTGTACGTTACAGTGCAAGCTATTGTCCGCTGAATCTACGACGGTCCGATCGCAAGCGTGTTTATGAATGTCTCCCGCTCTCGGTCCACTTGGAGCATTCATGCGCCCACTCCCACCGCCATCATCTCATC
This sequence comes from Ustilago cynodontis, assembly GCA_928865425.1. NCBI lineage: Eukaryota > Fungi > Basidiomycota > Ustilaginomycetes > Ustilaginales > Ustilaginaceae > Ustilago > Ustilago cynodontis. The sequence goes on along the minus strand of CAKMXY010000004.1, from coordinate 1,829,807 downwards.
GCAACCATCGGACAAAGCCCTGCCTTTCGAGAGCAACCCGTTTTTCGGATGCAGGAGCATGGCATCTGTTCATCGCGGCAATCGCGGTAAATGGTTGACAATGAAGTGCAAGCAAGGCCATCAAATTTAGTTCGCTTGAGATCAAGATGGCGGGACGGCAGCAACATCCTTGTGGGATTCGGTTCATCTATCCATCTTTCCAGTACGAAGTTGGGCCAGTCCGACCCACCATCGGCTCCGTGTGGCAATCACGTAGCAAACAAGAGCCGAGATGGCGGCACTACGACAAACAATGGACACGCACCAGCCGTTTTATTGGAGTTTGGCGCGAAACAAGACTCTTTCGCTCTGGCGATTTCCTCCTCCTCATTTGTGAATACTGCACAGTACTGACCGGGTTATTCTTAGAAGCTTGTGCGTGGGCTCTTTCATGTCAGTGCCGCGACAGGTGGCAGCGGCTCGCGGTTCTCAACTGTCGAGCAATGCAACGACGCTAAGCGCATTGTTCCGTTTTCAATGAGCGCGTCTGTCGCCGACGTCTTCGTAGCTTGGCATGAATTGCTTGGGCAAGAAGGGTGCTGAAGCGAAGAGATCTAAGCTGCCCAGCTAGGAAACGGGAGAAGGACAATGGTGGAGAGCTCAGAGTCTCGGCGGTCTAATTGGCCGTGTCACATTGAGCAAGGCCTGAACAGCAATTATTCAAATTGATTGTGGAACAAGAGAAAATTGCAAGCAAACACTAACAAAATGACAACGACACAGGCGGGCCTAGAAAGTGACGTCTCGCTGTGCAACCTCTTATTTTATCTGAGTATTTTCCTAACTTCTTTATTTATTTTTTATTCTCGTGCGACGCCCGCGGCCGCGGCTTTGGCTGTCTGTCTGTGGTTGCCTCACTCGACTTGTTTCGCCTCGTCGCCTCGTCGCCACGTCGCCTCATCGTCTCATTGTCTCATCGTCTCGACCCAACTCGAATTTGCCTTTGTCTGAGATGCGCCGCGCCCTAACCCTTGCCCCCCGCCTGTCTGCCTCTGCCTCTTGTCAATGCAAGTTCAGACTTTGCAATGCTCGTGATGCATCTCCAAAATGTCTTGGATCGGTAGTGTAACCGCCCACCGCTTGTCTGGGCTTGTCCTCCTCCCCTTTCGCTGCGTGTGTGTTCCTGTGCCCTAGACTAGGTTCGTAGATTTCCATAGCCGAGCGAAGATCTTGCCTTTTCTTCCTGTCCTCCTCATCGCTTCGCTTGCTGGGCTGACTTGCTTCAATTGTTTATTCTCAGCAACACGTTGCCGTTGCCGTTGCCGTTGCCGCTGCCCTTGTCCTTCCCGTTTCTATCAGCCTGGCCTCCCTTCTTGCTATGGTTTTCTTCTTAAAAATAAATAATTTTTTCTCCTCTTTTCTTCTTTCCGCCGCAAAGTTGCTCAGTCATGAAGAGTCTCACTCATTCGCCCAAATTTCGCCCGCTTCCCTTTCTCTTTCCTTCCGCTCGCTTCATGCTTATCTCAAAGTCCGGACGACCTGTGACTGTTGCTGTACCGGTCCGGTCACTTGTTTGCAGGAAGAAACGAGTCCCATGTGTCTGTGTCGGTCTGTTTGTAGTCACCTTTTCCTACAGCTTCGCCTGGCCTGGCCTTGCCTGGCCTTGCGTCGCCCCGTTTCACTTGGCCGTCACTGTTGCTGTTTACCAGGCTCGTTAGTCTCCTGCGGACTCCTATCATATGCCTCCCTGTTTGCCTGCCTTCTTTTCCCTTGAGACCAGACCGAACCCGACGTCAATTTGCTTGCTTGCTTCAAATGACGGCGGCTCTGCTTTTCTGACCGGCCACTCGTCGACCGAGATCTCAGACAAGAGTGTGCCTCGTTGCTCTGGCCCAGCCTTGCTTCGCCTTTTCCTGCTGCTGCTGCTGCTGCTGCTGCTGATTGCTCCTCGTGTCTTCCCATCCTTCTGAGTCTCTGGCCTTCTCTTTCTCCTTCTCCTTCTTCATCAGCTTCTGCCTCGCAACTGTAGGAAGCTGCCTACCTTCCTTCCGCCCATTCGTTCAACTCGACTCGCCGCCCCCTTCTGCATTTTCAGACTGCGCTCTGCACCTCTTCTTACCCGCCGAGACTCAATCTCATCGGCCATTGCAAACAAAACGTCTAGACCCAAGTCTGCAGTCCGTTCTTGGTCTTGCACTTGATCTCCTTTGCTGTGCTTTGTCTTTAGTCTTGCGCCGCTGCTTGACTCGCTCCCTCAATCGCTCAGTCAACGTCACCCAAATTCTTCCGTCGTCGATGTTTCTTCCTTCATCACCGCCCACCTAATCATCATCCCTGACCCACGTCCACCATCTCTTTACTCGACGACCACAACCCTCTTTGCCATTCTGAACTCTCTTCCGACCTCCATCATCGTTGCTTTTGACATAGTGCCCACCATCGCAACACCATCTCCTCTTTCAACATCACACCGTTACACCGCCACGCTATCCCGCTATCACGCTACCACACAATCACACAATCACGCCACCACATAACTGAGATATTCACACAATCAGACTCCGTCCAAGCAAGCAAGTCAGTCGTCGACTCAGCACTGCGCAGCACACGTTCTCTCCCATCACCGCCATCATCTCTCTTCAGCCTTCTGTCACACGGCGTGGCGTTGCCTGAACGCTTCAGCCCATTTCGCTCCTCGTTCTCGCCAAGGTCGCGGCAGGCATCCCGCTTTCTGTCCGCATGACCACCTCGGCGCGGCGCCAGCTGTTTAGGCGCTCCAAAGCGGGTTGCTGGAACTGTCGCTCTAAGAAGAAAAAGTGCGACGAGCTTCGTCCTAATTGTACAAGATGCATTCGAGCTGGCGAGAACTGTCGCTACCCTGATGCAAGCACCGAGTCTCTTTCAGAGACCAACACCTCCATCTCGGCCAATGACTACGCCTCGCCTTCCACCATGACATCCTCGATTTCGTTTCCCAGCAACCTTTCTGTTCAAGCGGCACCGATGCTCTCACGGTCTTCCTCCACATCTGGCTACTCTTCGCAGCATCACTCTCGCCATGCACCTAGCCAACATCATCCCTACCACCATCATCCCTACGCGTCGCCTTCAGGTTCGGCTCACGGTGCGCTTCGCGACTACCATGCTCAGCCGCCATCGAACTACCAGCGTCATTCACCGCCGGCGTTGAATGGTGCTCACCATGCCTATCCTCACAGTCTGCAAAGCAATGCCCATACTCAACAACCTTTTCAGCAGCAGTTCCCTCCTCCACCTCTGTCGGCATCCGCAGCAGCGGATTGGGATCATACGTCGCAGCAGCATGTCTTCAAACGCACGAGGTACGAGGAGCACCCGTCATCCTCTTCATCGACTTCGTCCAACCCAGCATACCAGGATGCCCGTGCATGTCAACCGTTTGATGCTCACCACCGAAACCCCTCGAACCAGAGCCAGACGAGCAGCAAAGGCAAGGCTCGCGATACGCTACCGCCCATCTCACCGCACCAGCCTCATTCTGTGCCCATGGCGGCTTCGGCCTCGCTCCCGCCTATTCAGGCGGTTTCTCCACCGCCGCACCGTTCCATTGCTTCGCCCCATCTTTCGAGTCGCTCGGCCAACACCTCGCCCAACAACCATGCGAGCCCTGTCTTTGGCAATAAGCGTAACCAGGGTCCAGTGACACCAGCCAGTGCAGAGTCAGTCGCCCCTGATTCCCGCATCTATCCTCCTTTCCATGACTCAGCTACTGGCGGTCCTGTACTTCCTCTGGGTCACGGCTCTGACTCGCACGCTCATGCACCATCGAGCCCTTCGCCTCGCCCGTCGTCATCATCGTCGAGCGCCGCGTTGCATCGACAGAAGCTCGTTCTCGACTACGGCTCCACCGAGCTGGATCCAGAGCAACTCATGGACGGGCTCCCGTCGCTCACCTTGGCTACGGTCACGGAGCAGACCAAGGGTGCAAAGGCATACTTCAATCTACTCCAAGGCATCGCTCGCATGGGTCAAGGACAGGCCATGGCACATGCGCTTGCAGCTATGATTGCAACTCAACGAGCCAATCTCGCATCTGCCGGGACAGCCAAGCCGACGTCGACTGGCAGTAAGCAAAACCAAGACACATCGGCCAAAGAGGGCACTTCGAGCAAGACTGCAGACGGCGAAACAGCAGAACTGCTCGAGCTTGCTAACCGTCATCACTTGGCTTCGATCAAAGCTCTGCAGACTCAACAGCAACCTAGCCGTCGACGCCGTTTCTCGGTGATTGAAACGACGTCCAGTACAGCCGCCGACGAGCTACCCATCGGCAGCAATGCAGCTGTCATGATGTTGCTCATCTTGGCATGCAGCTCTGCTGGCAAGTCGCTGATGCTACCTTCGTACTTCAACCAGTGTGAACAGTTCCTTGCCGATGCCGTTGAGCACGTCTCTTCGCATCGCCTGTTCCCTTCGGTCACTGGTGAGCCCGTTGTCGGCATTCCTGAAGATCCACCCGTCCTCGAGCCGGAGAACCTTTCCAATCACGGTGGATTGCTCTTGCTCGGCACGGTAGTCGGTCTGTACGAGTGCTACCTCTCTCAGTACACCGCTATCACCGACTGGGACTACAACCCAGCGCGCTTGCGACGACTGCTGCCCTTCAACTGGAGCGAGTCGGATGCTACCATCTTCGACCAAACGCGCGGCAGTGTTTCGGAGACGACGTACAGCGTGTCAATGGTGACTTTTGAGCTCGTCATCGAGACATTGGACACGATGCGCAAATTCAAGAGAGCCGAATCTGTTGCCTATGGCAATCGCAAGAGCAGTCGTCGTGAGGCCGAAGATGGAGCAGCAGCCCTTGACAGTCTCGCGCTCAAGGAAGAGCTTGGACTAATCATCCGTGATCTGGAGGCCGGTACGTTCTGGAAGGGCGCTATTGCCCTTCTCAGCAAGACTGAGCAGCTCCAAGTCTTGGACAGCATTAAAGGCAAGTTCCCGGACGAGCAGGGAGAAGACAATAGCAGCACGCAGATGCCTCCTCCACCAGCATCTACGAATGGCGACGCATCTAGCACCGCCATTCTTCAGGTCTACAAATCGGGCTCGCTCTTCATCACTCCCAAAAGCAGCGAAGGGGAGGAGAGCAAGCAGAAGCAAGTCAATCGACTTCGCCTTGGTAATCACCTCTATCGCAATGCTTTGTTAGTCGACTTGTATGTCACTGTCTTCGACCGTCCCGCTTCAAGTCAGATTGTCCGCGATCTGGTTTCTCGCAGCATCTCACTGCTAGCTGCAGTACCTGACAAGCTCGAGCAGGGTCTCTTATGGCCTGCTGTCGTGCTTGGTTCCTATGCCCACAGCGAAGCGGAACGCAATCAAGTGCGAGCATTCGTCCAGCGTGCACAGTGGAAAGGCACTTCCGGGCCGGCTACGGCAGCCGACGTACTCGAGCGAGTCTGGAATGAAGACGCAGAAAGCTGGAGGGAAAGTGTCACGTATTTTGGCAGCCCTTACATTTCTTAATCTCCCCTACACGACACTCTTTTTTCAAACATACAGACTTTGTCATAGATAGAACTGTTTATAGAACGCATACCCGAATCTGTCATGTAGGCTTGCTGATGCTAGTGCCGCTCCTAATTCAGGCTCGAACAGCGGGCCTAATCATGTACACTTATCTCTAATTTGTACTCTTTTGCTGTAATCTAACCTCCTCGAATCCTCACACACATCCCAACGCATGGTGCAGAAACTTATACTGAGATTACCAACACTTTGTGCACATACACCAAGACGAAGCAGAACAAAGCAACCTCATCAAACACCTCCTCGTCCGAGCAAAATCACTTTGTAGTGGAGCGACCATAAACCTTGATACTCTCAAAATGATCGGGTAAATCCTTGGCCACGCCTCTTTTTTCCGTTTTCACATCCTCCAATACCCTTTGCCACAACCTTGATCTTGCTAAGGGATCGTCTACTTCAGGTCTTCTGATGTCTACCATGTTTCTATTGACGAACTTTCCACCCCACTTAGCCGACTCGCCTTGCTCGGGCTTTCCTGCTTTCGTAATCGCACTTGGTAGTCCTAAACTTGGTTCTAATGCAGCGTAAATGATAGCAAAACTTCCTTGTTTACTGTCGATTGCGAGTCTGTTTACGGCTATGTGGACAAGTTTTTTGAGAGGATAAGGGATGATTCCATCAGGATTATGCCAAATGTTCGAACCAACAAAACCTGGGTGAATTCCGTGAGCAATAACATGGCGGTAATCTTGCGAGCGGGAAAGACGTTCCTGCAATTCGACTGTCCACATTAAAAACCAAAGTTTTGAATCACAGTATGCTTGGACACAGCTGCGACCGAGCGGGGTGAGTTTTTCATTGTCCATATTGGCAAAATCTAGGTTTCCTCCATTGTGAAAGATGGAACACGTGTTGATGATCCTTGGAGCTTTCGACTTCTTCAAGCTTGGTAGGAGGTATAGAGTAAGAAGGCAATGCGAGAGGAAATTGATTACGTGGGTTAATTCAAAACCTTCCTCGGTAATCTTTCTTGCACCAGCGGATAACCCTGCATTGTTGACTAGAATGTCAATCGTTCTACCCGTATCAATCCATTTCTTAGCAAAACGTTCAACGTTGGCGAGTGAAGAACAATCAATCTCCCAAAGCTCCACCTTATCATCTTTCACCCCAGAGATTGAGACGATTTCTTTGCGAGCTTGTTCAGGATGTTGTTCATGAGTAGCTGTCATACGACAAGCCATGATGACAGTAGCTCCAGCTTGAGCAAAGTAAATAGCTGCTTGTTTGCCAATACCGGAATTGGAACCGGAAATAACGACTGTTTTGCCATTGCAGTCATAGTCGGGAAGGGTAGGGTCGGGGAACGTGAGATTGGTGTAGATGTCAGAGGTGTATTTGCGATAAAAGTTGTAACGTGGAGACCAAGGTTGAGTGATGGGAAGTAGGCCAGGGCCATCGCAGTGAGTGTCGTAGACTGAAGGGATGGTGGAGGACATCTTGGCGATCGTCTTTGGGTAGGGTGATGGTGGTGCGGTAGTGGGGATAGGGAAGGAGGAAAGAGGTGAAGGTGGCGGGATATAAATGGGGAGAAAGGAATGCGAGGAAGAAGAAGGCTTCGTTGGGGTACGGTGTGAAAGCACAAAAGAAAGCGTGAGTGACAGATGCAGGGCCGACAGCGCATACGCGATTGGCGTGGGAGAGGTTGTGAAAAGGCAATCAAAAGTGGGGGACAGAAGGCCCGTGCATGCGGTGTGGTAACAAGGGTGGTAACCATTCCCCCCGGAATTTTGTGGGGTATAGGCTTCAGTACACGATCGAGGTCTGCATTCTAGATGACCAGGCAGGCCGAACATGTGCAGACATAAGGAGAAATAGAATGAGATACAATCGCCTCACCATTCTGATTCTTGCTACGTGGATACAGCTGCATGTTTGAATTTGAGAAGGCATCGTGATCAACGTACGTAGGGTGCTACCGCCATCTGCATCATCTTGAGGAACGAGTCGTAGGAGCCCGTCTCGCTCGTGTGGTCGGCGCCGTCCTATAGTAGCGGGACAAAAGAAAACGATAGTTAGCGTCAATCGCTTCAACAGCTCAACAGCCTCTAGAGAGCAGGTTGGTGACACTCACATTGACAATATAGAAGGGAATACTTCTAACCCCATTCATCTCGGCTTGCTGCAGCTTATTACCAAGCTCGTACTCGAGGTCATCCGTCTCAAGCCATCTCTTCGCCTCTTCCTCCGAATCAAATAGCTCGAACTCTTTGGCTACGTTCGCAAGGTAGTCGTTGTCAGACATGTCTTTGCTGTTGGCGTGAAAGTCTTGATAGAATCGATCCATCAATCGTACCTGCAGTGTTTGCGTACATGCTCCCGGATCTTCCTTTGTCAACGCACCGCTCTGTTCATCCAATTGACTCGCCTTCAATACAAGCCTGTGCGCATTCCACGTGGCTCCTACTTTGCCTTCGCTTGTCCAGTCAAACTTCGGCATTCCAAGCTCGTTTGCAGCGGTAGAGATCTTGGCATCGAACGCATCGAGGTTACCGCCGAACTTTGAGGCGTAGTAGAACTTCTTTGTCGGCGGAGAGTTTTTCTCGTAGGGAGTGGTGTCAAGCGCATCGTAGTACTTGTCGGGTGTGTTGAAGGTTGAGGCAGGTAGACGAGGGTCGAGGATGTATGGCTCGATTTTGAGGACGACGTTGACATGAGGCGCGATTTGGGTTTTGTAGTCTTCCGAGTCGAGAAAGGCTTTGAGTCGACGTGAACCGACAAAGCACCATGGACAGATGACGTCGGTTACAACTTGGAGTAGCAATTCTGGCTTGCTCATCGTTGCTGTCGTCGTGACTGTATATGTCCAAGGTGAGAAGAGTAGCTGCTGTTGGTTGCCGCAATGTCTCGTCGACGAGGTTGAGAGGTTGAGCGTTGGCCCGAGCAGCAAATGCCGTCTTCTTGTCAGGCAGAGGTCGGGGGCTTCTAGAAGTGTGGAGGCGGGACAAGGCCGATCAGGAGATGATTTGCAGATCGCTTCCCGATAGTCAAATGAGATTCACTGTTAGACCGCATCCGTACTTTCTCTTTTTGCAGCTGTACGTTATAAAGATGCAAATTCAACACTGCCACACCTTTTTTCTTTTTTCCTCCTTCCTGCAAGCATGACGTTTGCGACAAACCCTCTTTTCGTTGTGTCGCCACATATATCGAGGGTGCCAATATTTCTGCTTGACTTGCGAGCTTATCGCCCCGATCACCCTGCGGTGCCTCCTAAGCCTTCGTGAAGCGGTCAGGTGTTCCTCGTGGAAGCGGTAGCTGGCAATGTGCTATGCGAGAGATCCTGGCAAAATCATGTACGATAAATTGATGGCATCGATCCTTCCTCGGCATCGTGCTTGGCACAGCTCTGAACACGTTCACCATCTCGGCTTAGCCCGGCCCTGCTATGCCGATGTCTTCCGAAAACATGACTGGGTTCAGTTCCGGACCGAATCTACCACTACAGTACCGCAGAAGTAAATCTGCATGCCTATGTACGAGCATGCAGGATCTGTCTTACTGTACAACAGTGCTTGCCGTCCGCGTGTCCAATGACATCCTACATTCCCGTTTCTCATGTCGTTTCACGCGACTCTTTGCCAGCCTAGGTAGCAAAGGTACAAGCAGGTCAGAGCCGGAACGCTAAGATCCGGTTCGAGATTGCATATGTGAGTCGACCTTCGAACGAGATCGTCTTTTGATCGTGTAGCACCCTTCTGGTCTTCGAAGCCGCTTCGCTCCGATTGGCGGAAGGTCACAATGGTGGAACAAGACGGAGAAGGCGTGAAAGACACTTTCTTATCGGCCCTATCTCGCCAGACGTCAAGTTGTCGGAATAGTGGAGTGCGCAAGGGCCTCCGGAACATGCCCATTGTGGCTGAGTATAATCGTATGTTCCCACGGCTACAGAGTCAAGGGGCTATGGACGTTCGGAACAGCGGGCCAGCCGTCATTCAGACGCACAGTGTGATATAGACGAAGCTGTGGCTTCAGATGTCATGGGCGTGGGAAACCCCCACTCGGCGGTGCCATTCACAATCACATCTTATCAGATCACATTTGGTCGATATCGGTGTGAGCAAAACCTTGCTTACAGGCTTTCCGGCCCTTTTTCACACAGGACTCGGTTGTATCAGACCGAGGAAGGCACGATGATTTGTAGTCGAACATGCAACATGAAGCTTGTTCACCTCCGACTTTGACGCAACAGTATTAGAAACAGCCAGGAGCCGAAGCTCGACAGGCTCGGATGGAGAATTTTCAGACCAGGCATCGAGAGACCCTTTGCTCGAGGTGAGCAATTCTTCGCACAGGAGGTGACAGACAAGAAATTCTCCGATTCTCGGATACGGAGAATATCTTTTCATTCCAGAGAGCGGCATGAAACAATCAAGAGGGAAAATATATACATATATATATATTAAAATTCACACTCTGATTGTCGGTAATTTTTGCACCTGGACCTATCGCGCGACCGTGTCCTTGGGTTTCACACCACCGATCCTCAAAACAATCAAGAAAAGGCTGAACACGTTGCAAACCATACTGCAGCTGTCAAAAAGAATCAAAGCGGTCACCATGAGACTTATGCGAGCATCAGGCCCCTTTCCATATCTCGGCAGAATGTGCTTTTTCGAGGACATGCTATTATGTGCTCAGCCTTGCCGCATCCTGCCGAAATTGTGACGTGGCCCCTTGGCAGAATGTCGCTGCAACAGTTCCCGCCAGAATTTGGCGTAAAGTGATGACTGCTGAGAGCGGACCCTCTTTTGCAATGAAGCTGCGATGGGAATCGCTGCTCGATGTGTGCAGGGCAGCTTTGTAGAAAGGTGCAATCTCGGTCAAGTAAAGAAGCGAGAAGAACAAAGGAGACTCTGTCGATGGAAAACTGGTCTTGCGAGAACTTGCCGAGGCCAAAAAAAAAATCTCCGAAGAAATCAGGGTGGCACCCTTCGCCTGTTCTTTCTGCGCCAGTGGTAGGGTTAGTGATTGATAGTGATCCCATCACATCTGCTGAGCTTCGAGATCCCGTCATGTTCCCGACTGGTTGGTGGGCGAGCTTTGTCGTGTGGGCGTCGCAATTGGGCAAAGCGTGAGAATGGTGCTTCGTGACTGAGCTAACTTGGGATTGTCCGAATATTTCACGCTACAGTCATCACAACAGATGAGGGGGTGCGGGTCTATGCTAACTTTAACGAGAAAGGGAGTGTCGGGCTGCGCTCGGAGAAAGGACAATCGCGCCGGTGGACTGAGCAAAGACAGAAGAGGCTGAGATGGCCTACATCTGAAAAGATCGAACAAGGGCAAAAAAGGGGTGACCAAGTTCGTTTCACGGTACACAGTTGATCAATCATAGAAGGTCGAAGCTCGCCCCTGCATGTGAGCATCGCTAGAACTTAGCTTTGCAAGGGCCCGTGACGTCGCTTGATCTCCTTCCCTGACAAACCTCTTCCTGTCAAGATCCTCGGCTCCCCTTTCGTTGCTGGGCTTACGCGGCTTGCAGTAAAAGAAGCTCTGATGAGAATGAACCACCGGCTTAGGACAGATGATTGAATGTGAACGGAAACCTTTCATCTGCGAGGTACAGCTGTGAGCATTGTCTTTGTTGCCAACACAGACCCTGGTGTAAGCCGCTCAGTCGATTTCTTCACGATCGCCGGGCAATGGCTGTCGGAGGCAGATCGTGTTCGCGTGTGAATGCCACCCTCCCTATCCTCGTGGCAATGCTGAGTGGAACAGACCCTGATCGAGTCAAACCTTTGCAAAGTGAAGGACGTCGATCTCAAATATAAGTGCCTGACACCATCAAGCCGTCACCCATTCTCCCCATCATCTTCTCTGCACACGCTGTCATCAGCCTCTCCATCTTACACGACTGCTTCAGTGGGCTCTGCTCTCACACGTGGACCGTCTGACGCCAAGTCGATCAACATAACACAGCATCACCTCATTCCATTCTTGGCTCGGCTTTTGCTTGTCCAAGTGTCAGTCTCTCTCTCAGCAGCCTCACTTCTGAACTGCCAAGAATCGTCTTCGGCTACGCCTTAAGTGTTGAATCCGACCCTTTCAGGCAACACGTACGCCATTCCTCAGCGTTTCATATCCTTTTTTTTTTTTTTTTGCTTTTTTGTTTTTGTTTTTGCCGCTTTTGGGAAAGAAAAGAAAGGCAGAAAAAGGAGTGGATCGACGCTTGGTTGTGCTTCTTACTGTAGCATCTTGCAACTTGCAGTCAAACAGCACCTTTGGCCCGACTTGTCTTGTGACCGCCAAGTTCAAACGGCGGTACTTGACCGCGCCAATCCTCCGCTTTCAGTCGATCCGGTACACTCTCCCGAAGCCTTTTTTGCCGTTCTCACACGCTATTGCCGAACACAGACAGCAGCAAGCTTCATCCACCAGTCAGCTAGCTCTGTAGCTCAGCAGCTGACCAGCCTTTCGACGTTGGCAACTTTGCCCCGCAGATACTGTAGTCTACAAGGGACTCCAGTATACTTATTAGCGGGCTAGAATGAAGTTTGAGCTTCCATCCGCCTTCAAGCATTCCTCTTCATCTCCTCCGCCTCCTACCTTCGACCGTGCTCGCAAGTATCGTCCTCCTCCTACCTCCCATCACTCCTCCGTCCAGGTCATAGACGAAGAGTTTGGAACACCCCGCACATCCACTCAAGTCAAGCAGGCCTATCTCGAATCTCACCCAAACTCGGACGCAGAGAGCGCGCATTCTCATCATCACATCCAAGAGCACCACGACGGGTCGTCCAGCATCGCGCCAACTCCATCTCTTGTTCGCTCTTCCATCGGCTCTTCTCCCAACTCGCCATCGAGGGTCTTCGCTGAGGCTGACAAACATCGCTCCAACAACGCTTCAGCCCGTTCGTCTTTCCAACTTCCAAGCAAACTCACTATGACCGACGTTGGCGCTTCCACCGACGCTCCCCGCCCAGAGCATGGTCACGGCACCACTGCCGAGCAGGGCGCTGCTCTTCGTGCAGCTGCTGATCATCAAGGAGGCCGCTCTTCCAATTACGACAACGAAAACGTTCGCACTGCCAAGAGCTCGCGTCGTTCATCCCGTCGTGTGGCTGACAGCCCTCGAGACTCGCCTCGATCTTCACACCGTGCTTTGGCTGACGACGAGAAGCACTCTGGTAAAGGTCACCGTCGCTCTTCCCGTCGCACCTCCAAGCGCTACAGCCGTCATCACAATGATGCGGAGCAACTCAACGAGAAGCGCGAGGTCGGCACTGCCGCTGCACAGGGCGCTGCCTTTCGCCGAGGCCAAGAGCCTGAACTCCCTTCCGCTGAACAGACACGAGAAGCTCGCGAACGTCATCTGCGTGCAGCCTACGGTGAGACGCCCAAGCTCGGCAAGGGTTCCCCCACCAAGCCTCCCGTTTATCCCATGACCGGTATCGACAACCTTGCCCTCTTGATGGAGGACGACTCGTACACTACCTCGTGCTTCTCCATCTACATGTTCAAATCCGAGCTCGACCTCGAGACCGTCGAAAACTTCTTCGAGGTCCTGGCTGAGACGTACCCCAAGTATCGCTATGTCGTCGACCTTGACCCCAAGCTGTCCAAGAAGTTGGAGAAGCAGACCCTTCGTGGTCAGCCTGGCACGTCTTCTCCTCGTCGTGACTTTGATGCAGGTCGTCGCACACGCTATGCCAAGGGTCTCAAGGCCGGTTCCCTCTTCTCTCCAGCTCGATGGCGCTACGTTCCCGACTTTGACATCAAAGAGAACATCGAACACGTTGCTCAGTGTCCGGATGGTGGAGATGACGCCGCCCTCAACAAGCTTGCTGGCCACTTTCTCGGTCGTCATTACGACTACTCCAAGCCAATCTGGGAGGCCATGGTCGTCAATGGTCTCAACACCTCCGATGGTGGTCGCAGTGCCTTGATGATCAAGATCCACCACTGCTTCTCCGACGGACAGGGTATGATCCAGAGCTATCACGCTGCTCTTGGTGCGCTTGAGCAAGGCATTGGTATCCGCGATATCCAGAGGAAGGTCGACTCCAACACCTCGCAGAACAAGCGTCCGGGCCAGCGAGAAGACAAGCCGACTGCTTGGGGTACCATCCAGCACGGCTTCCACATGGTTTGTGGTCTCTACTTGCGCAGCCGCAAGTCTTTCTTGTACCAGGAGAAGCGCCCGCGTGCTCCTGGCCGGCTCTACTGCCACAGCAAAGGTATCGACATGAACGACATCAAGATGATCCGCAAGGCATACGGCAGCGAGAAGCTCAACCTCACCCTCAATGATGTTGCCTTGGCCATTCTCGCACGTGCTCTTCGTATCGCTTCCGAGCGTGTCGACCCCAGCCGAAGGCACAAGGACAAGCGTGTCGCCATCTTTGTACCTATCTCGCTCCGTCCCAAGGGTGACTGGTCGCTGAGCAATGCCACCACGGGCTCGATCGCCTGGCTTCGATTCGAAAAGGAGGAGCAGCCCGACTTTGAGGCTCAGTTGGCTCAGGTTCATCGCGAGATGGGCCGCATCAAGAGGTCGTACGGTCCCAAGCTTCTCTACAAGATCTTTGATGCCTTTTGCCAACGACGCATCACCTATTTGCCCAACTATCCGCTGCTGCGACAGTTCTACTACCGCGCCTTCAAGGAGTATCACGTTGCCACCAACGTTCCTGGTCCTCCCAAGCCTGTCAAGTTTGGCGATCACGAGGCGTACAGCTACCACGTGCTGCCACCTTCGAGTCCAGGCAAGTCGACCATGGCCATCGGCATGATCTCTTACGCCAACGACTTTTCACTCGCTGTCTCATGCGATGATGTGCCCGAGTTCAAGCATTTAGCCGAAGAGATCTGCAAGGCCTTCCAGGATGCTGCTGAGCAGATCATCGAGGCTGCCAACCAGAAGATGGCCAGCAACAAGGAGGCTGGTGCAACTCGATGAAGCCGAGGCTGTTCCGTCGACGACCCAGCCCGCTCCCCTCATCTTGCCTCAAGGCGAGGTGGAGATAGGACTGAGGTCGAAGGGAGGAAGAACAGCTCAGTACTCGGCAAATCCTCCAGAGATGTTCTTGCCTCAACAATACCTTCGCTGCCGTCGGTCGAGTTGATGGCAGGTGACACCGAGGATGAGATGGAGGAGGCTAGGGGAGCAAGCTTGAGTTCCTCACCGTCTCGACACTCAATCTTGCTGCCTGGGCCCATAGCTCGTCGGACCAGCAAGCTTTTTGCTCGCGCGTTTCGACACACGGAGCGCATTTCGGGCTCCTACGATAGCGACGGTACATTGACGCCAGAGACCGATCATAGCATTGGTGAGAGCGAGTCGGCACCAGAGAGCCGGCACGTGTCGCCGTGGTCATCGACTGCGGTGACTCCTCTTTCGACGCCTGGCACCTCGATTGTACACGGTGATCTAGGCTCCAACACTTCTTGTGATCATCATCGTTCGAGTCAGAAGAAGCGACGCTCGTGGTTTGGCTCGACGCCTGCCTCGCAGTGGACGTCACATCGTACTCCCACCTCGGGTGAGGGCCCATCCCTGCCGCCGCCCACTCGCGTGGTTCGTAGCAAGCCACCTTTTCATTCTCATTCCAGCTCGTGGTCGTCTTCATCAGGCAACTCCGTCAACCACGGTCGCAGCTCCCTAGAACACAATGCTCAGACCGGTCCAACACGCGCGGAGGGCGCAGAAGCGTCTCAACCTGCTGTGTTGACGTTGGCTCCGAATGCTCAATTCCTTGGTCTCATGCTGCTTATGATTCTGCTCATCTCTTCACCGCTCATCAAGGTTCTTTCCGTCTTGCTCTTTATCGTCGTAGTCTGGCTGGATGACTCCTGATTCCCGATCCCCATACTATGCTTTGTATACCCACCGCTTTGTCACTATCCACTTTCTTTATAATCTTCAACCAGCTCTATTCGTTCCTTGAGATCGTATGTAATGGAATCGTGGTTCTTTCCATATCCTGCAGGTTCGTCCGTGTGTCTTTCGCCCGAGAGCAAAAACAGTGGCAAGAAGTGAGAACCCACTTGCGCTCTGGTCGTCTCACTCGGAGCCGAAATGAGGAGGTACGGTGGGGTGAGAAGCGAATCAAAAGAAGCTTCCTCCAGTGGGTGGGCGGGAAACATGCTGGCAACGTTCCACAGAATTTTCTTTAACGTTAGCCAAAGTTCGTGTCGATCGCGCCTCTTTTGCCCCACACAGTTCGCGAGTCCAACACTTTTTTGGCATGAAAAGTATGGGTCTGGTTGGCGTGCAGACTATGCAAGGTCGATCCTGGGCCCATTCGCTAACTTACTGTAGCTCTTCCTTTCTTGTTGATGAAGGCGTTACGGTCGAACCTCGTACACGGAAGGGCTCTATCTTTCATGGTTCGACCTTCGAAGCAGAGACGAGGTGGGTCTGCGCATCGATCGCCGGTATTGGGGACCTGAGCGAGATGAGGTGCGGGCTTCGATGAGGCGGATTCCCGCTGGAAAAGAGCTTTCGGTTGTGGATGGCTAGGGTTTCGGTCGATCTCAGGCCGCTGCCCCTTAGGCGAGGCTAAACACGCAGAAGCCTCGAGCTCATATGCTCCCACCGCTCACAGAAGGCTGTGGCGTGGAAGCCCTGAGCTTGTAAGGCCCTTGCCGTAGATGCAATCAAGTGGCGTCTTCTTTGCGAAAAGGGCAGATCTTGTTGTTGTTCTTGCTCAGCTTTTAAGCCGTTGGACGCACTCTCTTTGGCTCATCTCACGGCTCATATATAGTCTCTCTCGTCTTCACTACTCTTTCCCTCCTCGTAGAGGTCAACCAATCCAAGCACTCAGCTTCCTCATATCGAGCAATTCCCCCCTTCAGCATACAGCTGAGCCTCTCAATCATGCTCATCGAGCCCTTGATCGGGCTCCTCGCAGCCCTGCTCACCACCACCTCCTTGGCAGCGACCATCCAAAAACCCGGTCTCACCCAGTCTTCCACCTCCAAACAACGTGCAGACGAGATCAAGGCAGCATACCGTACCTCCTATTCCGCCTACCTCAAATATGCTTCTGGTCACGACGCGCTTCTACCCCTCACCAACGGTTTCACCGACCCCTTTGGCGGATGGGGAGCAAGCGTAGTCGATTCACTCAGCACCTCCTATCTCATGGGTCATATGGATCTATACAACCAAGGAGTTGAATACTCTAAAAAAATCGACTTTTCCAAAACTTCCTCCGCTACTATTTCTCTCTTCGAAACCAACATTCGCTATCTTGCTGGACTGATCTCTGCCTATGAACTTGGTGGGAAAAAAGAACAGAAACTGATCGATCAAGCGAAAGTTGTGGGTGATCATCTTATCACCGGTTGGTTAGGAGAGAATGCTTTACCGTGTAATACGTTGAAATGGAACGGGCTTGCGGAGGCTGACAAGTGTACTTCTGCGGGGATTGCTGAGGCGGGAACGTTGATCTTGGAGATGGATAGGTTGTCGAAATATACCGGTGATGCAAAATACTTGAGGTTGGCAACGAAGAGTATGAAAGCAATTGCGGAGTCAAAGGGAGTTTTCCCGGGGTTGTTCCCGCAGGTATATAATCCCGTTACGGGTGAACCGAAGGATGATTATGTGACCTGGGGTGGTGGAAGTGATAGTTTTTTCGAGTATCTTATCAAATATGCCTATCTGATCGGCGATGATAAGGATGTTTGGATCCCAACTTGGGTCAATAGCGTTGCTTCGAGTATAGAGCATCTGGTTGAACATCCTGAACAGACCAAGGCTAGTCAGCTTAGCTATTTGACCGACTACTCTGCTTCGAACGGTGGCAACCTTCCTCGATGGTCGCACTTAGGTTGTTTTGCGGGCGGAAACTGGATTCTGGGGGCTAAAATGATCGGTCAGACAAGATTCGATCAGTATGGCCAACAGCTTACCGCTGCTTGTGCTAATACCTATTCCTCCTCCCCCTCTGGAATTGGTCCGGAGAGCTTCGTCTTCATCGGCAGAAACAACAACACTAACGGAATCACTATCAACAACCCCACTTTCTACCGTGAACATGGATTCGATTTTGAAGTAACACAGTACATCCTTCGACCAGAAGTGATGGAATCTGTCTTGTACGCATACCGCACAACCGGGGATGCAAAATGGCAGGAGATGGCTTGGAATGCGTGGAAATCGATCTACCGCAACTGTCTGGTAAAGCAGAATGGTGCACTGGCTGCATTGGCAAATGTTAATGCGACCAGTCCAAGTAAGTTGGACGATTCGGAATCGTTCTTGTATGCAGAGACATTCAAGTATTTGTATCTGATCTTTGCTGATCCGGAGACGGCCAATTTGGATAAGTATGTTTTTAATACAGAGGCGCATCCGTTTTTGGTGGACAAGCCGGAGAAGAAGAGTTACAATGCGCCGAGCAAGCAGGTGAAGGAGGCGAAGAAGGTGGATGGCGGTGCTGTGGGAGGTGGGAAGCAGATTCAGCCTGTGGTGGAGGGAGGGACGCCAACAAAAGGGCAAGGGGAGGGGAAGGATGTACCCGTGCCCATGTTTAGCGGTTTGCCCGGATTCAAGTTGCCTCAAGGTGGAGGAGGCAATACGTTGGGGAATATGATGGGCTTGTTGGGAAAGAGGAGTTTGGGTGAGGTCAAGAGACATGCGAGTGGGAAGAGGAGGCAGGTGGTTTGATTAGGAGGTCCGATCGTCGGTTTCTCTGCTTGTTTCTGTTCTGAAGATTGCTTGAATTCTCATGCTTCGTTTCTGGCTTGTTCTATCCCACTTTGATCGATGAGATCTGTCTGTGATGCTCCTTTATCTAATTCTATAGTCATGTTGAGAACGGCGAAGCAGAACCATACATTGACTCCAACACGCTCTGTAATCCACTTCTCCCTTTCCCCGCATTATCCCTGAACCGATTATACGACCATTCCTCGACCTTTCTCGCTGCAGAGGCCAAGATTCCTGTGAACCCTGTACAGCTTATATCCGCTACTTGATTGAGTATTGTCACTTGCCCCCTCTCCGCGTTCCCGCCGCTTCCGGTCGCTGCTTTCGGAGTGTAGGTAATATACTCTTTCACCAGCATATATTGGCTCAGCGAAAGATTAGTACTCGACATTTGAAACTGCTTGGTTAGGGGGTTGATCATGACCACTTCCCGAACGTAAGTGTCTTCACTTGCGCCTACGAGACGGACTAACCAACCGGGAGCGCCTTGTCGAACGCCGATGATTCGTTCTGTGCGAAGTTGGCCAGAGGAAGGATCGAAGGTCTGGTCAAGAACGTCGACGGAGACTACGTGATCGGCTGATGGGTTGGGGTATTTGTTCCAGACGGCTAGCAAGCACGATCAAGGATGGTGAAGAAGAGGAGAGCGTTAGCCAGGAGTAGAAGCAGGAGGAAGAGGGGAAAGCGACTTACCATTGGCAGTCTGATGCCAAGGATAGGCAAATTCTTGCTCCTGGGCGAAGGTCTGAGGCATGTTTTTCGTATGGTCGAACACTCCCCCGAGGAAGATGGCATACTAGTGTTGCGAGGAGTTGGAGTGATGCAGAGTCGGTGGCAGGGAGTGGAGAAAAGGCGTTGGGTTGAGCTTCGTAATGTGGAGAGAAGCATCGGGCATCGGGCTAGGCTCTTCTTGCTATCCTATTTATTATTTTTCATCCTTTTACTATCTGCATCTGCGGCCATAGAACCTTGAAAGCACCGCATCCCGTCCGATCTGCGAAGTTAAGCAAGGTATCGCCTAGTCAGTACTGCGGTGGGGGACCACGCGGGAATCCCGGGTGCTGCAGTTCCTTTTCCTTTTTTTTTTTTCATTTTTTCGAGCTGAAATCGCACGCGATCCGGGAAAGAGGCGGCGTTGGAAATTCTCCCGAAGCCAGGTTTCGAAGAAATTCGGAGCAATCGGCTATCCTTTTTTCACCTTGAGCAAGCACTGGTTGCTTCTTGGCCGTCATCATCGTCGAAGCAGCAAGATACAGTGTCCAGGCTTTCGAATCGAGCGACGCGGCCTTAACACCTTTCTCTGCTTCATCTACCCCTCCTCTTCCTCCTCGTTCGCGAATAGAAACGCAAGATGCGCACATCATCGATAGCAGCTGCCCCAGCCAGGCTCATTGCTTCCACCTCACCAAGTGCTCGTCTCACAGCATCACCACTACGTCTCACATCCTCACCGCCCCTATTCACGCCCAGGACAACTCTGGCATCACCGCCATCGGCAACAACACGCACAGCAGCACGTCGACCCCTCTCCACCACCCCCACCCCAAAGGCAGCGGGCATCAACTTTGTCAAAGCCACCATTGCTCTTTCTCTCGTCGGCGTCACATCCTATCTCTTCAGTTCCATGTATCCACCTCAAATCGTCAAGCTTTTGTTCAAACCGCCTTCCCCACCACGTCTCAAAAGTGACGGACCGGAAGCAGAAGCTCACGCACGATCTATCGAAGACGCTCTTCATTCCCTTCCCATCATTCAATCCCTGAAGAGTAGTTCGGTAGCTCATGGTTCAGCAGCAGAACTTGAAGTGTTGCGTTCCCAAGGCAAATCGATTACAGACCTCGATCCTTCCACCACTGTTCAAGTTCCTGCGCAAGGTCGAATCGCCGGTGCAAACGTAGCTGTTTCAGGTCCACCAGTCGAAGGCGGTGCTGCAGACACCCATCAATACATCCTCACCCGACCCTACCTTAAATATAGTAAAGAGAAAGCTCAACACAACCTTACTGCTGGTTCTCTCCGTGGACCTGGTATGTTAGCCGTCCCACCCATTGTTTTCACCAAAACCGGCAGAGGTGCAACAGAGTTGGGAGGCGCTGAAGGAGATTCCACTATAATCGTCCATCTCGGACGCAGCGTATGTGGCCATGATGGAATCGTACACGGTGGAATGCTAGCAACAATATGCGACGAAGCATTGGCTAGGACAGCCATGTATAACTTGCCTGGTAAAATCGGTGTTACAGCAAGACTAGAGATTGATTATCGTAAACCCACCATGGCGGATCAATTTATTGTTGTGCAAACCGAGTTGGTGGAACATAAGGGAAGAAAGGCAACGGTGAAGGGCATGGTGAAGGATGTAGAGGGACAGTTGTTGTTGGAATGTAGAGCGATTTTCGTAGAGCCAAAATTTGCAAGGTATTTCTTGGATGCAAAGGCGATGAAGCAAGCTATTGAGGGCTAAAAAATCCTCTTTTTACAACGACTCGGTTGTATTTTGCTCGGCGACAAATGTACCATCACAGACTATATCACAATAGACACTTCTCTTTCTATTCTAATTGCTATTGCAGTGCCTGGACTAGAGTCGACCCCAAATACCAAACGCATTCGCCAATCCATGATGTTCAACCTCCAGCTCCAACCTCTTCAATGCTGGCTCACCGTACATCTTGCTAGCTTCATCTGCGATACTATCCCCCGTACAGAGCAAGAATTTGGCTCCTTCTTTCGCCAAAAGTTTCGCTGTGGTAGCGACTTTGTTCTGCGTATCTACGTTCAAGAATGGAGGATCTGCAACTAGCACATCAAAAGTGCCCACAAGTTCTGACGGGACGGTTTCGGGCTCGTGCAAGTTGTAATAGACGAAACAAGTGTTGCTGAGAGCATGGAAACGTTTGTCCACCTCGAAAACATATGCTTGAGACTTCAACGAGGGAAATTGGTGTACGAATCCAACCCAAGCGGTGGGACAACAGAGGAAGGCTACTTTTGCATCGCCAAATCCTGCTGTCACTTCTTTTGATTCGTTCGGTATGGACGAGGGGGAGTGGGAGGGGGAGACAATGTTGAAAATGAGTTCAGAAAGTTCACGTACGAACTTTGCAGAATACCAAAATTGTGACAGTTGCCAACTTTCACCAAAAGTCTTTCTGAACGTATCCACATCCAACCCATCCTCCCCTCCCTCTTCTCCCTCTCCATCAGAGCCGCTGGGACTCCCCACCTCCAACCTCGAACTGAGACTGGCCAACATCGAATCAGCACTATCCGGAGCAACCCCATTCAACCTCTCCAAATCTGCAATCGCTTCTATCTCAGCCAACAGAGCAGCTTCTGCTTTTGCTTCTTCTTCCGCTTCTTCTTCGGGAGTGAGTTTTTTGGAGGAAGCTGCGGCGGCTCGTTCTTGTCGCTTTTGCGACTTGGACTTCTTGGCGGCTTTGCGGGAGGATGTTTGGGTGAATTTGAGTAGTTGGGCTTCTTCCGCGGCTTTTTCTGCTCGGAACTTGTCCAAAGCGGCGAGCGCGGATGCGTCTAGATCGTATTGTTCATCGACTTTGGCGGCAGAGTCGATCGCGAGGGATGTGTCTGTCATCTTGATGTGTGTACAGAGGCTGGAGAGCTACTGTAGTTAGTGTCGATGGGATGTGAGAGGAGGCTGAAACGAGGTTGGAGGAAGGCTGGAAGAATTTTAGGTTCTCGGATCTCGGACAAGTGATTTTGGCGGCTGAACGACACACAGTGTACAGTCGAAGCCAACCTCATACCTCACACATGGTATCTAGCGGTCTGAAGAACAACATTACATTACAGTCCCAATACGATGGAATGATTGAAGTAGAGAAAAGCATCTCTAGTCAAGAATCTTCCAATAAACAACAGTAGAAACAGTTCCAGCTTTAATACTCTCTTCCACAGTCAAATTCTTCTTTGTCTTACCTTTCTCCATCTCAGCCGCAACCGTTCCTTGTACCTGCATCTGATCTTTCGCCGAAACAGCAGGCGGTAAATAAGTATCGGCCTTTGTCTTCGAAGCTAACTGCAATCGGTTATGAGGTATATGCGTCAGCGCTCCCGAATTAATATCCGCTTCTCGCAGCTTAGGATCCACCGTTGGCAAAGAGGCCTTAGGTAAAGCCGCCGCCGCCTTGGACGCAGACACCACGATTCCATCCTGCTCCGAAAGAATGTTTCCACCAGCCACAGTAGTCAGTGCAGGCAAAGGCTTGAGATGCTGTGGAACAGCCAAGTTGGATCTCTTACTCAAACCCAATTGGAAACCCGCGTTGGCGCCCCAAACCATAACATCTCGACCAAAAGCCAAGTGTCCAGCCGACTCGACCGTATCAAGCACAAGTGCAACGTGACCTGGCTTGCCAATGCTGATGCTGTGAATAGGGACTGGATGAGTCTTGCCGGTGGCCTCGGAAAACTCCATCAAGCCAGAAACGGTCTTCACTCGAGAAGGTTGTGATACGACCTGACTCCACATTGCATTACCAATCGTTCCCCACTGACCTTTACCGGAAGCCAAAAGATCAATCTTGAGTCCGTTCTGTTCACGACGAGTCGTCATAAAGAACGAGTTATCCGAACCGGCAGCAATTGAAGTCGCACGAACATCCATCGAACTATTCGCAAACGACCTGCTCAGAACCACCTCGGTGGGAACAGGAACACATCCCATGCTAAAGTTGGTACCGAGTCCGCATTGGCCATGGGTGTGACGGCCCCAAGCAAGCACCCGTCCGTCGTAGGTACGGGCGAGCGAGTGTTCGCTACCAGCAGCGATTTGGACAATGTTGAGGTTGCGTAGCGCAGGGACCTCATGCAGTGTAGTGCACCATCGGATGCTGCCAGTGGGTTCGGTGAGAGGTTTGGGAGGAGGAGGCTGGTCGGTGCTGGTCTGGAAGGCAGGTTCGGAGCTCGCTTTCGGCTTCGAAGTACGGTCCGTTTCGGTAGATGGAGCAGGAAGCCAGCCAGAAGGAACGAGAGTGGATACAGGTCTTCCTCCATGATTCGCCTCAAGCTCGGCAAAGACACGAGGTTCGAGCAGAGTCTCGACATGGCCTGCTTTGCTGTCAGGAGTCTTGGGTGCATTGAGCCAGACACGGCGAGTGCCAAGCTGACCGAATGCGTTGCCCTCTTCTGCAATCGGCGTTGCAAATGTACGACCTTTGTTGGTCACAGTGAGGAGGTGGTGACTGCCAGCAGCGATGTCTTGGACCTTCTCAGTGCTGCCCCAGTGTGCAGATGGGGCGGGATGAAGCACCTCGTGGTCGATAGTGGGGCTAGCGAAGGCGTTGAAGAGCTTGAAAGGGTTGGACGACCAGCCAGGATACTTTGGCTTTTGCTGAAGCTGGTGCACTGCCGAAAATACGTAGACATGACCGTCCTTCGAGAGGGCATAGATCTTTTCCTCTGTCGCTTCGACCTTGATGATGTTCTTGCCTTTGAGTGTCTTGACAGGGTTGAGCACGAGAGTGGCAGTATCGCCTAGTGGAGCTCGGACATTGGCTGCAGCCTTCTCCCTCCTGCGTCCAAGAGGCACGTCTTCAATCGCTGTCATCTCGCGCACTGAGGGATCGAAGAAGCCAAGACCCCACTGGTAGACATCTCCTTCAGCGTCGACAGCGACACCGTGCTTCTCTTGCAGGCAGATGTCACGCAGAGCTACTCCATCAAAGAACGGGATAGAGCGGGGAGAGCGAATCAGCGTCACTGAAGGAGCGTCAGGAGCTACCACATTGTACCTATTGGATCCCCATGCGTAGACGCCTTGCAGCTTTGCACGCTGTCGCATCTGGTCCTGCTGAGACATTGTTGTTGGGGTAATGTCGGCGTTCGTGGCCACCGAAGGGGCAGCAGCCTCGCTGTGTACAGGCGATGTGGTAGCATACCACGTTGTAAGTGCAACAGCGGTGACAGCTGCAGCAGCGGTACCATATCGAGCCGCATTGCGTGTGGATGAGCTCTCTTTCGCGGCGATGCTGGCTGTCCTGACTTTGGAGCCGGAAGACGTCGAATGGGCTCGGAACGAAGGCGAAGTGTGATGGCGAAAGGCGCTTGAGCGCAACGAAGCACGGAGAGCAACGGCACCTGTTTGAACAGGCACGGCTCTGGCCGCAGTCATCGGAACGACCATCATGAAACGTATGATCCGGATTGGTATGGCGATGACGAGGTTGATGGGATGAGCCGGGATGGGGAGGAAGGTTTCGTGAGCCACAAAAAGTTGATGGTGGCCCTTGCAACGTTCTCAGCTAAGCGACAGGCGATTGGTAAGCAGCGCAAATCGCATTGATGTTAGAGCCAAAAAGCACAACACTTTGCATGCACGTCTGCAGCGGACCCTGCAGGATGAGCTCACCACTTACCGCCTCCGCCTATGGTGGAAGGACAGCAAAAGTGACTGATGCCATTCACCGCTTCGCAAAGTGACAGGCAACTCTGTTCCGCCTTGGAACGAAGCGAGACTCGTTGATACGCCACTGACTTAGCTCTTGCTTGATCCAGGAAGAAGGAGAAGAATCTCTTTGCGTCTCTTGCGCATACGGTTTTCTTCTCCGGACCAACACCATCAACCCATCCACCATTAGCAAGACACAAAGCATACCTTGGAAGGATTACTTGATTACTCTTTCCCAGAAGCATTCGAATCACCTATCCCTTCAGCCTGCCGAGCCGCCCTCAAGCCAGACCTCCGTCACCTTCGCGGATTCCCACTGCTGTCCCTTGGATGCAGTCGGTGGTTCTGTATGTTCGCTTGTGCTCGCCTTTACGCCTCTTCACGACTCCTATCTGTGTCACACACGCTCAAGACACCAACTCTCACCTCTACGTTTGTCCTCACACCGGTCAACACCCGCTCGCCGCTCACCACCATGGTTCGCCGCAGCGCTCGCGCATCCGCTTCCACCTCGATCAACTATGCCGAGCCAGACGTCGCATCCGATTTACTCGCAGCCGCCGAGCTAGCACCGCCTCCCAAACGAGCCCGAAAGGCTGTCAAGGAGCCTCCCACCAAAGTCAAACGCTCTGACTCTGACCATGTCATGCCCTCCAGAGCGATAACTCGCCAAGTCGCCGACAAGATCATCAAAGACGCCGCTTCTCCACCACCAACACCACCTCGTAGCGAGTCAGAACTCTCTTCCGAAGCCGAAGAAAAGCCTGCAAAGAAAAATAGAGCTAAAGCACCCAAGAAAGAGAAGGTCGAACCCCCAACCCATTTCGAAACCCGTGTCAACGTCCACGGGGAGGAATACCAAATCGAGCTCGACGAAGAAGGAGACCCCGTTCGACGCGATAAGAACGGTCGTCGTCTTGCAAAGCGCAAGAAGAAGGACATCGTCTATGAGATCCCCGACATACCTCAACGCGATTTTCGACTCGAAGGTCCTCCTGACAAGCGTCAAGAACGAGCAAATGGCTTCACGGGCGAGCTGGGCTATGCATGCCTCAACACCGTGCTGCGATGGCAGGATCCACCTGTGTTTTCCAGCCGGACAGCTCGTATCAAGACTATGGAAGAGCAAGGTCCAGAGTACATCAAGGAGCTAGGACGTCTCAATGCTCGAGATATGATTCCGATGATACTCTGGAACGAAGAGAACAACATCAAATTCATGCGTCTCTCCTCCGAAGTCTTTCCTTTTGCATCACACGAGAAATACGGATATTCGCTCAAGTACGCTGAGGAAGAGCTTAGAGCAGCAGGTGATCTGGCGAAGCAGCTCGGCCACCGATTGACGATGCACCCCGGTCAATTCACACAGCTAGGAAGCCCTCGTACAGAGGTGATCGAAAACAGCATCAGGGATCTGTCTTCTCACTGCGAGATGCTCGACTTGATGGGAATGGGCAAAGACAGTGTAATGATTATCCACGGTGGAGGTACATTTGGCGATCGAGAAGCTACACTCAACCGTATGCGAGAGACCTATACCACACAGCTGTCTCAAAACGTCAAGGATCGTTTGGTGCTCGAGAATGACGAGATGGCATGGAGCGCAGAAGAGCTCTTACCTCTCTGTAAGGAGCTTGACATTCCTATGGTGTTCGATTTCCACCACGATCTTCTCCGTCCTTCATCACGACCTCCTTCAGAGTTGCTACCTGAGATTCAAGCCATTTGGCACAAAAAAGGCATTCGACCCAAATACCATCTCTCCGAACCTCGACCTGGTGCTTCCAACCTTCGTGAGCGTCGCGCTCACTCCGATCGATGCGGATTCCTCCCACCCGACCTCCCCGCCGATGCACATCTGATGATCGAAGCAAAGGATAAAGAGCAAGCCGTCCTCGAGCTGTACCGCATCTACAACCTGCGTCCGGTCAAGCACGAGTCTCTTCGTCCACCAGCAAAGGATATTGGCGTGAAGACATCAGGTCGCAAAAGCAGGCTCGGTGGCGAACGTCTCGCACGTAAAGGCAAGGCTAACCAGGTTCCAGATGCAGCTGAAGAACGAGTGGAGGAGGAAGAGACGAAAGTGCAACTCAATCCAAAGAGTCTCTCCAAGGCAGAACGAGCGATTCTCAAGGCGAAAGAGGTTGCTAAGCGTCTAGGCAGAGTCTATACTGGTCCAGGTGCGGATGTGGGAGAAGATGAAGGAATTGAACTTGCCGCACCCGCTCCTGGAGAGGATGAATATGTTAAGACCAGTGAAGAGGTGCTACACGATATGCATATGGAGGCTGATTGGGTTCGAGCTGAACTTCAAGCTGGAAGAGAACGAAGGCCGCTTGGTACCGAACCTGGCGCAGCGGTTGGCGAAGAAGGAAATGCAGATGACGTCGACGAGGATGGTGTTGCCGCAGTGAAGGATGAGGAAGATGCAAAGCCGAAGAAAGGCAGAAAAAAGGCAACGACTCCCAAGACGTCAGCAGCGGCAGACGCACCAGTATTGAGTGCACCGCAGAAGAGGCGAGCAAAAGCGGCAATGGAAGATGATGGACAGCGGGTGGTGCTTGCTCAAGGTGCACCACCGCAGGAGCTTGTTGCCGATCACGAGACGATTCCTGTTGATGTAAAGCCTATTCAGAAGCTGACTGGTAAGAGAGGACGAAAGCAGGTTGCGTAAGAGTTTACTGTTACTTCGTTCTGGTTCTGAAATCATGATGTTATGACCAGGAATATGACTCTTTGCGATGCCGACTTCTGTGAGCATGAGTGTGAGTCAAGCCGACATCGAGTAGAGGTATCAGTTGAGACTGATACGCCACTGAGAAGAGCGCAACCTGCGGTCAAAGCCGCGGAAGAATACTTGCACATCAGAGCCACGTGAGGCGGCTACTTTTTCGGAGTCATACAGTACAGTCACTGTTAAAAGTAATGGAACATTCGGATAATTAGTGCAATTTACCCAGTGACCCTGGTTTTTGGTCATTGTTGTCGACAGTGGCCAATACTACCATCACTCTATATAATACATCCTGTAACTACATCATGGTCTGCAGCAAAGAGCTCTCCATTGGTACCCACAATGCAATCGTCAACCTACACTCATGTGGCATGTCACTAGCAAAGATCAGTGTGGCTCTTGGTGTTCCAAAGACCACAGTGTACAACACCATGCGTAACTTCAAGGAGCAGGGTAACACCACTTCTGCTGCAAGATCAGGCTGTCCAACAAGGTTTACGGCTACAAGCAATTGTTACCATGTCCAGGAAACCTTAAAAGCGCTGTTCCTATCATGGAAAGAGCTGTCAGCAGCACTAGGCGGTGTTCCTGTGTCACAGCTGCAGCAAGCAGCATACCAGGCTGGCATAAACCACCATATCGCTCTCCAGAAGCCTTTCTTGACATCCAAAAACTGCCATAAGCAACAAGACTGGGCCTTGTCAAACACTGCAACAGACTGGAAGTGGGTTCTATTCACTGATCAGCTGTCGAACAGGGCACACACCCTGGTCCAATATATGTAAGCCACCAGGTAAACACCTGAGATCACCTCAACAACCTTGTACCAACATTCTGTTCCAATTGGAAGAAGATTATGGTGTGGGCTGGCATTGCCTACAACTACAAGACACCATTGTATGTGATCCCATTGGCTCCTAGCAGCTCAGATGGCACCAGATGTACAAAAGCTGAAACCTTAACAGGCCAAAAGTATGCCAATTGGATCATCGATGGCCTGTTAAAGAGTGCCATTGATGCTTGTACCAAGTTGCTGGGACCAATGACAGTTGTTGAGGATGGCTCACCCTGTCACACAGCACTTGTAGTGCAGGAATGGCATTGACACCATCAGATAAGCTCACAATCACACCCTCCATTGTCGCCAGACCTTAATCCCATTGAAAACATGTGGGCTATCTTCAAGAACATGCTCAGTAAGTATGAGCCATTGCCATGCACACAAGAGGAGCTCATTAACACTGCAGAGGAGGTGTGGAACAACAGGTTGTCATTGGAACATGTCAATGCTGTTATTGAGTCTATGCTGAAGAGGGTGGAGTTAGTTGCTGAACAATGAGGAGGGCCTCTCAAGTACTGACACACAGCTCCGAAACCCATGGCAATTGAACCTTGTTTGACTGCTCAAGTCTGTGTGTTCACAATGGTCTGACAGCTACTACCATCAGGGTGATCAGCAGTGCTCAAAATCATGCTCTCGTGCAGGTTCAATGATTTTCTACGGACCCGTTCCATTACTTTTAACAGCGGCTGTACTGTACTGTATTTGCGAACATCGGCGGATTGTTCGGCATTCACCCTTTTCTTCTTACTGCGCACGGTCTTGCATTTCAAAAGGAGCCTGACTCGGTCATGTATCATCACCCCTTCTTCTTCATCAGCATCATCAACTCTTCTGCTTCCTTCTCTACCATCATATCTCCTACACCTGTTTAGAATGCTCTCTCTCACCGAAGAAGAAGCGCTCCAGCGCCTCGGTCCCATCGTCACCGCCCCTATCGCCCAATTCCCATCTCGTACCACCATTCCGGGACAATACGTCGATCTTGTCCCCCTCTCCAACAGCCACACTGATGCGCTGTTTCCCATTGTAGGCCAACCAGAAAATGAACGACTATGGGATTACATGCTCGATTATCCTTTCAATGGCGACTTTGCAAAATTCTCCTCCTTCATCTCTGCCCGTACCGGCACTGAAAACAATATGGTCTTTTGGGCCATCATTGACAAGTCTCCTCCCACCCCTGACTCGCCTAAAGTCCTGGGTATGATCTCGTACCTCAACATCGCTCCGGTACATCGCAGTATTGAGATTGGCAGTGTTATGTTCTCCACCCTCCTCCAAAGGACACGTAAGTCTTCTGAGGTGGTTTATCTTCTGATTAAACACGCATTTGAAGAGTTAGGGTATAGAAGGGTCGAATGGAAGTGTAACAATCTCAACATTCCGTCAAAGAAAGCAGCGGTGAGGTATGGGTTTACGTTCGAAGGTGTGTTCAGGAAGCACTACGTGGTGAAGGGGAGGAGTAGGGATACAGCTTGGTTTGCGATGGTTGACGATGAATGGCCTCAAAGGAAACAGGCTTTGTCGAGTTGGCTGAGTGAAGACAACTTCGATCAAGAGGGAAGACAGAAGATGGGGTTAAAGGAAGCTCATGAAAGGTCCGGGTATG